>CM067298.1:91143580-91465697 GCA_034231615.1 Meghimatium bilineatum
TTTGACGACGGCAGTTCAAATGACATCGATTTGCCTCGAAACTTGAGTCAAGACGTATTTCTAATTGGACCATTCTTCTTCTTCTTCTTCGTTCGTTCTCAAACTCCTGCAGATTAAAAGGATGTAGTCCGGAGAACGGAATGCGTTGTGTCATGGTTTACAGCATTGCTGCGATATTTGCGTCTTTCGGCCTGACACATCCGACTTCAGCAAGGCTTGGGTCAGTGATCCTATATGGGATGGGACAGCTAACTCCATCTCAAAATTCCGTAGTCGCCTTTTACGACATGCGTGAAAGGTAAACAGTGTTGCTATTCTTTGCTCCCCTTTTGGACCCGACGGGCGATTGGACCATTCAAGAAATACAGATTGGACTTGTTTAAAATTGCCATTGTCTCTGACGCAAACTAGGGTGAGTAATATGTGTGTGCATCGTGGAAAACACTCTCTGATTTACTCGACCCCGATCCTGTCTAACGTCGAATATGACTTCGCTCATCTCCTCCGTTGATCTGATGCATTGTCCATGTTTCTCGCACACAGTTGCTTCTTTTTTTTAAATTTCATAGCCCAGTGTAACTCCATTCGTGCAACACTTTCCAATATGTCAGGGTTGATGTCAAATGCATGCAGTGAGATATTTAACTAATCCTTGTAGCGCGTCTTGTGGGCAACGTCAGAGTGCATGTTTTCATTCATTTTTAGTACATGTCCGATACACGTCTATCGTTTATTTCGTATTGTTGTAGAAACATATTGCTGTTTGGTGTCTTCTCTTACTTGTTTGATTTGAATTCTTCTCAAACATAATTTAAGAATTTTCTAAGACATTTATTTTCAAGTAAATTTAATTTCTTCTCCAGTACTTTAGTTATTTTCCAACTTTCGCATTTGTTAATACGGATATTACATTGTAGTTAAACAGTCGCAGTTTGATATATTCACCTTTTCTTCTTTTTTTTTTAACTTTATTTCAGATGTCTGTTTTGTAGTTGAACACTTGATGCCAAGTGAATTCTGGTAGACATCTCTTTTCTTGTATCTCCATCTTGTCATTTTTCTGCATAAATAGGAAAAGTTATCAACTGTCTGAATTGTTTGAGAGTGATTTTAAAAAGATAGTTAAATTAGTAAATTTCATGATCCTAGGTGTCTACGGAATCTAACTGTGTCTTGTTACTCTTTAATGGTAATTAATCATAGTCAAATCCTACTACAGAACGGCACTACTCGACGATCTCAGACAGTTATACTTATCGTGACTGCTCCAAGTTCTTCCGTGCTTTTCATTGTCTAGCAACACAATTGAGGCAGTTGCGGTAGGATTATCTAAACCGCTACCTTCTTTCTTTGTTAATGGTCATAAAATCTAATATTACTCAACTTATCTCATATCCGCAGTAGAAAGAAGCGTATCTGAATACAAATGGTAACAAATAAATGACAAAGTATGCAGAAAGTGACTGATGATCAGTTGTTTCAGCCCAGAAAGAGCCAGTGTTGGGGATCAGATCACATGACTATTCTAGAATAGAACTTGGCTAAACTTGGAGAATATACTATTAGGGATTGTCAGCTTGTTATCATTAATAACTTCAAATGTACTATATTAATGTTGGAGTCTACCTCACCAACTATGCTGGCACCTATGTCTTTCCGAAAATGTCTGCACACTCGTGATTACAAACTCAAAAATCATAGAGGTGTGACTTCATTGTACTTCGGTTTCCCATATTTACTTATGCCAACATAAAGCAGCACGTCGCTTGTCAGTAATCGGTAATTCTTCACGTCTTTCGGTAATTTTGAGATAAGGATTTCTCTAGAATACATATCCTAAACGCTGAGAGTGCAAGACGGATTTCTCTAGAATATACATCCTAAACGCTGAGAGTACATTCAAGAATTTCTCTAGATTATATATCCTAAAAATAAGAGTACAAACAAGGATTTCTCTAGAATATATATACTAAACGCTGAGAGTGCAAACAACAATTTCTCAGGAATATATATCCTATGCAAATAAGGATTTCTCTAGAAAATTCATCCTAAACGCTGAGAGTGCACACAAGAATTTCTCTAGATTATATATCCTAAACGCTGAAAGTGGAAACAAGGATTTCTCTAGAATATAAATCATAAACGATGAGAGTGCAAACACGGATTTCTCTAAAATATATATACTAAACGCTGAGAGTGAAAACATGGCTTTCTCTAAAATATATATACTAAACGCTGAGACTGCAAACACGGATTTCTCTAGAATATATATACTAAACGCTGAGAGTGAAAACATGGATTTCTCTAAAATATATATACTAAACGCTGAGACTGCAAACAAGGATTTCTCTAGAAAATATATCCTAAACGCTGAGAGTGCAAAGGATTTCTTATCTGGGCTGATGTCACATTTCTGGTTGGTATCAATGATTGACGACACATAATACACTCACAGTGAACATTAATCAATCGCGTATATCAAGATGAATCCTGCTGTGTGAGATTATCTCGCTGGATATATGGTGATGAATTTAACGGCTTGTTTAAGCAATGATCCGCAGGTATTTCTGAAAAATATTCACTTCTAAACAAGATGTCACAGTCCTGTACTGACATTTCAAAATATTTCAATTTTGCTATTACCTGTTTGTAATTACGTTGTCGGGACATCGCCACCAAGCGAAAATAGCATTGCCAGTTCATAAACATCAGGAGAAAATGACTTCGTCACACCAGGACCAGCAGCCATAAATTATGTGGTCGCGCCACAAGCAATTCATAAAATCATATATCTGAACGATCCAAGAATACCCAGCATAATTATTTCCATACTTTACAAAATCATTTTAAAATTACTTCGGCATGCAGAAACATACTTTACTTGTTATTGTGTTGGCTGAGAATATCCTGTAAACATCATTTCTTAGTGTCGCCAACATCCATCAAATTTTATAATATCATGAGTATATGTAATGATTTTGTGGCTTCTACAGCAAATTTGTGTCTTAGTAACATATTATTATTTTTCGTACTCAATTTTCTGTGAATGTAAGACTTAAACCTCAGTTTGCTGTGAATGTAGAGCTTATACCTCAGGTTGATGTGAATATAAGACTTAAACCTTAGTCTTCTTGTTAATGTAAGACTGTTGCTGTGAATGTAAGACTTAAAACTTCGTTTGCAGTGAATGTAAAACACTCAGCCTTGATGTGAATGTAAGACTTAAACATCAGTTTGCGGTAAATGTAAGACTTAAACCTCAGTTAGTTGTGAATGTAAGACGTAAACCTCAGTTTACTGTGAATGTAAGACTTAAACCTCAGTTTGCTGTGAATATATGGCTTATACCTTAGGTTGATGTGAATATAAGACTTAATCTTTAGTCTTTCTGTTAATGTAAGCTTAAATCTCATGTTGCTGTAAATGTAAGACTTAAACCTCAGTTTGCTGTGAATGTAGAGCTTATACCTCAGGTTGATGTGAATATAAGACTTAAACCTTAGTCTTCCTGTTAATGTAAGCTTACATCTCATGTTGCTGTGAATGTAAGAATTAAACATTTTCCTTCTTCGTTCGCTCTCAAATCTTGCAGAATAATAATTTGTAGCCTGGAGTGCGAAATTATATGTGTTACTGCTTACAACTTGGCAAAAATTTCTTCAAATTTTGGCACGACCTATCCAACTTGCTTTCTGTGTCTAAATTTGTTTCAGATGAGACAGCAAACCCTATATCATAAACACTCTAGGTCGCCTCCTACGACATGCATGGACACCCACAATGTATCTATCCTTCGATCACCTTGTGGGCCGTAAAAATACATAGACATAAGTCAAAGTAATATTAAAGTAGTCACTATGACTTCATTGATATCCATTGCGGAACAAGCTGACACATGTACGTATGTTGTTGTCGATTACCGACATATCTATAGATGATGCAACCAGCATCACGCCCGTCCTATTCACTTCTGCCATAGTATGCGGTACCTATTTTCTTTGGTTTTGGCTACCTAGAAGTTGCGTGTGGTCTCAGATTTTGTTTTCGTACTAAATGTGAAAATCGAATAAGTATAGCCCAACGTTGAAGCCAGAGTTCATCAACTACAGAGCTTCATTTGATAACAATTTGGTGTGCATATAATATTTATGTACTGAGATAATACGAGTGTATCGAGATAACACTATTGCATCGAGGTAATATGACTGTATCGAGATAATAATACTTTATCGATATTATCTGAAGACTGATCTGACGGACCATTGTCGCAAATAAAACGGCGACACAGCGCATTTCCATTTTCTGGTCAGCATCCTGCTGAAAGTCTAATAGAACTATTGTCCTGCTACAAGACATTCAGTGGGATTTTGAGAATGAACATTGAAGAAGAAAGAAAGAAGTATCGAGATACCATTATTGCAACGAGATAACACTATGGCATCGAGATAATACTAATGTATCAAGATAACACAATTGTATCGCGATAACATTGTTTTATCGAGATAACACTATGACATCGAGATAACATTATTGTATCGAGATAACACTATGGCATCGAGATAACACTAATGTAACAAAATAATACTATGACATCGAGATAACATTATTGGACCGTGATAGTATTCGTGTACCAGCCAACCATTTTATACATAGCAAACATTTTTGTACCCAGACAACATTTTCGTTTTAAAACCACCTTCTAGTACACAGACAAAATATGTGTACTGAGTCAAGAAATTTGTACACAAATAACATTATACCCAGAAAGCATTTGTGTACCGAAATAAATAGCATTTTGTATCGAGTTAAGATTTTTCTATCAAGGCCAATAATAATATTGTACCACAACAACATTGTGTACCGAGGTATCATTATTCAGTATTGCACTGGAAGCCTCCCACCTCCGCCAACCCCGAGGTTATACAAGGGGAGGGGGATTCTCAGTGTGATGAGCTTAGTACGATTTCTCACTTTTTACAATGCAGTTTAAATTTGTGCTATCCAGCTCTTTATCTCAATGGAACACCGGCCATCTGACGTTAAACTGATGCCAATATATTTGATTTCATCAGCTTAGCCTAATTGAGTATACTTGATTTTTATAATGTACCTTGGTGATGTTTATTACTTTGAGACAGCCATTACTTCTTCCTTTTTCTTTTTTGGGTTGAGTCCTTTGTTTTCACTGTCTCATACTACCATTTCTAACTAGATTGAAGTTCTTGTTCGCTCCCTTCAGTAAGTACTGTTTTATAAACATGTCTCAGGTTCTTCAGATTGTAACCTACACTGCTATTCCTAACATGTTTTTTTATATATCGCATAATATCGTACGTATACACAGAGAAAGATATGATGACATTGCACATTCTTATCTGACGCCTAGAACAAGAGTGAGTGAGGGAAAAGAAACAAAGAAAAATATATTTTAAATGCAGCCAACACGACCAATGGAAAGTCTCAAAATGTCTTGACGTTGCTCTTCGAGTAAAATTCAGTTAGACGCAACAGCTGCGCTTATTGATTGACTTGCTTTGTGTTATTAAAGAAGATGTCATTCTCTGAACCTTTAGTCAGACAAGTTCAAGCACAATGACGGGACTCTCCTGTATTATCACTTGTTCTACTCACGGACTAAGATGACAAGGGCAGACCTGTCTAGTCTACATTCTTTATTCTCAGAACTAAAATTATATTACTTCACAATCTCAGAATGTAATGCAGTAGAGATGTCAGTATCTTCTGATACATTTGTCAAATAAAGAAAATCACGAGTACTTGTTTTACCTCAGCTGACATTTTTATGAAAATTTAATGTTTTCTGTTGATTTGTAAATAGTTTTCCCATTAAATTAACTATATTATTTCATAAAACGTCACGAATGCCTTACTATATATGTATATATTTGTATGTATTATAATATATTTTATATTTGTATATATATATATATATATATATATATATATATATATATATATATATATATATACTACATACAGTAGTGCACGATGGATCGAAATTATAATTCTTCGTGAATCATAAATTTTGCTTTAAAAGACTATTATTTTATTATAAATATAAATATAGAAACACAATCACATATTAAAGTCAAGCGTTACTGAATAAGATGAAGTGAATGTCAACAATGGAATTCTTAATCAAACTAAACGTCCAAATGTTACTGAAAGGGTTACGTTAAAATGTCATTTTCATCTACAACCATCTTCCGGATGGTCCTCTGTAGAAATGAAATCTTTTGAATTCGGAACTATGATAATATATAATAGATGAATGGTTTATATATTTATTTATTTACTTACTTGTTTATTTATTTATTTTAAACAACTGATTTGTCTGCATTCAGTTCTTAGTCTGCGGTGGTTGAACAAAATACAATTGTACATATGTGCATACAGCATTGAGGAGACAGTCACAGTTTTATGACAGAAAATACAAGAAAAAAGTGTCGATGGATCACAAACTATGGTGACTCTCGACCGTTATCTCTCTACAAACTCTGTTATGTATATTGTATATATGTATATATGTACAAACTCTTGGGAATATTAATATTTTTTTTTGTTGGTCATTTTAATTTCTCGTATGTTGTGAACCTAAAGTAGTGAATATATTTTGCTACAATTTTAATTGTGCCATATAGCCTTAGCACACTCGTTTTCTGCATGTCTGAATAATTGAATGTACACACTTGTTCTTTCTTTGGGACCGTCTATAAGTTACGGCAATATTTAAGGCAGGGAGGAGGTATGAAAACGTTTGACAGTTGTTGACAAGGGTAGGTTGGTTGATTTGAGAAAAGTTGATGTCAACAATACATTTTATCTTCAATGAAATAGTATGAATTTGCAACACTTTTCTAATATTAGTGGTAAGAAACCACATATTTTTCGTACTTTTTCGGAGAAACCTTTGTTAAATATTTTTGACATGACATAATTAAGTAGGCTGGTTCTCTGAATCATGGACAGTTGTTGATAAGGAGGGATGGGGGGGTTTACGTAATTTATGGACAGCTGTATATCTAAGAGTCTGCATCCAATTTAATAAAGGATAAACAGTCGAATGTTACTTTAATTTGTGTGCCCATTTAGAAGATGTTTTGTTTACCACAAACGGGTGAATCTTGTCAAAGTGCAATCACTGATCCACGAAATCGAACAGGTGGACATTAGCCACACTTTCTCTTCTTCCCACGATAGACCGTGCGTTGACATTAATATGTGCTTTCGACTGTGTACACGTCTTTTGTTGTTGCTTCCGTATTTCGCTGTCAGGAGTATATGTATTTTGTTCGATTGTACTAAGCGTTGCCCTCTAGCATTGTACTTCTGTATTATAAACATAGTCTGAAGAAACTAGTCTAACTTCATTTTAGTGGAAACTCGGATATTGGTCTTAGTAATATGAACTACGAAAACTAAATACATGATTATCCCCAAGCTTATCACAGTAACATGCAACTCTATACCTTAAAGTGGATGGAGTGTGTGCAATGCATAAGATAATGTAGTTTTTTTCACTTTTTAGAAAACTGATATGACTGCCGTGCAATCTCGAAGTATGTTGCAAATGAACGAATTTATCACCTGAGAAATGTATGCATGGATATTTAGAAGACTTCAACGCAACAGAGATTATAGGTTGACCTAGTCAATACAGCAGAGATTATAGGATGAGTTAGTCAACACAACAGAGATTATAGGTTGACCTAGTCAATATAGCAGAGATTATAAATTGATCTAGTCAACATAGCAGAGATTATAGGTTGAGCTAGTCAACATAGCAGAGATTATAGGTTGAGCTAGTCATCACAGCAGAGATTATAGGTTGCGCTATTCAATTCCTTTTTCATCTTCATTAGTCGCTTCTTATGACATACCTGGTAGGTCTGAGTGCTACCTAATCTTTGTTCTCCTTTCCCGTCCCAATAACATACAGTGCAGTTATGTGTAGTAATATAGTTCACATTATACACCAGTGATGCGTATTTGAACACATTGTTCTGCCCTTAATTTTCAGGACCAGCGACATTCCTAGGTGTGTTGTGATCAGCCCCATACCCACGACATTTACTCCACCTAAATAAATATACTGTGTAATATGACCTTGTCATTAGAGGTGAGAAAGAGAGTTCTGCAGTGCTATATAACCCCTATACTAACATATGGGTGCGAGTCTTGGACAATAAACAAACTAGAAAGTGGGAGATTGGAGGCAACAGAGATGTGGTTCTACAGAAGAATGCTGAGAATACCATGGACTGCCAGAAAAACTAATGTAGAGGTGTTAAAAGAGTTAAATGCGAAACGGACCTTAATCAACAATATAAGAAAAAGGCAATCTTCTTTTTTTGGCCACTTCATGAGACAGGCAGGTTTAGAGAACATAATCACAACAGGCAAGATTGAAGGCACCAGAGACAGAGGGCGACAACGTGAGAAAATATTAGACAGTTTGACAACCTGGCACGGCAAAGAAACAACAACGACTTTGATACATAATACTGTGGACAGAGAGCTGTGGAGAGCCATGACCGCCTACGCCACCCGGCATGGCACCTGATGATGATGATGAAAGAAATCTGGCATATTTTCTTAGAAATTGACTTTTGAACAACGCTCCCTCTAACATGCGCACATACTCACTTAATCATGAAGTGCTACAGACGACATTTAACACTCCGGGCATAAAATCAAGGATAAATTGTAGAGGGATTATACGGGAGTTGTTGATAGTCTATAATATTTCTCCATGTTAAATGAAATATCGAATTCCGTTCATCCGACTATAAAGCCAGTGCACTAACAGCTGAGCTATTTCGGTTCACTTTTAGTTAAATTATTGCAAAAATGAACTTGAAATGCCAGTGTTAAATTGTTAAAAGTGGTAACGTTTCACAATAAAAAATATCATTCTGTACTCTTTTAAAATAGCATTACTTAGTTAGATCCTGAAACGAAAATGCTCTGAGCTACTTGACAGAGGTTTACAGTTCAATTCATTTCAAAACTTCATGCGTCTCATGGTTACTTAAACATAACCATAATAATACTCGACAAGATTCAACAATGTATGCGTGTTACATTTATCATATCAAAGGTTGAATTGCACTTGTACTTCAGGTTCGTGCTGACTACAGTACACGCTCATGTCTCTCCACATCTGCTGTTCATTTAATGTTGTTGATGGTAAACCTTGTCATGATGTTAACTTACTTTCTGACACTGCTGACCTGATCGATGAAGCACGAGGTCTGTCCCGGCACGTGAAGTACACGAGACGAACTTGCTGTTGCATCCTGTTCTAGCTTCCTGTAGCTCATAACAATAGAACCATAGTGGTTCAGGAATTAGAGTGTGCACTCTAATCTTAGAGTAATGTGATTGTGGTGGAGACATGTTGGCCGTCCAGTTGTCTTAAATGTAAATAACTACCTGAAATACTTTGAAGAAATAAGCAAAGGGAACTCGGAAAATCTGATCTTTCTTTATATCTGTTATTCAGAATCAGCTAAGTCACCTACAGTAATAGAAGAGTTCATCCCGTTTACAACGAAATCATTTAGAGTGATTTCAACCTTTCAATATATATTAAGATTGTCTTATAAAAACTAAACCTACAACTGTTGAAGTATCTGCAGCAGTGATTAGCAAAGTACGGACACGTGGGACAAAACCGGCTCATCACGACATGTTTATCTGGACCGCCTGGCTGATATAAAAGTAATAGACTGACTCTGTAACACATAAAACACTATTTTTAACTCCGGAAATCTAAAAAGAAAAGCCATTTTAGCCCATACACCAACCAAAATATCCACTGAAAAGTCTTGCGCCATATAGCAAAATACACGGCACTTTATGATGATGTGCACAATGGCTACTTCATTTAATTGATGTCACGACTGTTTTCCTTGTTTCCCTTCTTGGTAGCTTTCACACGTTTCTTCATCTTCTTCTTCTGTGTTCATCCTCAAACTTTTACAAATTAGCAGGATGTAGTCCAGAGAACGGAATGTGTTATGCTATAGTTTACAGCTTAGTTTTGATATCTGCACCTAACGGTCTTAGACATCCTACTTTGATATGGCTTACGAGTCACTGTCACTTTCATCTTCTATGGGACGGGACTACAAACTCCAACCCACAACCTCCTGCTAGCCTTCTGAAAGGTAATAGAGCCGCTCTTTAATCATTTGCTCCCCTTATCGTGCCGGCAACACAATATATTTTTTCTATCCATTGTCATTTCCACTGCTGCCTTTAAGCATTGTATGGAGATGAGGGAATGCTTTGATCATCCGCTGTTGGAAAGGCAGCACAATAAAGAATGAAATGATCGAGTTAGTGGCTGCACATTCCCATTTGTATTTATGTTGTCACTGTGTGTATTGTCTTTCATACTTCAGTTAATGTTTCATTCCACATGCATCTTCATTCAATTAAAAAGACATGTCGTCATAAATGTTGGTACTCAGATGCGTACTTCGCGCTGGTCACACATTTCGTCATTCATCTTGGCTGATCTTATCTATAATTTATTGGCAACACAAAGTATACGCATTGTGACCAGTTAAAGTCACAGATCGGTCACATAATCTAAAATGGGTGAGTGTATGTGTAATAAGCGCGCTTGATCTACACGGAGAATTATATATTTTGTATCACTCTTTAACATATTCAGAAACGATTACCTTACATTTGACGTGTCTTAAAAATCACATCTATTTCTACATTTTACATCTAAACTAATCCTCGAATTATGCTCTCCTGCATTATTTAAAATCTACTTTTATTGCATCTTAATGAATTAAGTTCATTAAGGAGAACTCAAGCACCCCGCAGTGCTACACGGTCTAAGTGGATACGGCTAGACAAGACCGAATTATCTTCACATTTTCATGCCATGTATTGTGGAATCAGGTTTACATTTTCACTTCACACACTGCATCAACCATTAACTGGCTATGGCACTGCAACTATATTTAGCATTGTTTATTTCTACCACACAATGTTTTCAGTTTTAACTTACGTCGTGGTTGAGAGATTTAAATTTAGCCATCGATCATGAGACAATTTGATTTGCACTTTTTTTCCTAACTTATAAGAATCACTAAGCGACTGTCCATGAATTACATTAAGTAAGAAATCTGGGGTGGTGGAGAAAGGATATGAACAAGTATAATAGTTGTTCACATTCGGAAGGTGGGATTTAGCAAATGTTGACGTCAACAATACCTTTTTTACACAATTAAGTCGCTTAAATTTTAAAAGTTGTTATGTAAAATGTGAAACATATCATGTATTTTCCCCCCTAATTTTTCTTTTTATAAAGTAATTGTTATTTATTTATTTTATTTTTTTGGGAGGGGGTGACAAAATATTGAAAACAAAATTATTATGTAATCCTGATTTCTGGGTCAGTCTTACCTTAAATAGACTAGCCAATCCTACCACCCCCAAAGCATCCTTATTCGCTTTTTACGACATGTTAGGTTACAGTATTGATAATCGCATCTCTGCTTTTGGGTCACAACAACACACGAAAGCGCTGGGTCAATATATATTGATTGTTTTTCATTGTTTGAGATACGGAAAAGGAATATGACTCCAGAGTTGAGTCCATACAACAGCATTAAGTAGTGTAAAGTAAAATATATCAGAGCCGGATGTAGTAATACCGAGTGTTCAGGTGCAATTAGTCAGTTACATTTCTAACTCTTACTTTAGAAGGAATTCAGAGTACGCTTGTGGTTGCGTCTGTGGGTATCACCAATGGCACACTAGACATACCACCCATGCAACAGAAAACGTTAGTGGATGACATGCCGTTATATTGAGGTTATCTTCTTAAAGAAGCTTCATGGTACGTCATCTATACAATTGTGCTTTTATTTTGTTGTTGAAATGTGTTTGATGTTTACCTTAATATATATGTATGCACCCTCTGTGGTTGGGAGGGAGCCAGAGATGCAATGTGCTGCACTGGGGAGTAGGAAACTGTCATAACTGTTTTTTTCCTAAGGCTGAAACCCATCATGGAGGCACAGTGACTCAGGACGTGACAATCCTTTTGACTTGAACATTTGGTTGCATGTCTGGAGCAATAGGGAAGTTCGGCATAACCAGTAGTCAATTGGTGGCGGGGAATGAGCACAGTGAACCCTATCTTGGCTACAGTGGCTAGGAGCAGTGCATAGGTTGAAACCTACCTGCCTGGAGGTGTGATAGTTATTCTCTGGCTCTGTCCCGGGGTGGGCCGAAAATCCACAGACTTCCCAGCATTATAATGCCATTTAATGGCATTAGGTCAAAGGGCATGAGCCCATGGATCACTAGATCATCAACTAACCAACCAACCAAGGAAATCAGAGATAGTAATCTATATAACAATTAAATTTATGCTAAACCTAATATTGGACATACGTTATTCCGATATATAGTTTTTAAATTTATTTAAAATAGTTCCGTACAATAACATACAGAAAATGCGGATGGTTTTGTTGTGAAGTCAGTTTAAGGTTAACACTACAGGTACTTTTGTATTAACAAGGTTGAGTGTTGTAAAATATTGGGAACTTATTTATTTTCTCCTTAAAAATAAATCAAATCGCTTAGAGAGATACATCGCTTTCTACCGCGAAGTATTGTTACATCAGAGTTATTCACAATTATTGAGGTTGCTGTTAAGGTGACACAACAAAGTTAATATATTGTTTTCTAATCATATAGCCCTTTACAAAAATAGTCCCCGTTGAGAAATGTCGCCGCGGACCACTGGTTTTTTGATGTACTACTACTTTCTTTTAAATGTAAAGAAAGATTTATTTTCATATATTACACTCCAATTCACACCAAAGTTTTCTTGCTATTACACCGTTACTGTTTTATGATATACCTTTCCGTGTGTTGTATGTTGAGAGAAGGATGAGACAACTCGCTTTGTTGATAACAATAATTGAACTTGTACATGATTAACTGCCCTTGTAATCGTCCGTTGGCAAGCGTGAAAGTGTGTCGTGGATTCCTCTAGCAACAATCGCAGTTAAATTTCTTACAGAATAAGAAGCCCTTACTCTATCCTTACACTACATTTATTTTCGTGCTGATGATTTCTGTAGCACATCCTGCATGACTAGATTGCTAACCAGGCGGATACCTATATTTTTTGGACAGGCGAAACTTGAGATAAGGCGATGAAGATTTGCTAATCACTGGTAACACACATGATAACGCAAACAAAATTGAAGGTTTGACTGAAAGTTTTTTTTCAAGTGCACAACACAACACACGAAGAGTAAATGACTGCACTATATATCATCGCTGTAATAAAGTATATCTTGGATAACTCGCGGAAGTCCAGAAGAGTATGGATGATGTAAAAACTAGACGGATAGAGATGGAACAACAACAAACAGAAAAAAAGCATAAATGAATGACATAAGGGATGCAAAGGGAACGCATTGCTCTCGGCGGACCCAGGGTTAGCAGATAACCACGATCCCAAATTTACCTCCTCGCGGTGCACCCTGGAAACAGAAATACAGCTGCTCGAACTGACTCTGGCCAAATCATTTGGGGATCGTGTCCGAGAATGTGGAGGTAGCAGATAAGAAAGAGATTTGAATGCTTAAAAGACAGACAATATCTCCGACACCACCAGCATCACCACATACAGCGACACTGTCGACATACAGTGAAGCTAGTTAGTCCAGTCCGAACATTGGAGGGGCGGCCAATGAAAAAGCATGAAAAGGTGGATTCATGGCGAAAGACAGACAGATTTCATACTGAGTACAATGGAAAAAATTTAATGGCAGAACAGCGCTAGAGGGCAGCGCCAACTGCAAATAGAAAGTGGAAACGATGATGGAAATGGGAACTACACGCTCTGTTCGCTCGTGACGAGCTTCTAGTTTCTTGATTTCCTTGTAGGCAGAGACCCATACTCAATAATGGGCGTCTAGCAAAGCAAAAAGACCTAGCCAAACTCTAATTTCGAGTCTTCCTATACCGGAAACATGCTCGCAAAGAGAAAGGGTGTCGTAACCTATAGGCTCAGGCAAAAAAGGGACAACGATGACAGTCCTGGCCCAACTCTACTGTCAAGCTTTCCTATACCGGAAATACACTTGCAGAGAGAAAGGGTTTCGTACCCGATGGGATCAGGCACAAAAGAGACAACAATTTTAGCCCTGGCCCAACTCTACTTCAGGTTTTCCTATACCGGAAATACACTTGCAGAGAGAAAGGGTTCAGTACATGATGGGCTCAGGCGCTATTGGGACAAGGTCGCTCAGCTCGAGAACGCCTTGCTCTCAAACGCGTAGTGTGAGACTCGAACTTGGGCGAGGGGTTCACGATGTCGGTGAATGACACCTCGGCTAAGAGGGCGAAAGAGCCAGGGTCCAACTCTTCTGTTGAGTTCTTCCTCTTAAGGAACTAGGCTCACAAATGAGAAACACAGGCACAGTACGTCCAATTACACATAGACAGTGGAACACCTCGTGCGAGACATACGTGAATAAAATCGTCTGGCCGAAGAGTCACCACACACACGCGTTCCTGGCGACAGATAGGGAGGCTGTCACAGGCTAGGGTAGCCAACCAAATTGTCACGGCATGCCTAAATCGGATGTGCTAGCCCTATAAGGCGCATAACGGTGGCACAACGTAATCACGCTCCTGGCGGAAATCTCACGGATATCCGTGCTGGTTACAATGGAGCGAACTTAAAACAAACAACAAACAAAACAATGACATTCGACAAAACAAAACAGAAAACCACAAGACATAACAGGACATCCAAACATAGTACCGGTGTACATGGTGTATATATACGCATCTAAACATGTGTATTACTATTGATTAGAAGAACTTCAACACTCTCTTCCAAAGTACGCCTTCCGGGCCATAGCTTTTTAGCAATTATTTCTTTTTATAATTTATTTATTCTACTTTTTTATTACATATTTGGTACGCTGTTTTCGACAAATTCTTTGCTCATCGATATTACGACCAAGAACTCAATCATGTAACAGATTAAAAAGTCTGAACTATTGATCCGATCATGGAATAGTTAGACTGAACAAGGACGTCAACGAATTGTTTGGCAGCACTTGTTCTTGCTAGCTAGTAATTGCTCCATTGTCTTGCTTAGGCATTTTGTTGAAAAGAAACCCTGTGTAGCCCGTAGCGGCTCATTGCACTCTGCCCATCACCATGGCTGGAGAGATCAATGATTTTAAGTATCAGAATTACGCATGCTACGTGCATCAGTATTATTTAGTATATATATATATATATATATATATATATATATATATATATATATATATATATATATATATATATATATATATATATATATATATATATATATATATATATATATGGCAGCGCAGATACTAAGAATTTTGGCGCCCTGGGAAAATTATGTGCCTGTATACATAAATTAACTAGCTTTCAGTTGTGTGGCTCCTGGGTATTACTTTTAATGTTTCTGCCTCTGTAATACTGTAAGCTAGCTTGAAGTAACACGGTTGTACCAGTACACATACTTCAAATCATCAACATCACGTGCGGTGCAAATTGAGTCAGAAGACTTCACTGAAGATAATATCCCAAAAGTCTATACAATGCTGAAGAAGACTCTACTGAGATATTCCGAAAATGTCGTGTTCATGTCTGACAAACGCACCCCATAACAGCTTATGTATTGTGAGCTTCTTCTTGACACACAACTGACCGGTAGACAGAAAAATGCCGTAAAGGAATTTCTTAAAGTGATACACACTTAGAGCTTTAACATTGACGCCACCTCCAGGAAGTTTGGTGTTCAAAATTTATCAAAGTGGTGCAGAGTTTTCAGCATAGTAAAGGTGTATTAGAGTGAGGTGTGACCGGCCGAAACAATAGAACAGTAGGTTGGTTGCTTAGTCAAAATCTAGACAGAATATCTGACAGAATCAAATGAACAAGTGAAGTGTATTAACAATATTATCACAAACCTGCCTTCAGGGCACATTAAACTGTATTTAATAACACGTCTCCACGAAGCGAGTAAAGCAGACAACATAGGTAAATAAGTCGGCCAATGTAGGACATGCCTGACATTGGGCATTTTTTGTCTCTGTCATTGGATAGAGACTCATTCAGTCAGGTATTGAAATACCAGATAAAAGGTATCATTTGCCTTGGCTATTTAACAAGAAAACAAAATGGTAAAGTATAGAGACTTGCCTGTCACTTTTGATGAAAAACGATACATGCCATGTGTGAACAAAAGAGTTGCAGACGAAATGTCTGGGATATGCGTTTCCGGCGGTAAATTGACCGGGGAGAATTGTTTTAATTTACGTAACTTGCAGTCTTCATTAAATGACGAAGAGGATGGGACTTTAAAACGGATGTGAGAATGTCCAAGGACAGCATTTTGATTGGTCCGAGAATTTCTCAAATAATGTGAAACTTCATTTTGAGGACTAGTCGGGAGACCAGGTCCAGAGGCTAGACGTTCGGACTAGGTTCGAGGCTCTGCTTGAGATCGGAGCTAGGAAGTGTAGTTAGAAGTAATAGTTAAAGAAGTTTAGCTTCAAAGTTGTAGTAAGGAAGTTGTAGGAAGTAGAGCCTGAAAAGCTCCCAGTTGAGAGAAGAATTTAGTCTCAATGAAAGCATGTGAACTAAGAGATGTTTAATATTTCTTAAGATGATGTACATTGCATTATTCATGTTGCAATCCTGGATGTTGTAAACCTCGACGTTGTGATGAAGCAGTAAACAGGTTTTATATATACGAGATATATATATATATTAAAATATATCAGAACTCTGGTTGTCGTTACATATCTGTAATAATTCTAAACAAGACGCTGTCATAAAAGTGCTCGCATCACTGGAAAGCATCCAAGAGACACAGAGAAACGATCTGACCGAAAGAACATCAAAAATACAGATGTCAAAATGTGACTATACCTTTCCCAAATCTAACAATTTCTATATTCTCAGTCTTCCCCGTACACATTATAGAGATACAACATCAGACATGTCCCTCACAGATTGTGATGGATGGCTATTCTTATTTATTATTATTGTCATTATTATTATTAAAACTATGATTATTATTAGCACTATTATTACTTTGATAGACAGCTAGGACAGCTAACTAGAAGGTGAGGCTAGAGTCTAAAACGAGATGGGGGATAGAGTTTAATGCGATATGGGGGCGGGGGATAGAGTCTAATACAAGATGTGGGATAGACTCTAATCGAGATGAGAGTAACTTAATAATATCAGAAAGAGAAAATATAGATTTTTGGAAACCGTATTAGATAGCAGGGTCTGGAGAACAAAGTTACAAATAGCACGATAGAATGCAAGAAAGATCGAGAACACAACGATATAAAATATTAGATAGTCTGAAACCGTGGCATGGCTATTTGTACACAACGAGCCTAATAAAGGATACTGAAAATAGAAAGTAGTCGAGAACCATGGTTGTCTATGCTAGTTGACACAGAACGGATTATTATTATTGTTATTATTATCGATTCTGTGAGAACGTTTAGAAAATCAGAAAATTCTCAGATGTTGAAATCTCATAATCCAGCTTAGTACCATTAGAAGTCATCTTGGAAGAATGTTAAACTGTGTGCAATCAACGAGTAGCGTTAGCCGTCGCCATTGTCGTTCGTCTCGTGCAGTTCTTAGTCATCTTATTTCATCAATGTTGTTAAATATCAACGAACTGCGTCACCACTTTTATCACAAATATAAGATCGACACAACAGACTTGATAATATGTGGCACCAGCCTATAACAGCTCAACGTTTATTGCTGACATTCCCAACGTGCAATGAAAAAGGGAGAAGCACTTGGCGATGGCATGTCTTATTATGTGAAAAAAATTATAATACCTGGAGTCTGGGGTTGATTGTTATCACATTTGATCATTAAATGTGTAAACCTTGTGGTGAGGCTATTTCCTTTCAACTACAGACGTGAATGCAATGTGGTTATATCAGATTTTCCTGACAATCCAAAGTACTATATTTGTCCACATTTTTAATGTAAAATATGAATACGGACGAAGAAGAATGCGATATCCGTGATGGAGCAAATATAGTAACAAGACTTTTTCTATGGCAGCACATGCAGAATTAAACACCAGTGCCACCCTATGATGACATTAATGTCATCTTGCTAACACGCAAGAAACGTTTAGCTAGAGATGATCCCCTACTAGAATATGTGCCGGATATTTCGCAGACATATTGTACGAAAGGCATAAAGTTGAAACATATTTCTTGTGCTATCCCGCAACTATGCGATCCACGAAGCATGTTAATAAACTAATCTACGTCTACAATGAGTTAATCCAACATGTGTTTTCTATAGCACTTCTCGTGATATAAGGAGCATAGCGTATGTATGCTAAGAGTTAACGCCCGTACGTATTTTTCAACCCTTGACATAACCTTACTTGTCTAGTCTACGGATTCTAAGAGGCTTCATACGTTATCTCCGACCGCTATTTGTAGGTCTACTATCCGTGTATAGACACTAATCTTCACTTTAGCAAAGCCACATCTGATTTTCTATTTCTATGTCAACAACAAACTTGGCAGTTATTATTTTCTTATCCACATTTTTTTCCTGATTGTTCTAGTTAAGGGGTGGATACAAAATCACAGGAACAGAATGCTATGGATCGAGTTTCATGGAGCTGGAAAGATCAGGAATGGTATAAAGACAAAGAAGAAAGTGATATCTAGTCTACGAATGCATCAACAGTACACGAAGGTACAAATGGGCCTGTGTTTCCTTGCACAAACTGTGTAGGTTTCTTGAGGCTAAGATTGGTCTTGTGAGCTACATCCATCATCGCCATGGAACGTAGATTATATTTCTAATAGCACAACAATAATACTATCGCTTGGAAAGACGGAAATGTTTTATCCCAAAGGATAAAGAGTGATCAGCTCAATTCTTAGAAATATGGATAGATGGTGTGCATCTATTTACTTTGGATTAGTTGGAATGTGGGATTAACTAATCTTCGAAACACATGTCTTCAACCATAGATAAGCCAATCCAAACACTAGAGTCATTTTATCTTTCCATGTTACAGATAATTAAAATCCATCTCAATCTGAATTTTCGTTGTCAAACTATATCTGGAACTCTCTTGTTGTAGGACAGTGACATTACTTGGTTTTCAGCAGAACGAAGAAACAATGAAATGTTTCACCGTTTTATTTTCAACAATGGCCCGGAACATTCGACTTTGGCAGTATCTCAAACAATACGATAAGATGACTTCTTGCTTCTTGGTGTGCCGAAATACTTTCCCAGTATCTCTATCGGACAGGTATCTGTTTTTTATGTATTAGAGAGTACACAGGTGCGAGAATGGTTGTCTGTAAGACACATCAGTGTTGTTATTATTATTATCAGGACAACACATACTAAAACAAAATTTATGACAACAGACAAAACAAATATCAGAACAATAATCAACATAGACACTATAGAACTAGAATGTATAAACAAATTCGAATAAATGGGAGCAAATATAAACAATTCCGGAGATTGTTCAGTCGAGATTAGAATAAGACTCGCAATTGCAAAACTCAAATTAACACAAATGAGAAATATGGCAAAGTAGTAATAACGACACTAAAGTAACCGTTTTAAGATCATGTGTTTTCCCAGTGGCAACATGTGGATGCGAGATTTCGACTTTAAACAAGACAATATCCAAAATAATAAATTCATTTAAAATGAAGTGCTGCAGAAAGTTCCTACGAATTATTATGGAAAGAGGAAAATAACATTGAAATTTTGAAATTACTGACACAAAATTAAAGGTGGCTTCTAAATATCATCATAAGAAGGAAGCTACAGTATATTGGACACTTAAAGCGACATGATGATATCGAAAGGCTGATTCTAGAGGCCAGAGTGCGGGAGAGAGAAGAAGAAGACCAAGAAAACGATGGACCAGCGATATCGCTGAATGTATGCACATGTCTCTGGACAATGCAGGCCTGCATACCTGCTTGCGCGGGACAGAGAGGCGTTCGGAGTATCTACAAGGAAGACAACGTTCTAGGAAGAATATGTCGTTTGATATACATGTTATCTTAATTATGCATTATTAATATTGGATAGGTTCTTTTTTTAAATATGCATCACTTCAGATGCGTATAGGTTTCATGAGAAAAGCTCTATTTCATAGAACTATGTCACAACAAGCCTACTGGCAGAAAGATATGTGTTTCTTTCGTAAGCGACATGACTCTGGCATTTTAAAAAAAACAACAAATTAGGCTTGTTGTTTGTAAGTCATCAGACTGCTGCGAAATCTAACCCGAGCCCTGAAAAACGTGCCGCAGTGAGAACAGATATTAAGAAGGGTATGAAATGAGGCAAAAGAGTTAGACCTCTTCTTTCGTTTTTGTCTCCTTCGAGTAGCCTACACTAATGTTTTCCAGTGTCCCCTTTTGGCAAAGATTTTTGTGCTTTGCCTTCCCTCCTAAACAGGTAATCACTAATGTCTTCGACTATTGCTTTTTATGCTTTACCTTAATAAGTCTTGTTTATAGTCTAAACCTCAGTCTCAGGTCGCCTCGTTTAGAAATATGCAGTCAATTTTATTTCTTAAATGTTGTCAAAGTTCAACACGGATAAGACAGTTTTGGTATAAAGATTTAGTTTCTGTTTTGCTACCTCTCGGTCTCAATGGTATTGTTGGCTCAGCATTGGGGTAGTTAATAATTCTTGAATTGCCCCCCAGAAATCCAATTAACCCCTGTGGAGCTTGCAGCTCACTGTTGGAAACATGGGTTTACAGTGCTATGCGTTACTTAAAACTTTTGATACCATCACTTTCAAAGCTTTTAATATAACACACTATACTAGGCAGATCATTGGCTTCCTAAGAGTTTCGTTAATGCGGTAGAGCTTGTGTCTTTAAATTACACACAGTTCATCATAGAATATCCTATTTGAAATACGCTCGCCTGGAAAGCCAATGACATGATTGGTCCAATTAAGTTGAGACGTAATGACATCAACAAGGCATTGATTCTTTCCATCTTAGACTTTTCGAGCATCTCCTTGTCTGAGACAGATCCAGCCATCGAACACGAAGACGCTATATCAAGCACCGAAGGTGAAATAGGACAATGTTACTTTGCATAGACTGTCCAGCATTCTGTTGCATATAGCAGTGAAGGCATAACAACTGCACTGTACATCTTTAGTTACAATTCCATGCTCAAACAACGCCAGATCCAGACATGTGCACGATAATTATAAATAAGATATTCTGGTGACATCCTCGTTTGTTGTGGTATTTGGTAGAGTAATGTCGAGTTACACAACTTGTTTGTGTTGCTGTGTTTTTAACTATGATCGGTAATTCAGAGTAGTACTGAATACGGCATTACGACTATATTTGATGTATTGATGGTAAGACTAAAATCATTACTAGCCATTTCGAGGTGGCACATAACTTCCTGCATGTAATTCATTCCGGTAGCATTGAAGGCACAGTTGTCCGCGTACAAGAGGTCGCGAACAATGACCGACAGGGTTTTCGTCTTTAACATCAATCTGTAAAGATTGAACTGCCAACATCAATGCGGCAGCGAAAGTCGATTTATGCAATGTTGCTCCAGACAACGCTCCTTGGCATAGTAAAGAACTTCATATTAAGGAGCGTCAGAGCCAGGACGTATCCCTATTTAACACAGACACTGGAAATGATTTTGAGTGTTTGCCGTCATCTTGCACACTCGCTTTCATACAGTCATGAAACTTGTGAACTTTACATTTATTTTGACATCTGAATTTGACCATGATCTTCTAAAGAGATGGAGTACTATGATCCATTTGGATAAAAAACATAATGAGGGTTGCATATTCTTCGCTTGATGAATGTATTCAAGTCTGCAAATAATGAATTGAATGCGTTGAGTATTCAAGCCTGCAATTAGGGCATGGAATGGGTTGCAGTATTCGAGCCTACAAATAGTACATAAAAAGGGTTGTGTATTCAAGCATGCAAATAGTGCATGGAATGGGTTACAGTATTCAAGCATGCAAATAGTGCATGGAATGGGTTGTAGTATTCAAGCCTGCAAATAGTGGTTGGGATGGGTTTCAGTATTCGAGCCTGCAAATAGTACATGAAATGGGTTGAGTATTCAAGCATGCAAATAGTGCATCGAATAGGTTGAGTATTCAAGCATGCAAATAGTGCATCGAATAGGTTGCGTAATCAAGCCTGCAAATAGTGCATGGAATGGGTTGTAGTATTCAAGCCTGCAAATAGTACATGAAATGGGTTGAGTATTCAAGCATGCAAATAGTGCATGGAATGGGTTGCAATATTCAAGCCTGCAAATAGTGCATGGAATGGGTTAGTTAGTTAGTTAGTTAGTCGTTGGATCATCATCACTGCAAACTGGACACGTCCATAGTTGCTCCGATCTCTCCTTGAGTGTATCCGCCATTACACTTCTGCTAACAGTACCGGTCTTATGCTGGTTGACCATCATTCTTCTGCGCCCTCCAAATTTTTCACCTCTAGCAACACCGCATTTCAATCCCTGATCTGTAATCCTAGCCATTGAAAAGGAATCATCATCCACATTAGTCTCACTCTCGCGTGTTATATCTCTTAAGGAGTTCAAAACGTCAGCGCGATCCATTGCCCCATCGCCCTGTGCCACAATCGCGCACGATGTCAGTTGAACCGCTCTTTCATTTTCTCGAACGTCCACATGTCCCGGCACGAAAATAAATGTAATCAATTTCAAGCTCGCCTTTCTCATGGCCTCAATCCACGTTCGCGAACGAGACCGACTTGTACCTTCTTAATCATACTCATAGAGTCACTCAAGATGCAGACCTATGTTTCCTTCTGTGTGCGTAGCCACTCAACTGCCTTGGTCACTGCCATAGTCTCCATGGTCATACTACTCGTAGTGACCACAAAGGCACCACTTTCCTCCTTGATCGTTTTACCTGCGCACTGAGCAGTATCTCAGCTCAGCTCATGGGACGGGTTGTAGTATTCCAGCCTGCAAATAGTGGATGGGATGGGTTGTAGTATTCAAGCATGCAAATAGTGAATTGGATGGGTTGTAGTACTCAAGCCTGCAAATAGTGAAAGGATGGGTTTAAGTATTCAATCCTGCAAATAGTGGATGAGACGGGGTGTAGTAGTCATTCCCCCTCCTCTTTCAGGGTAAATAGAAGGTGACATTCAGTGATAACTAAAAACAGGAACAGAAACGTACAAATACCCCCCCCCCCCACACCTCCCACCTTCAATGGAATTCTCAAAACATCGTCAAAAATCGAACACACTGAGATATTTTATTTATTTTATTTAGGTAAACCTTCTCCCCCTACGAAAGTGGTATTTCCGGCCCTGAATGTATTCATCTTTTCAGATGAAAATTTCAGTTTTTAAACCCGAGTAATATAAATATACACAGAAACACTCACATATCTCTCTAAGTGAACCAATGTTAACCAGCACAATTTTACATATCACGAAAGACAATGTTTCTTCGATCGCATTATACAAGTATCGTACTTTCCAGAAAATTTCTATGTTTTGAAAAAGTTGTGTACAGGCTTATTGAGTGGCTTTTCAATCGAATTCAGAATATAATAGAAGAAAGGCCAACAAACAATACATCCATACATCATGATCCGTTCATGTCAATCAATAAAAGGTAATACTGCTAGTAAAACTGTATGAAAATAGTACTTACGTGTGAAACAGATAATGATGTCTTACTGAACGACGACTAACACACTATTACTGTCGGATGCGCACGTGAATTAATGCACACAACAAAACATAGGATATAATAATACAAATAACAATACACAGGATATAATCAACGTTTCGACCAAAAAGTCTTTATCAAGATAAGCACATAACATCAAAAGGCGTCGAGTACAAATGACCACACACACACACCAAACGTTTCCGAGCGAAATATGGATGTTCACAGTTTGTGTCGTGTCGTCATTTCAACTCGTCATCTTTTGATGTTATGTGCTTATCTTGATAAAAGCTTTTTGGTCGAAACCGTGTATTGTTTTTTTCTGATTGTATCTTATGTTTTGTTGTGTGTATTATTTCACGTGAGCACCCAATAGTGATAGCATTTTAGTCGTCTTTCAGTAAAACTTCATTACCTGTTTCCTACGTAAGTACTATGACCGCTCATATGTGGTTCAGGTATGTGTTTCCGCTACGTTGTACGAGTGTTTCATGCCTTTTTAATCTGGGGCCAGCTTTATTGACTAATCTAGCAAGAGCCTATTAATGGATGCCTGTAATGATGTACGATAAGCCAAGCTGTGGTAATTTTCATAGACAAGCTGGCCGAAATATAACTGGACGACTAGTAGTCCATCTAAAATATAACAAATATGCAAAGATGTTTGTGGAATACCATCGTTGGCCATATACAAATATCTACGATGGATATTTAGTTATTGTCAATTAGATAGCCTACGTCTCAAATTATTAATTAGTTACAAAAAACACAGACTTCTCTTGGAGGGACAGCCAGCCATATGTGACTTTAACACGTTTCTACTAAACGACTTAGTTTTTGTTTATACAGACAACCTTAAAATGGACAGTCACTAGTCATATTGACACAAGTCAAAGAAATAATTACTGGCTGGTCGTATAGACTCATCTCGGCAGAATAATTAGTCATTCATCTTATTTCAAAATCTCGGCATAACAATTAGTTACTAATCATATTTACATAACTCGGCACAACAATTAATCACTAGTCATATTAAAAAATTTCGATAGAACAATTATCAGTCACTGGTCAAATTTGCACAACTCGCAGAGCAATTAGTCAACAGTAACGTTGTCATATCTCGAATAAACAATTAGTTACCGGACATTTGACACAAATCGGCAGAACAATTAGTCACTAAAAATATTAATACATCTGTGCAGAACAATTAGTCGCAAGACCATAATTACACCACTCGGCAGAATAATTAGTCACTGGACCAAATTTACACCGCTCGACAGAATAATTATTTACTAGACCAAATTTACACCACTCGGCAGAACAATTAGTCACTAGACAAAATTTATACCACTCAGCAGAACAATTAGTCACTAGACCAAATTTATACCACTCGGCAGAACAATTAGATCTCATTGATATCTCTGGTAGACCAATCCGTCACTGGTTATAGAGACAGCTACCGGATGGACATGTAGTCACTGGTCTTACAGATTCTACTTTGAATGGCAATCAATCACTAGACGTATAGTGTCTCACGGATGAACAATGTATCACTCGTCATAGCTGCAGTTCTCTTATTAAAATCAATCATTGGACGTATAAACTATGGGTTCTCGCCCATTTTTACCACTACCGCATTTTGGGTTAAACGTATTTATATAACTTCATCATGACTAAATGTGGTTAAATATTGCATTTGGGGTCTTGTTATTACTAATCTGTTAATATCCCACATTGGATGATTTACTCATATGTTGTATTTATATCATTAATCATTAAGTAATTATCCTTAATTGTAATAATGTTTCCAAGATATGTCAGTTCCCAAGGAGATAAATAAGTCTGTCAACTTCCCTTTTTATCCCGGAGATAAAGGCATGGAGTAAAAGGCATGTAATGCCAATATACATTCAGACCCATTTGAAAGGAATACTAAGCGAGGACGAACTGAACAGTGTGCAGCGGAGGACAGTCACCCTTAGTTTCCTGGATGAGGAGTATCCACAAGATATATGGGTCAGAGTATACACAGATGGGTCAGCACAGAATGCTGTGAGGAATGGAGGTGCAGGTGTATATATAGAATATCCACACAAGCCTAGATATACAATCAGAACACCGACAGGAAAATTCTGCAATAATTATGATGCAGAAATCCAGGCAATTAGTGTGGCAGCTAAAAAACTGCTGAACTCCAACTCTGACCTACAGCCTGTGGTATTCCTGATAGATGCAAAATCAGTGCTTCAAGCTCTCCAGTCTGGAAAACTAACAGACTCGAAAAAACTACTTAGCGAATTGTCTTACCAGTATAGGGTAACCATGCAGTGGATACCCTCTCACTGTGGAATACCAGGAAATGAAAAAGCAGACCAACTGGCTAAGGAAGGTGCTGCCGAAGACCAACCAGATATACCAATCACCTACCATCAGAAAAAAACAGATGATCAAGTCAAAAAGAAAGCCACAAACACTAACACAAGATGATTATCACATTATGAACGGATCAGAACAAGTTATAATTCTACGTCTCAGAACAGGACACAACCGACTCCGCAGTCACATGTATACAAAGTTCAAGATTGGCAACACGGCCATGTGTACATGTGGACAGGCAGCACAGAGTGCCAAACATATACTTCAAGAGTGTTCTGAGCATGAAACGCTGAGGCAGACATATTGGCCAGAGGAAACAACACTGGAATCAAAGCTCTATGGGACACTGTATGAACTACAAAAGACAGTGAGTTTTATTATAGGGACAAAATTGCAGATATAGACATGTTTCAAGTGAACGAAAGAAGAAGAAGAAGAAGAAATCCCGGAGATAATAAACGGTCCAGGGTTGCCATATTGTTGAAACTGTTTATGGCAATATTTTACAAATAAAATGGATAAACTCATAAATTATGTTCATAAAATACTGAAAACATAATAAATGAGCTTACATTCTGTACAATGTATTTGACAGTTCTAATTTTAATAACTGCATCTAGACCGGGGTTTTTCAAAGAGGGCGAAAACGCCCATAGTGGCGGTAAGATATATAGGTAGCCATGCAGGGTAAAGGGACGGCAGTTTGGCGATGTAGGATCAGGGAAGAGAAAGCTTTAGAGAAAAATAAACACATCACATTGCATAAGAAGCTATATAGAACAAAAAATCCCATCACATTGTACAAGAGGTTTTAGAGAACCCAAAAAAACCCATCACATTGCACAAGACGCTTTAGAGAATAAAAACCACATCACATTGCAAAGAAATATTGAAAGTACATGCCATTTTGTATGTACCATGACGATGATTAAATAATGCCGTTAGCTGTGAGCAGGTAGCTTTTGACACATGATGATGATTAAATAATCCCGTTAGCTGTGAACAGGTAGCTTTTGACAGTCAATATGTTCTTCTCAAATTTGTAATTTATATGACATCGGACTCGCATAAAATTATTTCAAAGACATGGTTTTATAAGGGAGAGAAGGAGCATGTAGGAATGTTTAGTCAACAAAAAGTGACACTCTAAAGGCCAGTATCCCAGGATTACCACGTACTACCAGGAGTATAGTACACACTTCTGTTGCAACCACCGTAACATTCTTATTTATGATTGTTGACTCAGCACAGTGATGCCACTTCTCATCTAGCATTCCACGCCACCTAGGAATCTGCCACGAAAGAACAAAGGTGCAATGTCCGGTGCCCTGCATCTTTTTGTCATACATGTAAGTTATTTTATGGAAGACTCATCACCAGGTAGCATATCCTGAACAGAATGTAGAAGTCATCACAGCCTTTAGAAATTTCGGTCTATCTTGAGCAAGTCTTCCTGCTTCTGTTATTGTCATGTTCAGATGATCTTTTTGATCTGCCTCTTGTTCATATCCCTGGCATCATCCACTCCATTATTTTTTTCTCGAGGTCGTCATGGCGTTGGATATGACCAAAATATTGACAGATTGCAAGGCTTTCACCAACTTTTCATAATCGCCTACGACATAATGCCTGAAAAGAAGATAGAATATGTAGGCCTACTTACTGCGCAAAATTGAAATCCAACAGATAAATCCAGGGACAGGGTAATAAAGTTTTAATCACTGAAGACACAAACGAAATCACAAACAAATCGAAATTTCGAGAAAAAGGCCTTTATCAAGAACAAATTGAACATACAACAAAAAAAGACAAGTAAGAACTGTAAACATTCACATGGCCAAGTTAACTGTAATGTGGAAATTGAACCGGAATAGTTGTAACTAGGTCAGAGGTGAAGGTCACCGATAAGGATTGTACAAATATATCTACATGCATGTTGAACGAAAAAAACAGACAGATGATGGAACAACTAGATATCATGAATGAGAGAATCGCTCATTGGTCATGAAGTGTTTAATAGTGCCAAATTTTATATATAGCGATTCTCAAGTGCAAGTCGGGTCGGTAGTCAGAGAAGCATGACTTAATGGACGTAACCTGAATGTCCTGTTCACCCCAATGGCCCATGTCATTGATGTGGACGTCAACAGGATAACACAAGTGGTTTTTCATGCTATACAGATGTTCAAGGAATCGGTCTGCGACCCTACTTCCAGTTTCACTATGCATGTCGCCCGTGTGTTGCCAGGGCCCGAAAGGGTAGCAAAGAATAGCAACACTGTTAACCTCCCAAGCATGTCGTAAAAGGCGACTAAGGAGGATATGGGATGGATTTGGCTGTCCCATCCCATATAGGGTCAGTGACCCAAAGTCATGCTGAAGTCGGATGTGTCAGGCCAAAGGAGCAGATATCGCAGCAATGCTGTAAATCATGACACAACGCATTCCGTTCTCCGGACTACATCCTGCTAATCTGCAGGAGTTTGAGACCGAACGCAGAAGAAGGAGAAAAAGACTATGTATGTCATGATGCAACGCTTGCATATGATAGTATAGATGATGGTACATGGTACACATGTGAAGCACTCTTCAATGGAGAAGGTGGTTTTAGGCTTTAAGTGTCATAAAATAAGTAGCTATAACAGAATAACATGCCATATATCCGTAGTTCTTACAAGTTTCCGTGACCCCCTTCAGGGACGATTTCTCTTCCGTTCCAACACTAGAGCCCCCCCCCCTCAACACGCGTGACCTCTGCCGAATTCGAATGTGTCGAGCCATTGACGCGAGTAAAACAGTAACACAAAGCATATTCTTTATTTGGACTGCATCATATATAAATCGAGTAGGACAAGTGCCCTACGTCAAGAAAGTATCGAGCAGGAACATTGTCCTACTACAAGAAAGTCCCAGCGGGAGTTTAGAAACCAAAGTACAATAATTTGTATTGACATTCTTCACATCGTATTACTACTTCCTATTCAATATTACTCGGTTATCTTTTTGCGCAGCAAATGGTCGTATGGTTAGAAAGACGTTCTCAGACCCTTGATATCCTGTGTTCAATCCACGGTTGGAACATAAGTTGTTTTTTTTCTTTTGGATGTACAATCAAAATCCTTCCTATACATGTCATGGCGTCTGCTATGGCACAGCAGCCTTTGTTTCCACAACCCGTAGAAAGCAACCCTGAACTCCTTGACAGGAAAACATGCAGTAACAAAAGTTAGAATTCCACGACAAGCCTTCATGTGGACACCAGACGGGTAAAGAAAACAGGGAATACCAAAAACTGCGCTCAGAAGAACCTTTATAAATGAACTAAAATCAAAAGGCATAAATGCACACTACCTGCAATCCTTGGCAACTGACCGACAGGCATGGAGAACTATGACATCCGTCCTATGTGCCAAACTTGGCAAAAGAGGAACTGACTGAACGAAAGTTATCTTTATGCTCTTCCCCACACTGAAGACAGGCATCTTAGCCTACTGTCAGTGTTTTTCTTCGTTGCCTTCCCATACCGGAAACCTTTGTCGCGCCACGAGTAGGTGGTACATGTTACCCACATTGTCAACCACTTCCCTAGATAATCCACGTAACTGAGCAGTGTTCTATAATATACTTTCTTTAATATAAACGCCATATATTTCTTCTCTACATTAAATGTGTAAGAACATAGAAATCATGCCATGGTTAAAACTTTGTGATTTTGTTTGAATTATATGAAGTGTTACAATAATATGGTAAACTTTCTACTTTTGAGAAATTATTCATCATTAGAAATCTCCAGTAGATACGAAATTCCTCTCCCATGAATCCCTCTCTCCCCTATCACCATTTAGGAAATTAGACCATGCAACATAATACAAGATAAGATAAGGAGGTACATACAAGAATCAGTGGACATGTTTTTACGAAACAAATAGCTAACATAATTAAAAGGAACTAAATTCCGATAAAGACGCAAATACCGACACATCCAATATTCAACACGTTTCGCGATCAGAACCTCTGACCACTCGACATGCGCGCTACACACTGAGTGGGAGGTGGATGGCCAGTTCATTGCGCTCAAATCGCTAGATCGGTATTTTAAGTTACGACTTTTTAAGTTTCCGAGATAGTGCAATAGCACATGAAATTAAAAAGTTGGCATGTTATCACGTGATTTGTTAACTGATTCTTGTCTTGTACCTACAACGATAATATCCCCCCCCCCCACAAATATTTTTTTTGAGTCCTCAGCAATATAGATAGTGTATCTTATTGTTCAATATTGATGTTCCTCTAGAGAACTGTTTCATACCCAGAAAACCATAATTCTCAGTGGTGCACAAAATTTTTAGAAGAAGCTTCTTATCTAGAAGAATAGTGTGAGATGTAGATTCTTGATTCTTGATTAGAAACTGTCTTCACAGCACGCGGGACATTCCGACAAGTGCTCCGCCCTCCGCTCCAGCAGCCATCCCAGTTTATGTAGACTCAGAGTTCCGGTCAGGTGTTGATTGTGTGACTTTTCAAAAAATTTACTTTTCCTCCCGTCACCTCTAGATACTCCCATTTCTAATATTCTCTGTATGTGTACGTTCTCAACCTCATTGACATAATCTGCATCTTGAAATGAATTTATTACTGCCTTCATTAAGTCTGCTTTATCTCTTCTCAGCAATGTGCCGTCTATCGCCGCATTGCCTGCCAATAAGTCGGCTCTCTCGTTTCTTCTGACCCCAGCATGACCAGGGCAGTATATCCATGTAATTCGCTGGATAGCTGAGTTGTTCAATAAGTTCCACCATTCTTTTCTTAGCATGAACTTTCCTATCTTGCGCTACATGCTTTGAGAGTCTGTGAGTATTACCGAGTGTATTGATGTATCAGTTATCAACCAATTAAGAGCTGCTGTAACTCCCTCTATCTCCATCCTCATGCTCGATGTGACAGTAGGTTATGCTGAAAATTTCTCAACCAACTTCACGTTTTTCTGTAGGCAACAAAACCCCAACCGCTTGCATTTGTGCTTCTGTTAACAGAGCCATCTGTGTATTTAATTATGACTTGTGGTTTCGAGTGTAGTTGGGCGAGTTGGGTGAGATATAGAATACATCACAAAGCTAATGTTTTCCTTGAATTGATATGACTCAGCGCTTTTCTTGGTTATTTTTACCTTCCCATAGTACGGTCGTCGGATATCTATTTATACAAATTGATCGAGTTAAGAATAACCATCCAAAAAATTCAACACGAAATCTTAGGATTAAGAGATAACAGGCGCAGATGCGCTAATCTGACTCTCTGATAATAATACTTGAATAACACTGTCGATGACCTACTACAACAGCATGACACACATGAACTAAACAAGGCTAATTTCCATCATAATTATATGCTATCTTACGTCATTCTCAACATAGTATCAATATCTTAGATAATTGCTATATCTGTTTTCAAACCACATAGATAATCTTCTTATTCTTCGTTCCCGTTCAAATATTCAGCACGAGTATTCGTGTGGTATGTGCCGGAGTGCGTGAAATGACGTCGTTATGTCAATTTTACCGCAGTACTTTGTAATTTATCTTAGGTGAGTCTATACTAAGCCAGAAATGTGCTTCCATCCCTAACCTCTTCTTGTCAATCCATATTACACATACCAATGTGACCGTCGATGTCATTACTGTTCGTTTTCTGTTATATGTGTTAATTATTTCAATTGTTGTCTTGATATATGTCTTTTGGTCAAAACGTCGATTTGTATGTGTTATTATATTTGTCTCTAACTAGCACAACTTTATCACCCTATTCCTGGATCTACCAAGTTGTATAAGGTCAAGTTAACTATGAGTGTAGTCATAATTATGATGGAAGAACAAAAACAGGTGACCGTACTGTGCGAGCAACGCTGAGAAAGAAATAACGAAGCAGTCTGCTCTACTAGTGATATGACATAGTCTATCCATTCAGCGCATTAGTAAAATAGTGAACATAATTCATATATCCCTCCATATGATGTATCGAGCAATATGTTTATATATATGTATATATATATATATATACATATATATATATTCAATATTGTCTGTTTTCTGGATTACATCTTGCTGGAAATATAACAAACCACTGTTCTGCTACAACAGTAATGTGATGGAGTTTGAGTACAAATTCATACCAAAAAAATTCACAATATAAAAATTACAGTCTCTAGCGAGATTTAAAACCGATTCGTCAAAATTGTGTGATTTACGCTTTAGAACAGTGTTTCCCAAAGTGGGGGGCCAAGGTCCCATTTTGATTATTCAAAAGGAGGAATAATATGTAGGAATAATACATTTTAATAGTATTATATATATATATATATATATATATATATATATATATATATATATATATATATATATATATATATATATATATATATATATATATATATATATATATATATATATATATATATATATATATATGTTGCATGGGGCCGCATCAGACTTTCAGAAAGACTTATGTAGGGGTATGGTAAAAAATACGTTTGGGAAACACTGCTCTAGAACATATGTAAGATATTGAAATTCTAGAAGAATTTGTAGTTTCGTATTATTGAAACAATAATGATGAATGTGAGACACGCGTACTAATCATGCGCCCACGCACGACACTATATGTTGTCATGGCTAAAAGAAGTATATGTAGTTTCGAATTACTGAGATAAAATAATGTTTATACCTTCTTAACTGTTAGACTGACATCAATAAAGTATGTATGTTTCTAATAAAAGAAAATTTGCAGTGTATGTATCAGCTGTTATATCTAGATCTATGAGTACTATTGAAAAATAAAAATATTACACAATTAGAATGTAGTTAAATTTAATAATGATTTATCTATATTTTATCTGTTTATTAGTTATCTATGAGTAGTGTCCGTATGCAAAAGCTTGAACAGTGGTTCATCAACTGACCACTATACAATAGCAAACCTAATAGTGTTCCATTGACCGACAACCATATTAGAGCAAACCTACCAGTGATCGATCCATTGACAGACCACCATACAAATGCAAACATACTAGTGGTCCACCGATCAACCACTATACAAGAGCAAAATTTTCTAGTCATGTGGAAGTCGCACAATATTATATATATATATACAATATTATATATATATATATATATATATATATACGATTGTTTGTATCATTCTCAGAGTGGTAGGCTTGATGTTCCAGTGATTGAGATTTTTGGGCTAATATAAAGCTATGGTGAAATATCTCCATAGCACAAAAGGAAACAAATCGCTTGCACATAATCACTAACATCGCTGAGTCTACCAGCTGCACATACATTATGGATTCCAGGACATATATTTAACAGTATGGCACGTTTTCACCAGTATATTTCAAATATTTATAATATCCCTCATAGTACTGTAAAGGAACTCCGAGAAGTTTTTGTGTGTGTGTATACAATCAACTGGTGCGTGACATGACAAGCTCCGTAGCATTTCCGTGTACTTAAAGATAATTGGGAGTTTCATTTCTCTCTTCCAACTGCACTATATAACTGGTTTCTGCTTCTTCTTCAACATCCATTCTCAAACTCCCGTTGGATCTCTCATGTAGCAGAACAATGGTCCTATTATATTTCCAGCAGGGTTTAATTCATAGGACAGAAATCCGTCGTATCGCCATTTTATTTGCGAAAATGACCCAAAGACATCCGTTTTCGTTGGCGTAAAACTAGTTTGCATGGATATAAAGTTCCGTGAGTTGATCCCAAGAGCATTTTCTGGACTCACCCTTTTCTCATCCGTCGTATGTCGAGATCATCGACTGTAAAGAAGACCTTCCAGCAGAATTAATTAAAACCCCCATTCAGGAAGTTTTTTATTATTGTTAAGCTTTCGGTTTATGACTATTTGTATACTTGGATTCGCCTTGGCTATTTTTGCCATGCGATTCCAAGTATGTAAATAGTGACCAAACGAACGCCAAACAATAATCAAAAACATCACGAATGGGGTCATAATTAATATTCTGTGGAAGGTCTATATTGGAGACGGACATGGTTGGATAAACCCGAAAGGGGTGTAAAACATAAGGACAGTGTGGCCTGCAATGCACTGGGCACAAAATTTAGTACTTGGAAACTAGTATTAATCTCACCCGAACCGTGACCAGCGACCGTACTGAAGACCTAACTGCAAAATGTAAACAAACATTTATTCAGTACGTTTTTGATTATTGTCTGGCTATTCATTTGACACTATTTATATAATTGGAGTCGCCTGCCAAAATTAACTAAGGCCTGCTAATGAAACGAACAGTAGTAATCACAACCGACCTTCTAGGTCATCAGTCCACATGTCCTAAACCATATTTGAGCCCTGACTTGATCCTGGTCGTGCCCAAACCCTCTTTTTGTACGACTTTCCCAAACACTATCCTTTTTTAAAAAAAAACTCCACTGAAAAAGCGAGATGATTAACTTCCTTTTATAGCTTAACATAGTCTAAAAGGGGATGTGCATAAATGATATTAATAAATATAGAAAAAAAGTATAAACGTTGTTAAATAGCAGTTTTACGTGGAATAATTCACAGAATCGACGTTTCGACCAGAAAGATCTTTATCAAATCACAATAGGGACACGCAAACACAGAATATGAACCATTGAATCAAGCGGAGACTACGTGTCACTCATGCTGGAGCTAACACACTATGGGAAATTTAGAATTCGCAGACATAAACTAAAGGATAAATTCACTTGATACTGTAATCTATATATTCTTTCTCCCTTCCATTCTAAAACATTTATTTCTATCCTCTCCCCTATTTTGGTTGTTCTGTCATTTGTTTTTAGAACCGCTGATTCCAGCCGGTGTTACGTGTCACTAGTTGCCTTATTTACATCCCAGCCTTACTTCCGACTTCGTTTCTTCAATTATCAAATCGCAGGAAGTCAATACCGGATTCAGAAAAGACAGTTTTCGTTTTATTTACTTGACGATCCTAGTTTTATATTGATATCTATGTTTGTATTTTCCTGTTATCTTTAACTTTCCTACATGTAACCACTCACATTCTCGTAGTTCTCATTTGTCGTTAATTTTTTATGGTATTTCTGCCCTTTCAGCTCCCACATGGCTAACATGTTATCTCAGCTTGACTTGGTGGTTCCTATTCTGTATTTGTTTGTCCCTATTTTCATAAAGACATTTCTTGTAGAAACGTCAATAATGTGTATTACACCACATAAAACTGCTATTTTACAATATTTATGATTTTTTTTCTATACTTGCTTATCTATTGGTGCACAGTTTTACTGTAGTCTTCTATATACTTAACAAATGATGTCAATAATTGGTGCCAATTTTTACCCCCCACCCCTTGTCATCAAAGTTTCTAGAATTCAGAAACCCCTATCCAGTATGTAGAAAATATCCCAATCCACTTTTAAATATGTGCTGATAAAGTACGAAAATAAAAAAAAATACATGAGTGCTTCAGTTGTTTGAATTTAAAAAAATACACAAGTGTGAACAAAAAACTATAATTGGTGGTATATAAAGAAAAATGTTCAACGTTAACATCTCCCAGGATTCCACACCCCCTCCCTCCCTTTTTTTTTCTCCGCGTCTGCAGCTGTCAAATATTGTAAACATTCCCCCCAGCAAAAAAAACAACAACATTTCGTGGCGTAATTTACGGATATCCCCTAACATAGCCCTAACAGTAGGTCTACACCCCATAGTGTACTATATGCCCACCCTGGAGACAACAGTCTTGATGGGAACCATGGAGAAAAAAATGAATTTGTGGGCCATTGACTCTTCCATGGGAGCCACGTAACAGTAACCACTTCAACGATAATCAAGAATTATAGAGATAAAGATTAAAACGACATCGTCACATACTGAAATGAAAGCACCGTTTTAAGGCTCTAAAAGGTTTGGGGGATATGACATAAATTTTGTTTCAAAAGATGGTCAAGGGTAAAAAATACCAGTAGGGAACCATGTGTATATACAGCCCTGATGGGGCGAGAAAATAATACTTAATACTTGTGATTTATCAAATTGTATGGCTTGAAGGTTATATACTTATTGTGACGTAGTTATTACATTCAAATACAGTTTTACTGATGTAGTACACATTTAGGTTCTGTAGAAAGTGTAAAAGCGTATATTTGGCGTCGTATATGTTAGAACATTTTCTATGTACATCTAAACTGGAAGCATATAGTGGATCAATAAAAAGACTAAGACAGCTCTGCGATCTATTATCCATCTTGTATAAGTGCTGTCTGCAAGCTTTAGATGGACATACAAACACAACTCGTTTAGCAATGAGACATCGTTTAGCAAACACATCTTTAGGGGAAAGTACAGCGAAACCAATGTGAATGTGAGTGCATCTTTTCTTAATATCCATCTAACCATCTGTCTGACCATCTATCTATCTGTCTATCTGTATGTCAGTCTTTTATCTTTCTGTCTGTCTGTCTACCTATCTACCTACCTAATTACCCATCCATCCATCTATCTACCTATATATATATATATATATATATATATATATATATATATATATATATATATATATATATATATATATCGTTTTCAACTATTTAAATCATGTATAAATCAAGCCAGTAACAGAACGTCTGATGGAGCAGATGTTAGCAGAGATCATGACTTGGTAACGGTAACTCTAAAACATTAGCTAAATAAAAAAACATTTTAACCAACAAAAGTGCTCCAGAATGCGATTTGATGTAAACAAATTGAAATCGTTGGAATCTTTAAGGTAACATTAGGTGGTAAAACTGTGCAATATTAAATTTCATTCAAGACGTTATTGATGCAGTAACAAACAAGCATGAACGGAGCCATGAAATAGAAATACTTGGTAAAAAGCAGACCCCTCACAAGCCATGGGTAACAAGTGACATATTACAATTATGATATATCAGAAGAGACATTTTAAAACATTTTTAATAAAAATTAATTAAAAATTAGAAAACAAATTATTGTGGAATAATATTGCATATGTAAAATTACCAACACCAATGAAAAAGACAACTTAAACAACTTCCTAGGTGAACTTCTTTTTGTAGATGAAATAGCAATAATATCAACATCAGAATAACAGCTACAACAACATAAAATAGACTGCATACATGTAGGGACTTCAACATGAAGATAACTACAGAAAAAACGAGGTAATGTAAATCACAAAAACCTAAAGAAACACCACTATTCGCATTGATGACCAACAACCTAAAGAGGTGAAATAATTCACTTGTCTTGAAAGCATCATAGTATCAAATGGAAAAAAAAACACCAAAGAAACCCACCATAGATGCAACATAACATACCGGATCTTTGGGCAGATGTCTCCTATTTTTAAAAAAAATGTATGAGTATGAACACAAACTGCACTATCTAAAACGATCATCATACCATCGCTATGCTACCAATGTCAAACGTGGACATTAACAATAGAAGCCAAAAGTAAACTTGTTGCAACAGGAAAACGAAAGCATCAGAACACTAGCAAACACAATGCCAATCCTGGATTACATCAGAAAACAGATTAAGTGGTTTTCACATGCTTCCAGGGTTCCATCAAACAGTGTCCCTCAAAAAACATTACTGTACTGCCATAACGGTTACAAAACCATGGGTATACCATGCAAATGATGGATTACATAACTAAAGGAGTCAACGAAAGCAAACATATATGAAACACAGAAACATCCATCTCCAGAGAACTCTTCTACCACTGAAGCTTCAAAGAAAAAAAGGGGTATAAAGTGAAAATAAAGAACGAAAGAGAGAAAAATTAAGAAAGACAGAAAAGAAATTTAGTCCCTGACGCACAATATAATAAAGTGACACAAATATAAGATGCAAAATTAAACAAGCAAAATATAAATGGATTAATGACCAATGTGAGACCATCAACACAAATATAAGACGTGATAACAGCAAGGAGACATATGCCGTATTAAAACAACTGACACAACCACAGGAAACTAAGACATCCAATATAGAAAACAAATAAGGAAAAATCTAAATGATAAAGCACAGATAATAAGTGTCCTGAATATTGTAAAGAATTATAAAACTGTGCAACAACTCAAGACCGTGAAATACTAACAACTTATAGTACTCAAGTGAATTAGGTGTTTCTGTAATCTTGAGAAAAGAAGTTGAAGATACGAGCTATACAACTCGTACTATACAACCATTAAAAAGTGATAAGACACCAGAAAAAGAACTTCAAGAACTTTCTTCTAAACGTGAAAACACTTGCAAAACGTATGTTATGGAAATATACATCGAGAAAAAAGCAAAACAATGGCAAACAGAGAGGACAACGCGATTCTTGTTAGCATCTGGTTCAATGGACAGCTCTGGAAGAAATTGATACCTTTAAATACTTAGGTTCTTATATGAACGTCGATTAAAGCACTACCAAAGAAATAAAGACTGGACTTGAAATAGCCTCGGCTGCAATGTCCAGATTAAATACCACATGTAGGAGCAGAATAAGTACAGTCGTGAAAATAAACCTATATAACTCTCTAATAATACATATTATTTAATACGGATTTGACAGTTTTACAATTACAGATAAATGGAGAGTAGAATACAGGTTTTTAAAAAAACAAATGCTACAGACGAATATTGCGTATGCATTATACTGAACATAATTCAACTTATACGTGAGAAACAAAAAAATAGGCTAATACGATCGTCTCATGACAGGGTGAAGCATTGTAAACTTGTGTGGTTTGGCCCAAGTGATGAGGCACGATTCTCTTTCCGAAAATATCTTGCAGGGAACAGTTGAGGGTGGAAGAAGAAGAGGGGGTTAGGAGAAAAGTGTGGACTTATGATATTGATAATGGATTGATTAGACCAGAATATGATTCACCACACTCAAACAAAGAACTAATAACAGAGAGGCATGGCGAAATATTTATATTCATGTTTCAGAGTGATACCCCTACGACCCTGAAGTGTTATTGGTTTGATTATCATGATGATTAGCTATCCGCCCTTGCACATAAGACCACTGATTGTGAACAGTTATCCACCCTTGCACATAAGACAGGAGTTGCTTCATCAAGGAAAACATTCCTTTTCATATCATGGGTAATCTTGAGCACCATGACATTACCATATTACATTCATGTATCTAGAATTTCCATTGATCCCTCTCCTCATATCATGCATTCTGACTACGCTAAAGAAACATAGATTAATCTATAATCTATATGGTTTTTAATCTATCCAGCAACTTCTTTCACCGCCAAATACGGTGCATAGGTCAGAAAACTCCAGTTCGTGCGATGTTATGCTATTGTGTGTAATATTTCCACGTTGTTGAAATTCATGCTCATACCCACTTTGGGGTAAAGTTTGTTCTGCAAAGTGTCCTTTTTCTCTTTTTCCATCTGGCACCTATTTTAATGCTTGTAGTGACATACTGTTCTCAAGCATTCTCAGTACATGCCCAACATAAGTCAATCATCAGTCGCTTTCTACTTATTGTTGTAAAGACATATTCCTGTTTCGTGTCTACTCTCTCAATTGCTTGTTTTATTTCCATTTCTACCCAAACAATGTCAAAGAATTTTATAAAACACACTCACTCACACACACACACATATATATATATATATATATATATATATATATATATATATATATATATATATATATATATATATATATACATATGAATATTATTGAAATATATACATATATATCCATGTATCTTTCTGTAAATTGTAGTATAAATGGCTCACCATATATACTTTCTACCAATAACTGTACCTTCTCTGTTGACAATGAGAAAAGTAAAGAAGAATGTTCGTTCCTGTTTATTCAGGGATCACCTTTCATGAGACGATTTCTGGGCAGGATGATCTCTATGATTACTATTGATCTTGTCCACGTCTGCTATACAAATAGGCAGATCGCCAGAAAACAATGGATGGCAGGGATTGGACGCCAGATCACACGGAGAGGACAGATACTCACGGGACCCCCAGTCATTAAGTTTGTTTTCGGGGTAGACTGAAGACAAATCAAATACGTCATTTGGGCTACGAGTTTGGGAACATCTATTTTAGGGAAAGAAAAAGATATCTGCTAACATCCATTTCGAAACTAAAAATGCACAATCCTTTTTTCATTCCCGTTCTTTTAAACTATCAAAGTTTTATCAATTTGTATAGAGTTATGTCAGGATCTCTGACATGCAGTGCGTCTGTGACGACCCAGGTAGCGGGTTCAAACCCCGTCACAGGAAATTGTGCATTCGGACCGTTCAAAAAGCAATGGTAAGCTACTAAACGTATTTATGTTGTCTAGAATATCAGTATAGCCCCCAAAATATTTGAGTTTATGGCTACGTCCTGAATAGGATACGCTACAAATAAAGTTATAGTTTTTTTGTCGTTACTACATCAGAAAAGTTAGATTATAGAAGATTTGCTACAGTATATACATATAGTTTTTTTTGTCGATACTACATCAGAAAAGTTAGATTATAGAAGATTTGCTACAGTATATACATATACCATCCAATGGTAGACTGTTGGTATCGATAATCTTCTTCTTCTTCTAGTGCATTCGTTCTCGAACGCCTGCAGAGTAGCAGGACCTACTCTGACGAACGGAATGCGTTATCATGACTTAGGCCTACATCTTAGCTGCGATTTCTGCGCCTTTAGGTCTGACACATCTAAGCATAGCTTATTGATATTTTCCTTTTAAAAGGACCTCATTTATATGAGATGTGGCAGCAAGCTCTACCTAAAAATATTTTAGTCGCCTCTTACGACATGCATGGAGAGTAAACCGTGTAATTATTTTTTGTTTCCCTATTCGAACCCCGACAAGACGCGGGCGACATCGATACTTTAAAGAAATCGTATCTCATAAACAATTTAATATGTCATGGATATCTTGATACAAGGATAAGTGGCCAGATTTGCAACGTCACTATAAGAATTGATTGTAACTACTAATATGTCTTGAATTTACTCTACATTATATACATTTTCTGACTATACTGCGGAAGATTGTTTCAAAGAAATTCCAACTAGTCTGACAAGTTTTCACTAGTTAAGTTTAAACACTTAAAGAAAACTCATAGTATCACAAAGAGAATTCTCGGCAATGTTTTACCATTGAAATATCAGGTTATTTATTGTTTGGTTTGTCCTGTTCGGTGCAGTTATTTCCTTAGACTTGTGTTTTTGGTAATTATTGATGTCTTTGTCTTGTTCTTTATATGTGGATCTTGTTTTAGTCTGTCATTACGGTGTTGCATCTGCTGTGTTGACTGTTTATCCGTCCTTTATCTCAATCTGGCATCTATTGATTTATAAGAAATCCACACTGTCTCTTGTCCTATTGTGTTTCCTTTCTTTTTGTGACTGTGACTATTTATTATCGTGGTTTCATGTCTTAGTTTTCTCCATCTCTACTTCATGTGAAATCGCAATGGTTCTCACACTTTTGTTCTTGAACATGCTACACAAATTGTGCAATATCCTTTCGTCTTTCGCTAGGTAACTACATGGAATGTTAATATTTGTTAAAAGATGTTTTAAATTGATATTTTTTCTGGATTATTCGTAGATTTTTTATTATAATATGTTCGCTCAGATGAATATTTTAGATGGCAGATTTAACTGTTTTCGTTTTTATTAATTTTGTTATAATTCTTTATTATCGTCTTTTTACTAGTAGTGATATTCGTCTCTTGTGTTCGACGAAGACTTTTCAACTCAAATGGGATAATGATGACGATGATGGTGTCTGCGGTCTGTCTGACTGTGACTAATGAGTCCCATGCGTGCCTGGAATTGTCTTTCGGATTCTGACTGTTTGTAAGAAGAATCTGCGTGACATTGAGCATAAATCGAATCTATGATTCGGTCAGTGAAAGGTCAGTGCTTCAAGCTCTCCAGTCTGGAAAACTAACAGACTTACAAAAACTACTTAATGAACTGTTTCATCCTTATAGGGTAACTATGCAGTAGATACCCTCTCACTGTGGAATACCAGGAAATGAAAAAGCAGACCAACTGGCTAAGGAAGGTGCTGCCGAAGACCAAACAGATATACTAATCACCTACCATCAGAAAAAACAGATGATCAAGTCAATGAGAAAGCCACAAACTCCAACACACGATGACTATCACAAATATGACAAAATCAGAATAAGTTGTAATTCTACGCCTCAGAACGGGACACAACCGACTCCGCAGTGCCATGTACACATAGCTCAAGATTTGCAACACGACCATGTGGACAGACAGCACAGAGTGCCATACATATACTTTAAGCGTGTTCTGAGTATGAAATGCTGAGGCAGACATATTGGCCAGAGGAAACAACACTGGAATCAAAGCTCTATGGGCCACTGTATGAACTACAAAAGACATTGTGTCTTATTCATGAGACAGAATTACAGATGTAGGCATGTTTCAAGTGAACGAAAGAAGAAGACGAAATATCTACGATGATAGCGCTCTCTGTTCACTCAATGTAGAGACAATTCATGTGCTGTGATATCTACGATTTTCTGCAGACATCTGACATTATCCTGTCTGTTGGCTCACTTTCCTTCTTCAGAGGGTTAATTAGCCAACCTATAGCCACAGTCCTCTCGACCTGCGCTCACTGGATCGGTTTTGTGAGGTCTGGCATACATCTAGTAATTTCACTAAACTCAAGCAAGGTTAATGATCGTACACATGCTGTCTAGAAATTTAACAATATTTTTAAAATATTTCTATATAACGGGATATGTTTCTATATGTATTATCACCATTACACTAGTAGATTTGTTGTTATAACTTTTGTTATTATTATTGTTATTAATATTATTATTACTATAACTATCATTGCTATTATTATTATTGTCATTACTAGTTATTTACGTATTTGTGTACTTGTTTTCACTCTCCCACCAGATCTCTTGTATGGCAGGAAAATGGTCGTGCTAGATTTCCAGCAGGATGTAGCCCAGAGAACGGACATGCGTTGTGTCGCCTTTTTTGTTAGCCCCCAATAGCCCGACACATCCCATTTCGTCGTTGGCAACTTATACATTCAGTGGTTTTTCCACTGAACGATGGACGGCTATAACCATATCGGTAGCATAGTAAGCTAGCCTAACGAGATAGCTGGTTCTCGTACTTACATGATGGTCACCAAGTTCAACGAAAACTACAGCCAAGCTGGCTTAACCTGTCTACTGTCATCATGTGTCGCTATCGACATATCCAATGACTTCGACGATGTTATTGTTAATATTATTATTATATTATTGCTATTATTATAATTGTAACTAATATCATTATTAGTAGTATTAATTTTTACTGTTATTTGTGAAATTCGTTACCTCTACTGTGCTGATAGTTGCTGTTCTGTATGATATATCACTCTAGAGATTTTGTTTGTCTTTATGTGTACTTACAGCACATGATCACTATAGGAAGATTTTAGAAAGAAATTCAATATGATCTTCACATGAATTTGTTGTAATATTACTTATTTTATTCTATGTAGATGAAACTGTTGAAGCGTTATTTCTCGTGTTGAAATGTGACACTTTTATGTTACCAACAAGAAAGATATTATGTAGAAATGCATCAATTGATGTCTTTGTAGAATATGGGATTAGAAATGATGTCACAAGAGCATAGATGGGGGACTCGTGGACAGAACTAAACAATCACCATTAGAGAAAAAGAGAGAGAGAGAAAGAGAGACAAACATAGATAAACCACTGACAAATAAGGTGCTGGTAGCGAATAGCACACGTTACAAAAAGGCCCGCATTAAGCATTTCTCTGGACTCCTCATATGCTAATAATATGATAGTCGAGACTTGAAAAAACATAATTAGGTACACATATAAACAAGTGAAAACATTTTTACTAATCGGGTTGAATGATACCTTGATGTTTGTTGCGCATCTCGGCCTGGTATCTCCGACTTAGTTTCCAGCATCTGTTGGTTGGACTAAGCTCCTTCTAACTTCAAGGCGGTGGCCTCGAAGCTGATATAAACAAGTGTGCAGGACACTAGACACGTATTCAGAAAAGAAAAGGGGTACCTAAAATGAGATCAAGTCACTGTATTTTTTTAAGGGTTTTTTTAGGTCTTTTTTTAGGAAAAAGGCAGTAAGAGAGACTGCACTAAGTATAGAGGCATATCACCCTTAAGCGACATAGGAAAATTCTTTATAAAGGTACTAGAGCGAAGGAAACGCGCGTATATACAACCACAGCTAAACAACACACAATTGGGTATTGGAAAAAAGAAAACCTGTATAGATGCAATCTTCGCCTTCAAACAACTTTAAGAAAGCGTGACAAAACATAACCAAGACTTAGATTTGGCTTTCGTGGACCAAGAGAAAGCTTTTCGACAGAGTAGATAGAGCACAACTATGGATAACACTACAGACATATGGAGTTCCCCAACATCTGATAAGCCTATTTCAGAAAATATACGCCAATAGTGAATGCGCAGTACGAATGAGTACAGGTACATCCGATAATTTCCAAATTCACTCGGGAATGAGACAGGAACGTATACTCCCCTCCCCCTAGTGTTCATATCATACAATGTGTGGCACCGATTACAGGATGGACCACAGACTGATAGTCTCCGAAATGAATCTCCATACACTGCATTTCCGGCGACCTCAAACTAGCAAACAGTCAAAACTTGTCGACGTCTCCAAATTGAAAGATAAACTTTATAAACAGCTTCTTCGCAGCTCAATGGACACCAAAGAAGCACCATTGACAGTCGTCTAGTTTAGAAATGCTGTCATAAGGTCATACGACAGTCGACTGGTCTTACTACACCAGGCACTAGTAGAATCATCAGAACAGTAACTACAAAGACAAATAGACAGATTACATCAAACATGCCAAACCTTTAACATGAAGATAAATATAGAGAAGACCGAAGTAATGAGGATAGGAAGAACAGAAAGAAATACCAACATATATATTGGAAACAACAGACTTAAACAAGTCACAGAATTCACATACCTAGGAATCAATATAACAACAGACGGCAGAAGCAGCATAGAAATACACAATAGATGTAGTAAAGCATACCAAGCACTAGGACAAATGACACAAATCTTCAGAAACATAAATGTAGCTTTAAACACCAAAAGAAAACTGTTCAAAACAATTATTATACCAACGATGTGTTACTAAAGCCAAACATGGATAACGACAGCACAAGATAAACGTAAACTTGTGACAGCTGAAATGGCTTCCTTGCACAGACTGCTAGGAATATCGCTAAGAGACAGAGTGAGAAATTAAGACATTTGACAAAAAACCGGTACAACTCCAATCTTGGAATATATTAAGAGACAACAGATAACATGTTTTGCACACATCCGCAGAATACCATCAGACAGTATACCACAGAAAGCTTTGCTACACAGTTACAGTTAAGACAGACATAGAGGCCGGCCACGAAAACGATGGACCACCGAAATAAAAGAGGCGACAAACTCCACAATATACTCAGCACACACTAGGGCCATCTCCATAAAACTCTTCTACCCCTGACGCTGAACGGCAACACAGGGATTAACGAATAAATAGATAGATAGATAGATAGATAGATAGATAGATAGATAGATAGATAGATAGATAGATAGATAGATAGATAGATAGATAGACAGACAGACAGACAGACAGACAGACAGACAGACAGACAGACATCCGACTCCACATATATTTAAAAAAGCTGGGAAACCTTCGTGACACTATCTACAGAACTACAGAAGAAGTGGTGAGCGTTTCTGATCTCAGGTATTAAGACTGGTTTGACGAAAACAATGTACAGATCAAAGCTCTCCTGGACAACACGCACAAACAGCACAAAGCTTATCTCAACAACCCCACATCAGCCAGCAAAAAGACGCTGTACGAAAACTCAAAGAAGATGTGGAACCTGGAAGCGATACCACAAGATTTTAAGGATGCTTTCATCATACATCTATAAAAGATAAAAGGAAATCGCTTAGCTTACGACAACCGCCGAGGCGTATCCCTATCTCTATAGCAGGCAAGATGTTAAACAGACTGCATGCCCATCTTCATACAGGTCTCCTTCCAGAGAGCTAATGTGGCTTCCAACAGGACAGAGGTACGGTTGGCATAATATTCACAGCCAGTCAACAACAGGAAAAGTATCGCGAAAAAGACATTTGTCTCTACACTAAATTTGTCGACATAAATAAGGCATTCGACAGTGTAAATCGCGAAGGACTTATGGAAGATCATGGCAAAATTTGGATGTCCCGAAAAATTCACCAACATGGTTCGCCAGTTCCATGACAGCCTTTGTGCAAGATTACATCGCACACTCAAACCCGTTTCCAATAACTAACTTTGTCAAACAAGGTTTGATGTAATCTGTCTATTTGTCTGTGTAGATGCACTTCTGATGGTGTTACCGTGTAGATGCACTTCTGATGGTGTTACCGTGTAGATGCACTTCTGATGGTGTTACCGTGTAGATGCACTTCTGATGGTGTTACCGTGTAGATGCACTTCTGATGGTGTTACCGTGTAGATGCACTTCTGATGGTGTTACCGTGTAGATGCACTTCTGATGGTGTTACCGTGTAGATGCACTTCTGATGGTGTTACCGTGTAGATGCACTTCTGATGGTGTTACCGTGTAGATGCACTTCTGATGGTGTTACCGTGTAGATGCACTTCAGATGGTGTTACCGTGTAGATGCACTTCTGATGGTGTTACCGTGTAGATGCACTTCTGATGGTGTTACCGTGTAGATGCACTTCTGATGGTGTTACCGTGTAGATGCACTTCTGATGTTGTTACCGTGTAGATGCACTTCTGATGGTGTTACCGTGTAGATGCACTTCTGATGTTGTTACCGTGTAGATGCACTTCTGATGGTGTTACTATCGCTTGATCGTCTATAGATAGATACGTATGTAGTAAAAGGCAAGCAACTAAAAGAGTTTATTGGGGGAGGTGGGGGGGTCAAGCTGCTCAGATGTCAGGCCGAAATGAACAGATATTACAGCAAAGTTGTAAACAATAACAAAACGAATTTCTTTCTCCGGATAACAATCTGTCAATCTGCAGGAGTTTAAGAACCAACGCAGAAGAAGAAGCATAGGTCCAGCTGGAAAATTAAACTTTCATAAGTACTATATAAACGAACTTGTAACAACGTAATACCGACGCAGGGGAGATAACCGATAAATACATACTGACCAACCAAATCAGAAAAATTATATTTGAGAAGTAATTGGTTTGTTGCTAAGTAGATAAGGAGATTTAAGTATTGTTTCTCGTGGTTTCACTTTGGTTATATCAAAGCGTAGGAACATTTTTTATAAATAGACGAGATCGAAGTTCGAAAGCGTTCTGATGAAAGAATATTAGAGAAAGTTGGTCACGTGAAAAGTGCAATGTGTAAGGTAATCACATGAGCAAAACAAGAATACATCGCATGAGGAACGAATACATGAGGAGTACCACGAAAATATTGCATACGGAACGAAGATATGATAAGTTCTAGAACGACAGCATACTTTTAGAAATGTATAGAAAAGCAACATAAATTCATAGGGAGAACATCATGGAAAGAGAAGAAAACAAATAAAGCGGTGCTAAAAACACTTAATATGAAAAAATAACTACCAAGAGAAATAAATATTAGCAAATACAATATTGTGGGCACATTAAAAGACATGACACCTTATTGAAGACCTTACTTGAGGGTAGAGTCAAAGGGAAACGAGCAAGAGGTAGGCAGAGATACAAGTGGGAGAGTAACATCACACGATGGACAGGTTACAGTCTAGCAGAGTGTACCATCAAGATAAGAGACAGGGGATGTTGGAGATCCGTTGCCGCCAAAACTTCATCGCGGAGACGGCACTTGATGATGATGATGAGAATAAGGAGCGAATATATCTATTTTTTTTTATCATCTTCTGTGTTCTTGTCAAACTATTGCTGGTTAGCAGGATACTGTCTCGAGAACTCCATGTGTTACTATTTACATATTGACTACGATATATGTGCCTTTCGGATTGACATACCCTACTTCAGAATCGTTTCTTGGTAACTTAATCAAAAAATTGACTCATCCCAAAACCCCCTTAGCCTTCTTTTGCGTCACAAATTGCAAGTTACACTGCTACTATTCTTTGATCCCATCATATCCCAATCATCTCAAGGACGATGTATATTCATAATCACAAACAACAGTTGAGTATGTTAAACTTACTACAGAATTTAAACGAATTGTTTAATAAAAATGTTCCCCTTTTATCTAATTCACAATTTTTACCCTTCTTTATTACCCAGTTATAAACTCATTAATTATTTGCGTCTGAATTACAAGCCTGCATTTATTTCCATTCCGTCATGTATCATTAATACATTGTAAATAATCAGTTGTCAAACAGATTGTCCTTATTTCATTCTGCGTTTTCAATTAACGTCACCACACATTTAACAATTCTAACATACAAATTATAGGACTTGAAAAATCGCACGTATTTACCCTATGCTAATGAACTAGAAGCAGCCGTAAATCTGTCCATTTCTGTGTTTTTGTCTCGCATCCTTGCAAACGCAAACATTTCTTTGGCTTTGCGCTCGTTTCTTTTAACAAAAAGATTTTTGTTCTACAGAGTTCACTACTATCTCTGTCATTCCGTGCATGCTTCATTAGAACGAGCATACCCATTACAAGTCTGACAGTGAGAACAATAATATCTCTCTTCTGGAACTCCTACACTAGAATTCATAGCAAACATTAATATTCATAAACTATAATTCACTGCTGCATGTTTTCTCAACCTGCTGCTCGAGCGCACCTTGGTGCTCTCGTAAGGACATGTGCTCGCGATATGCGAGTTAAAATATGCCCGCGAGTACTGATTGCCTGTGGGTGGTACTCGAGGTCTGAAAACGTTGAGAATCAAAACACTACAACGATGGTTCTAAACATTGGTGTCACGGAAACATTGATGTCAATCCTCCACGCTATTCAACTTATTTCAGTTTAGTATGTCATTTGAATTATTGCATTCCATTAATTGAATTGAAATAAGTTGAAAGGCGTGAAGGATTGACATCAATGTACAAGGATTACTCCATATGTACACCGTTATTCTCAACGTAGCTGCATGCCGTCTGACGAGAGTACCACTCCTATCGCGTTAATTCGTAGCTTCAAGTGATAATCCCAAGAGATTTCAGAAAAACTGAACTCCATAAACAATACATAGCGAAATGGGTTCAATCCTATGACATAATGAGCACAAAGTGAACAACTTACCCACAACGCCAGGGAGATCCCAGTGGGTATATACTAATACTAAACTTCATGATATACTAATATATTTCTTTCCCTCTCTTACGTTCGTTCTCAAACACCTGTTGCATAACAGGATACAATCCAAAGAACGGAATGCAGTGTTCTTGATTCTTGATTAAGAATTAGCATCGCAGCACACTGGGTACTCCCATTAGTGCTCGGCTCTTCGTTCCAGCAGCCATTCCTGAGTATGTAGACTCAGATTCCCTGTCAGGCGTTGATCCTCGAGTCTTTAAAAAAATAAAGCCTTGCATCACCTCTAGACACTCCTATTTCTGACATTCTTTGCATGTGTACGTTCCCATATTGTCTTATTGACGTTATCTTCATGTTGCAATTAATTTATGACTGCCTTAATATGGTCTGCGTTATCTCTTCTCAGCATTCTGCCATCTATCATCGCATTGCATGTCAATATTTCTGCTCACCCGTTTCCTCTGATCCCAGCATGACCAAGGCCGTATATTAATGCTCTGAACTACTAAGTTATTCAATAAATCAAACCATTCCTTTATCAGCATGCATTTTCTATCCTGTGCGGCATGCTTTGACTGTTTGCATTACAGAGTGTATTGATGTGTCAGTTATCAACCACTTCAGTACTGCTGTAACTCCTTATATCTCCATCCCCATACTCGATGTGACAATGGAGTATGCAGATAATTTCTCAACCAACTTCATGCCGTTTCTGTAGGCAACAAAGCCCCAACCGCTTTTATTTATTTTTCTTTTGACTGAGCCGTATGTGTACAGTATATAATTATGTCTTGTGGTTTTGAGTGTAGCTGGGCGAGCACTGTAACCTGGGACCTGATACCAGTCTATTTGCGACACATTTTATCGAGTTGTATGATTACTTTTGTCAGTGATTTCTTCTCGATGTCTACCTCCACCCATTCACTGTCCTGTCATATTTCTTAAAATTCACATACACTTCGCAGTGTGTCTTCAGTCTCTGCCATCCATGATCTGCCACGCTTGATTCGTTTTCTTTTTCACTCAATCTAGACGTTGATGTAATTGGGGGGGGGGGGGTGGGAGGGGGTTTACTTTACTTTAAGGTACGATCTAATTTGCGCTAACTGATGACGCACTCTAATATTGGAATATCAAGGAAAAATCGCATTTCATAGATGGGTATATCACTAGTACACACAAGCGCGATCCCATTGCTTCATTTTGGACTTTTTCACATCTTTGGACTTGTGTCTGTGACAGTGTTAGTAGGCCGAAGTCATAATCTATGACAATAGCACCATCTCTTGTAAAAGCAGAAAACGTACACATTGCTGAATGTCGAAAGTCGCCATAACCTAGATAACACTGTTCCATCTTTTATCCTTCTGAATATTTGTGACGTATTTCTTGAATGAGAGACTTCTATCAAAGATTATCCCAAGATATTTAAGGTCCTGTTGTCTTTCAATGAATGAGCACATGCAACTGATAGCTGACAGTGTGTCATTAACCAGATTATATTCAAAGAGTACCAGACGACCTTTGCTTTCGAGGGATTGATCCCAGTGTTGTATGTTCTGTACCATATCGACAATTTATCTAGTCCACTATGTGCAATGTCAGCGATATCTGTTCTGTGCCTGCCCTTGTTGCATAGTAGGACATCATCAGCGTATATAAGAACTCTGCAATGGCTTCAGGTTTGCAATTGTGCAGTTGTAAGGTATACGCAGTCTACAGTACTTTTGTACATCACATGCGTCCTAGAACTGTACCGTATAACGAATGTTCTACAGATTATCACATTTGCTATTCAACGTATGATCCAGGGATGGATATCGCACTCTCTATTGTAACTGACTCTATTGTACACATCTTCTAGGTCTTTCGCTGCGACTAAAGTTTCCTCTATATTCTGAAAACCTTCATAAACTTCATATGCAATAACTGCTGCGTTTGTGATTATATCTCTTCTTGGTCTGTATGCACTTAGGTTATTTATAATAATGGTCGTATAACAAAAATGGCAAGCAGGATGATGGTGATGATAGTACTATCGACCTGGCATTGGTATCATCGGCTTCTATGGCTATCTGCAAATGAGACGTACTAGGGCATCATGGCAGTGACCACTTCCCTTGTGTTGTGCTAATTTAAAATGGCAAAAGTAAACACATCAGGCCAATGGTCAGGTCTTTTAATTAAGCATGATCGCAGAGAACGGGATGTTGTGAGCAGAATTCGACAAGACAAACGTAGGACTCAAGATATTGGGAAATCAGGATTGGGATAAGCCCCTCTGGTGGAACGAAGAGGAGCAAAGGGCATGGAGCGAGAAACACAAAAGGAGTAGCACTATGGCAGAGGCACTGAATCGTGTGACTGCTCAGTCCGTGGAGGTCGCACAATGGAAACGGAAGTAGGATAACTTTGTTCAAGCATTCAAAGAGATTGCAAAGTCAACAAAGACGTCAAAATGGGAAGAATTTGATTGGGTATGCACAAAAGAAGGTAACGCAGGTATGCATCTTGAGTGACTATGAGTATGATTAAGAAGGTGAAGGTGGGTCTCGTTCGCGAACAGTGGATTGACGCTTTGAGAAAGGCGAGGATGAAAGTGATTACATTTATTTGCGGGCTAGTGAAAATGTGGGTGTTCGAGGACATGAAAGAGCAGATCAACTGACGTCATGCGCGATTGTGACACAGGGCGATGGGGCAATTGATCGAGCTGATGTTTTGAACTCCTTAAGATATATAGCACGCGAGAGTGAGACTAGTGTGGATGATGATTCCTTTTCAATGGACAGGATTAAAGATCAGTATTTGAAATGCGGTGTTGCTAGAAGTGAACATTTTTGAGAGCGCTGAAGAATGATGGTCAACCAGCATAGGACTGGTACTGTCAGCAGACGCGTAATGGCGGATACACGCAGAGAGAGATTGGAGCAACTATGGACGTGTCCAGTTTGCAGTGATGATGATCCTACGACTAACTAAGTCTCATACAGTTGGCTAAACAATATTGATTTTTAAGCAATATTAATGTTTGCTCGGTTTCTTAACGTTTAAATAGTGTCATAATTGTAATATTTTGTCAATTATATTTATTGTCTATTTTCTCTCCAGAAGTGGTTTGTTATCCATACTTACCGTTAAGCGTAGAGGTGATTGGAGCTCGAGCTTGCGTTCTAGAGCCACATGTGTGGCCTCGGCTGAGCTATGACTGTGTTTGTTCAGGATGTCCCTGACATTTTCTATCCATCTTTTCCGTAGTCTTCCTCTGGTTTTGTACCCTGTGGCTTTCCTCGAGCATTTCATCTCACATGTCACTATCTTTCTGTAATGTGAAGCTGAAAGATACCAGGTTTGGCACTGGTAGCACAGTGTTGGTAGGAATATACTGTACACCATTTGTCTTTTAACTTCCATCTCGATCGGGGGACGAAGAAGTAGTTGTGACAGTTGGTATTTTACTGCATTTGCCTTTTGACTTCTCATCTTTATCTCTCTATAGAGGCTTCCATTTTTCTGTAAAAATACTACCGAGATATGTCAACTCCGTTACTGGTTTTACTCCTATGTTGTCTATGTGTATGTTTGGTGGGCTCGGTGTTATGCATATTTTCATAGCTTCTGTCTTTTGTCTATTGATCTTCATGTTGTACTTTCTACATGTTGCAGATAGTGAGTTAACATGATTTTTAGTTTTTTTCAGTTTTTTTATATGAGGCTTTGTTTTTCTGCGAAAAGCAGTTCATTTAGTTCATTGTTTAGTTGCTCTGAGTTATCTTGTTCTGCGTCGATGATGTTCCCCTTTGCACTTTTTTGCCTCTTTTATTATTCTGTCTATGTAAATATTGAAAAGCAAGGGTGAGAGCACGCAACGTTTTTGTCTCGAATGCATCTGTAATACCATATGATGTTCTTACCACACATTGGCAGGTTTTATACAAAGCTCTTAACTTTCTAACAATTGTCCTTTGATACAATACATTTCTAGAGTTTCCCATAGTTTGTTTCGGTTGACTCTACCAAACGCTTTCTCTTGATTTATAAATATTGCGTTTAGTTCTGTTGTTGCATTCTATTGCTCTCTCACTCATTTGTCGTAGCGTGAACGTGCAGGTTAGTACAATTCGAGATGTTTAACATCCTCTTCTACCAACTGGGAAATTTCGAGTCCCCTCAAATTGACTAGTTGTGCTAAAGCATATAGTGATCCTATTTGGATTAAGTATGCTCAGTCAGAATTATTGTTCAGCCTCTGGTGACATTTGTAAGTCCAACTTCATGACTTGTGGTTCGTATTGATGAGGGTACATTGGGAAGAGACGCGAAAGATATCAACTACAGATGGAATGCCATACATAAAATAGTTAAAACAGAGAGGAATATTTGACTTGTGGTGCTGTTTTAAGAACAACAAATGCGTAATAGACGCTGGCACCTTAAATTCTAAGAGATCATAAGTGGGAAACTTTTTTCTCCTGTAATATTAGCGCTTAACGCCATTTTTTAGCACTGTGAAGCTCCAGTGTTTCCTGCGATTGGAGAACTGTGCATATATTAGTATTAGAACAGTCAGGTGGCTACACAGTTGTTCTATAGTTAGGCCTTTTGTAGCCCGAGGGTCTTGTTTTGCTCACACCTGTACTATAAGTATAACATTCGCTGAAGCTACCAAGAAACGTGCTACGAGTGGTACTCTTGGCAGGAGACGTGCCGATTCGCTGAGAATGACCGATTACATATGGGAAATCGTGTACATGAAAGTCAATCCTCTACAAATTTTGAGCATTTTCTAAATTCGTAGAAAGTTAAGTTTTCAATATTCTTAAAAAATACACATCATCTTACCATATTATGATAATAAATGTTTTACACGTGGAAAAGTCTGACAAAGTATATATGACTGTCTTCACTGTAGTCGGATTTCCCCTAGGGCACTTCGTCACTCTCATCAGAATTGCATGCTTCATGACGAGATTAGCGCTAAGACCACATAACACCGTAGCTTGATTTATAATTCTCAGTGATCTCCTATCAAATACACTTTTAAAAACAAAACGTCGCAACTCAATTTCTAACTTCTAGCTTACATCTTAAAGACAAAACAAATAGATTGAACACTATTCAACGACTGTCTGCATTTCACATAAAAGAGGAGATGCAGCTCAGAAGACTGGTCATAAAAGTAATCTAGTACAGGAGTCGGCAACATTTTGCTAAATGTGTGCCAACTTGAGGTTTCAAATTATTCAGTGCCAACATCACATATCATTTTATACAAGTCGAAGCCAATATTTTTATTTTTATATTTTAATTAATTAATATATAGTGATATTCAATAATATGTAAAGTTGTAAACAACATTAAAAGAAATAGAGTTTCTTTAAAGATTTTAAAAAAACTGTTTTATTATTAATGGGAGCCTTGCCCTTGCATGGTCCTGGCTAATTGCTCAATATCCACAACATACTTTGTCACTGAGTTTGACACAATTTTCTGAATGTTCAGGCTTTATGCGACTACGCTGTGGATTTAGCACTGCTTTCATGTCAGAGAAAATTTGTTCACAGGAATAGGTTGATCCAAAAGCTGAAAGAAGAGCAAAAGCAATTTTCTGAAGAGTCTGCGTGCCATTTGAAATTACTTGGCGTGCCAAGTGTGGCACGCGTGCCATAGGTTGCCGACCCCTGCTCTAGTATATGTATGTGCTGCGTGCTGATCTCAAGCAATGTTGTTTAGATTTATTGATGCATGTCAGTAGCTAGACTATTAATGACTAACAAAGTATAAATATGTTTATCCTGCAACATATAAGCAAATTTACAGGATATCAAGAACCACTTTTGTCAGTGGTAAAACGGCGTAAACGTGATTTATTTAGACATGAAGTGACAAATGACTCGATGTCTAAAATTATTTTGCAAGGAACAGTCAAGAGTAAAGGATGAGAGAAGCACAGAGAAAATCATGGACTCATATCAAGAAATGGTCTGAGCGTTGTTTTTGTCTACATACATTCGAATGGACGAGGATAGATTTGTTTGGAGAGCTTTTTTGTCCACATGTATCCAGTGCGGCATCTCTACCACAATAACGGGTTATGGGTCTTATTATTATTATTTATTATTATTATTATTATTATTATTATTATTATTATTATGAACGTGTTACAATTAATCGTGCAATTGGATCAACCTTAATTTATCGGTGCTTTTCATTGGCGGAAGACTCAAAGAATACGCAAAATGGCCAATGAAAAAAATTGTATCAGGAAAGATTGTGAAGTAAACTGGATTCGTTGTTACATCGTAATCATTTTTCAGTCGGATTAATTGGCGTCACAAAGTATAAGCAAAGACGCCAGTAATCAATCGTACTAACTAACTGAATTACTCAGCATGCAGGACATATTATAGAGAAGAGCATAGATCATCGAAACAGTGAAAACACGTAATATCATCCTGTACATGGAAAATAAACAGGATATAACTTTGTTGTATCGGGATTCAACCAACAAAATTTTCATACTCCAGGTCGTTCATCTTCAACATACAATAAACAAATAGAGATATTTATTATGTAGATTTGCACTCAACAAAACGTTATGTTCTACATCAGTATCTTCAGTAATCCGTCAAAGCTAGTTTATTTGACCTGGTCTGCATACATACCAAATCCGCACCACAAGCAGCTATCGCAAACCACAGTATTCTCATTGTTTCTGCACGTTAGGAAATCATTTTCCTATAAATAAAATCGTGGCATATTATTTATTTTTCTTGAGCTACAGAAGAAGATAAGAGAGGCTTCATATTTATAGAACAGATATTTAGAAACCTTATCACCATTACGAAATGTCTGAAATATACGTGTTTATGCTAGACTTAGACAACACTTAGAATTGTATAGTTTGTATAGTTGAGAAATCTAGCTTAATCTGCATACAGACAAACATTGTTCAAATTCCAATAACTTTAAATTATATAGTTTGCTAAGTTAAGAGAAATCTAGCTGCATCTGCACATAGACAAACTTTGTGCAAATTCCAATAAGTTGATTCTCAAATTATCCAGTAATTGGTGTACTAAAAACCAAAATTGCAGACCTCAGCGATTATTATATAGAGTTGTACTCAACAAAACGTTATATTCTACTTAATTATCTTCAGTAATTCGTCATAGTTAGTTTTTTTTCACCTAGTCTGTACATATATATATATATATATATATATATATATATATATATATATATATATATATATATATATATATATATATATATATATATATCAAATTCGTAAAACGCACTCCCACCTACATGTCAACAACTGTACGCAATTTGTAAAGATTTTTTTTAGAAACGGAGAACAAAGAATAAAAGAGTTTTAATTCGTAAAGCATGCTACTCTATAACAGTTTTAGTTCACAAAGTATGCTGTTTTATACGAAGAAATAGTTAGCAGCTTATAAAATATACAAAAACTAACGTTTCGATCACAAGATGTTTATCAAGAAACATTGAAATAAGCAGAGGTCAAAATTGTTTTAAAAATACTATTGTGTTTCTGGGGCTTGAAGGAGAGTACAAAGTAACAACTTGTAACCTACCTGCCATGCATGTCGTAGAAGGTTTGCTCAGTATTTGGGAGGGGATTCAACTAGCTGTCCCACTCAAATTGATAGTTGAAATTGATAGTATTTGATAAAATTTGAAGTTCAAATTGATACAAAAGTCATGTTTAAGTTGATCTGTCAGGACTAAAATCGCAGATATTACAGCTAAGCTGTAAACTATCTCACACAACATTACGCTACCTGCACTACATCCTGCTAAAAATCAAGAGTTTAAGAACGAACGCAGAAAAAGGAGAATTATAATATTATCGAGGAATCATCTATGGATGATGATGATGAGAGATAACAGCGTATCCATTAACATTTTCTTGTCTAGATAAAGATTATTTCTATCCATACGATACGTAGATGTTTTTAGCAAAAACTTGAACAAAATGGAGCTACGTGGCACTTTACATACAAATGCTCAGCGTCTTGTGAGAAGAGGAGAAATGCAGCAGTTCGACAGCGGAGAGTTGCTAGAAAGTCACGGTTTGACCAAAAACCGTCTAGAGTGGTCATTCCTTGCTCGAACTGTTCAATGATATTTGCGGTTCGAATAGGGCTTGTTAGCCATCTACAAACTCATAGCCAATGACATCATTGTAACTTAATTTCAAGAGTATGTAACAAATGGTCATCATCAAAGGTGATCTACAAACAGCAATTTTTTTTCATATATTTCCAACACTAATCTTTCCAGGAATATCAACTACAAAGACTAATGGAAAAAGTATACAAATTAAAAAGGGAATGTGGAATTGATATTACAATTTTTTTTAAAATAAGACAATCATCAAAGGTAAGCTTCTAGACAAGCTAATGTTCGTGAAAATGAGATAACAGATTAACAGATAAGATTGCAGTAAAGTCAACTATGGTCGGTGAGGTGAAAGATGTATAAAGTAACTTTAATGATCAACTGTTTGATGTGTACACTACAGTTAATGACAAATAAAATCAAGTATTGGCAGAATTTGGAATGAAGCGTGACACAAATAAGACTGGGTCTCGATAGAACGAGGATTGATTTTAAACCAACAAGCAACAGGAATTATAAACATGCATACCCTTCGGTATCTACTCGGGAAGAATGAGCACCAATATCTTTCCCCAGAACGCAATGATGTTAGCTCATAAAAAGGGATAAAAGGCACAGAAGATTGACTTCAATCAACTCGGTTGCACCATATGTACTGATTTCTCTCTGCTAAGACCATAATCCCTAATCTCCAGAAATCTCCACAAAATACACTTTATAAACAAAACGCCGCTATCGAGATTCGAAACCGAGACCTCTTGAGCACAAGGTCAACAGCTAAACCAATCCACTTAGAATTAATGCCATGTTAGTTTATAACCAATAACTATTTATCTATTCATCAAATGAGGCATTATCAATATCTGTGTCATGTTTGTCGATGCCCAATATCTGTGTCATGTTTGTCGATGCCCAGTGTCTGTGTCATGTTTGTCGATGCCCAATAACTTATATTAATATATTTGATTGGGGTCTACACTTCTTGACTTCCCCTAGTATCAAGTCTATAGTGCCCCTCCCCCCTTTTCGGGAAATCAGGAAATGAGTTTTAATACTAGAAATATAGCTAGAATGTTTCTAAACGCTTCACCCTGCACCCCTATAGAGATTTTTAACCTAAAAGATCATTAAATGTTTTACGAAAAAAGATGGACACGGGTGAATGACACGTTCTCGTAGGTAAACTCCTTCCCCTTAATAAAGACGTATCTACGTCCCTTCCTACCGACATTCTAACAAGCGTGTCACTATTTATCATGTTGACCGAATTATATTCTTGATTGTCAAACTTAGCTTGTATGAAATAGTTAATGTACAAGTGATAAATGGACAATCGTTGTATAGGTTAGTTGGGTTGTATTTCTCTGCACATTTTCGTGGCTGCAGTTGGACAGTTTGGACAGCAGGTGTCACATCAAATTGTACTAACAATCCTATCAGATGTCGCAAGAGTGCCAGGGGTCGGCTAACAACTGCGTCTGTGCTTTCTCCAAGAATGATCTCATGTCCAATCAACAGAAAACAGCTCACACTGGAGAGCTTTGAATTTATGCTAACTCTGTCCATTTGTCGGTCATTTTCCGGTCTAGTAAAGATGACGGGGGAAAATATCAATCATGATTTCACTTGTCTTAGGTGAAATTGTCTTATGTACATCGTCTGTAGCATATTTCTATATTTCTAAAATCGACATATATTTTTAATTATTTTTTTAAGTGTCTTTACCAATTTTTAGAAACAAAAATGCTATTATGCCAACGCTGTGCTGCCATGTCAAACATGGACAACGACAGCACAAGACAAATGTAAGCTTGTCACAGCTAAAATAGCTTGATTAGGAATAATCCCAGAATCCGTGGAATACCGCTAAAAGGCAGAGGAATGAGGACATTAGACAAAGAACCGGCACCACCCCATTCTTGAAATATATTAAGAGGTAAAAGTAAAGGTATGTCCCATGGCATCAACCTTTCGTTGGGGATGAAGATAACTCTTCATGTAATAAGCCGCAGAAACTATTAGGAGGGGTGACAAGTTCCCTTCCTTGCTGTCTTTACCTCCCCTAACTCATGCGTTAGGTGCTCATTTACAGCTGAGTCGACTGAAGGAGTGGTCGTGTCAAGCGAGTAATCACAACCCGGATTTTTATTTTTGTCTGGACGTGGTTTCGAACCTGGCACGCTGTAACCTGTTGATATCCAGCAAGCTTACTATGAACTAAGCTACCGCGCTCCTCAATTAAGAGACAACAGATCAAATTGTTTGTATTAATCAGCAAACTACCATCAGACAGCATACCCCAGAAAGCTAAGTTACACAGATGCAGTGAAGGCAGACCTAGAGGCCTATCACGAAAACAATGAACCACCGAAATGAAACAGCCGACAAAGTCCACACACAATATACTCAGCACACACAAGGGCCATCTCCAGACTAATTGTTAGTCTCAAGAATTTTTTTAATTGTCCTCTGGCTTCCTACTTAAATTTATTTGTATAAACAATTATTTGAAGCAAAAATTGTATTGTCTATATATGTTATCCATGTTTACAAGAAGACCTATCGCCCTTGTATAACTAATACGGATATTATGTTATGTGTTTGTTGTTACTGAGGATATTTCAATACCTGTACGGGATGTTTGTTGTTGTTGTAATAGTCCTTGTCTCGATTGGTCCGTTCGGGTGACTTTGTGTGCACGATTTGAATGGCTTGATGAAATCGCATCTTTTTTGGAGATGCGGTTAGTCAAGTACGGAAAAACGCGTGTGCAATTGTTGCTAGGCGATTTGGTGCCGTAGAACGGACTGGTTCAATTCCCGTTAGTCTCAAGAATTTTTAAAATTGTCCTCTAGCTTCCTACTTAAATTTACTCGTTTTTGAAGGTGGAATAGCATAGGATTGCATCAGGACAGCCATACGTCGCAGCCTATTTATAATTGTGAATTTAGAGGAATGTCAACGAAAAGAGAACTTTAATTGTCAATCCTCGTGTTATTGCGAATACTCTCAAAGGGAGATCGGAACACCCATGTACATTTTCTATGTGCAATGATGATGATCTGGCGACTCACTAACTTTATTTTTCGTACTGCACACTAGTCACCAATCTGAATGCTAGCTACAGTCACATTTTGACTGTTGGCCACCATGTCACTAGCACAGAAGCAAACATGTAGCCCTAAGGATTATTTCTAATCATAGTTATTTAATTTCAATGTATTCTAGAGAAAAACTTGAACAAATTGTAAGGTTTATTGTTCAATTTTTTAGGATGGGTTTCTATTTTGTTTGTTTCTTCAATTGAACATTTCACACGGAATGCTTCATTTTCATGTTTTTCTTTTTCATTTTAAATTTTCGTATTCATTCCCGTTTTTCTAGTTCTTTTTATCTTTCTCTTGTACTACATTACATTTTTTAAGCAGTCTTCTTTTTGACTTTTTGAACTTAAAAGTGTTCACAGAATAATATCATTGGTTATTAATAGCTTATTGTCTGTACCTTGACAACTTTTCATACATTTTTCAATAAGTCTTCAAAAAGAACAGTTTTGTTAACTGAAAAGGGATTCAAGCTGCCACAAGCTTGTAGTACGAGTTGGAATGTCCATTGCAGAACAGTAGTCACAATCACAAAGCATTTTGACGATTTATACTCTGATTTATAAGCCGCGTATTTCTGAGCCGCGTAACGCAGTGGTTACCGCACTGGCTTTGCATATGAGTGGTCCTGGGTTCATTCCCCAGTTTAGGCGGAAATGTTTCTCAGATCACAACGGCTCCCAGGTCGACCCAACTTTAAATGGGTACCGGATTATTCCGGGAAGTAAAGACTGCGATGGAGAGGAGATGGCTACCGCCCTAATTTGCAGAGCCTCTGAAATAAGAGATCGCTAACATCTCACACCCCTACGGCATTAATAAATGCTATGGGTTACTTTACTTTTTACATACTCCGATTTAATGAAATTATTGACGATTAAATTAGTTAATGAGACAATAAAACTGTTAGTTGCGCACTAGGGATTATGAAATACATGAATGCGACGCTTTTTGTATACATTATGTGTGTTTTCGAAGCTTCTTTCATTCATATTGATCACCTTCTCAAACTCATGCAAGTATCAGTAGTGAGCATTGCAACATGTTACAATGACAAAAGTGCTTCCATAAGAAACATAGAGAGCTTAAGGAATGAGAATTTTGTTGACAACTGTATTGAAAAACTGCATGTAAATAAAATGAAGATTAAAAGACCTTCCTCGCCTAGTCTCTTGAATTAGTATTTGAGAGTCAATTTATAGATTACAGAAAATAATCTTAGAATAAATTGGTCATTAGATAGTATATTCTGAACAGGATGTAGCAGACAACACAGCAATTCGAAACATCCTTCAATCTCGAGCCAGTCTTCCTGCGTCTGTTACTGTCATGTTCAGATGGTCTTTGATGTTTTTCGTCCATCTTCTTCTTTTGTCTGACTCTTGTTCGTCTCCCTGGCATCATCCTTGCTATTATGGTCTTCTGTAGGCTTTCATGACGTTTGATATGGCCAAAATATTGTAGTTTTCTGGATGCTTTAGTTTCTGGTTTTCTGGAACCATGCTATTTAGCCAGTTTTCTTTTACATTAATTTCTATCAGGATGGCTATATTGCTGATCTATTTGGACCCTGGAATTCTGAATATTTTACTGTAACATTTTGTTTCAAATGCTACTATTTTATTTTTCACTTTGTTGGTTATTGTCCAGGATTCACACCCATATATTGCCACTGGAAATATGCAATCTCTTAGGAATGTTAATTTTGTTGTTTTGCAGCAGCATATCCATATGGTTTTTTTTTTCCATTTGTATCAGCTTCTTTGACGCGATAGCCAACCTCCTTCTGACTTCCTTATATCAATAACCGTTACTGTTGATAAGAGAACCAATGTATTCAAACTAGTGACTCTTTTTGATTCGCTGTTGTTGATACTGATTTAGAGCTTTCTGGTAGTTTTGTCGTTTCTCATAAGTTTTGTCTTGTTTCAATTCAGAAATAAGTTTTGCTTTTCACTATGTTCTTTAATGGAGTTTATGGTGTGTTCGAGACCTGCTTGACTGTGCGCCAATAATGTTGTATCATCAGCATATCTTATTTCTGGTATCTCGTGATCTCCGATGTAGAGTGGGTCGAAGTTATTTCTCTGTTGGTCACCTCTTGCATTTCTCAATGTGGTCTCTGCATAAATGTTGAAGATGTGTGGCGATAAGACACATCCTTGTTTGACTCCTTTTTCCACGTTGAACTAATCAAATGTTTCACTTTCTACTCTCATGGCTTCTTGCTGGTCTTTATATGTTTTATGCGGTGGATTAGGTGTAGCGGGAAACCCATATCCTTCATGATATCCCAAAGTCGGTGATGTTGTACACTATCAAATTATTTGGTGTAGTTAATAAAGCACGTGTAGATGTCGACATTAAACTCTCTTTACTTCTCAATGTTCCGCATATTGAAAATATGGTCTCTGGTGCATCTGTCGTGTCTGAAACCTGCCTGTGCTTCATTTAACACTTCTTCCAGCTTATGTTGTTGTCTTTTGATGATGATACCAAGATCATTTTTATGGCGTAAATGAGCACTGCTATGGTTCTGTAGTTGGTGCATAGTGTTAGATTTCCCTTCTTCGGTAGTGTTTGGTATACTTAACGTGTCCATTACTTGAGCCAAACTTCATTTTCCAGATCTTGGTGCAGTGTGTGTGATAAATGGTGATGGTAGTTTCTCCATCTGTCTGGATTATTTCAGCAGTTATATTATCACTCCCTGGAGATATCCTTCTCTTAAGGATTCTAATGGCCCATCTGACTTCATCTAAACTAGGTTCTGGTTCTATTTAACCGCTATTGTGAATGTTATTGTCCGTGTTTCTGTGGCTTTCCTCATACAATTTCTTACAGTATTATTTCTACCACTCGAGCATATCTTTGTTTTCTATCAATTTGTTACCATGTTTGTCTTGAATAATATTTAGTGCTGGCTTTAAGTCGCATGTCAGAGTTCACATCTCCTTACATATACTATCAATTCTTCCTTGTTTGTTCATCTTTATCTTGCTGAAGGTCTCCAATATATATTTGTTTTTGTCCTGTCTTGTATTATTCCTTATTGTCCTGGTCGTTTCTTTGTATTTACTGTGATTTGAGGTGTAATCCAGTGTTGTTTTTTCATTTGTCTTCTTTCTTCAATTAATTTGAGAGTTTCATTTGAGAAGTAGCATATTTGTCGTGGTAATTTTTTGGGCTATACGATTTTGTAGTGTAGAAACAAGAATATGTTGGATAGTTGGCTAGTCCATCGGTTGTTAATTCTTCTTGTACTGCCAGAGGAATTTCAAATTTGTTGTGAACTTCGATGTTACACTCTGCTGGTATGTTACTGGTGCCGTATGGGTTTTGAGCATTTTATAACCTTTTCACGCTCAATTTTTAAGTTTTGTTATATGTATTACAGTCGGCACTCTTAAGGGTCTTGGTACATAGAATGCTTTATCTCCATCTGTGATAGATTAAAATGTAATCTATTTGGTTTTTTTTGTCTTGCCATCTGGTGATGTCCACGTGAACAGTCGTCTAGGATATTGTTGAAATAGATTGTTCGTGATTGTCAAGTTGTTCTTTATTTTTTTCTTTCAATTAGCTTTATACCCCTTTATGCATAGTAGCTTCAGGGGTAGAAGAGTTCTCTTGATATGACTTTTTTGTGTGCTTCATATATGTTTGTTTTTGTTGACACTTTTATTTCTGTAGCGCATCGTTTGCAAGGTCTCCCCTGGCTTTGTATCCATCGTGTCTGTATAGTATTTTGGGGGGGGGGGGGGGGGGGCACTATCTGGTATTAGTCTGGAAGCATGCGAAAAGCACATAATCTGCTGTCTTCTGATGTAATCCAGGATTGGCATTGTGTTTTTTAGTCTTCTGATGTTTTCGTTTCTGATTCTGTCTCTTATTGTTACTCCGAGGATTCGACGTACACACTTCATTTCTGTTGAAACAAGTTGTCTTTTGGATTCTGCTGTTAGTGTCCGCGTTTAACATTGGTAGCATAGTGATGGTATGGTTATCGTTTTATATAGTGTAGTTTTGGTGTACATGCTTATATATTGCACATATTTTTTTTCACATAGGAGACAGCTGGCCCAAGATCTGGTATGCTATGTTGCATCTATGTTGGATATATTTGGTATTGTTCTCATTCGATGATATTATGCTTCCAAGATAAAAGAGTATTTTCTCACCTGTTTTGTTGTTGATCATCGTTTAGAATAATGATGTGTGTCAAGATGCCTATGCAAAAATCTATTAGTCTTTCTCTTCTCTCGTTCCGTTGACCGAAAACTAAATTCCCTACTGCATGTTTTTCCTCTCATGTGTATCGTAGTCCAACCTTTGCATTTAAATATCCAATTCCTGCCGAAGACGGATGTGGAGGGCCATTGGCGCAAATAAAACGGCGACACAACTCATTTCCATTCTCTGGATTACATCCTGCTGGAAATCTAGTAGGACAATGGTCCTGCTAAAAGGGATATCCAGCAGGAGTTTGAGAATGAATGCTGAAGAAGAAGAAGAAGAAGAAATATCCAATTATTATTTTAATGTCATGTTTAGGTTTTTTTCTATATTCAATTGTAGATCATCATAAAATATGTCTATTTCGTCGTCTTATACAGCTGAATTTGGTGCATATGTTTGGATGATGTTGATGTTTTTTAATCTTCTGTTTTGTCTTATTGTCATTATGATATCGTTGATTGTGTTTTGACAATTATATACCGACACCACTGAGTCAAATTTTCTCTTTTCCTGAGTATATGAACATTCCAGCAATTGCTGTTGTAAAATGTCCTTGGGAGCCCATCTATGACCACATATCTCTAAAATGTATATTTACAATCGTCCCATTTCGCTTTCTACAGTACACTGTTTTTCCTGGTACATGCTGTTAACGTTCCATGTAGCAATTATAATTATTTCTAATTATTCCATGTAGCAAATCTAAGTATCACCGTCAAACTTTTGGCCTTCATCGCGTATACTGGTGCTGGTTCTGTCGTCCTCTTCTTCCCCAGTTCGCGTGTTCCAGAATATATTGAATAGTTTAATAAAACAATACCCATTCTTTGATAGCAACCAACTAGAAAATGAATTTCATATCGTATATGCAGATAAGACAAAGCATTTACCTCCATAAAAAAATTCTTGTTGTAATTTGTTGTAAATTGCCTAGACTCAATCTGTCAGGAAGATACCTACCACTACAGGCAACAGTGAAAGAAGTATGATCACCCTGAAGAGAATAAGAACATTTTTCAGAAATTCTACGAACAACAATCTTCTAAAATGTCTGAATTCCCTGGCGATTGAGAGGAAACGATTAAGTTTCTCGAGATTGTGCGGTAGATTTTCTTAGTATGATGCGAGTCCTTGAAATATCTGCCACCTTAAATGGTGTTTTTTTTCGAAATGCAGCACCCGACATTTCGATCAAATATTTCCATCAAATATTTTGATGGGTGCTGCCTGGTGCAACCGCCACCTTGCATTATATCACTGCACGGACCGGAAGTGCCCTTTCATTAGAATCAATATTTATTGAAAGGGTACTGAACATTTTCGCATAAAAGAACAGACTTATGGAGCTGCATTACAAGATTATATAAGGTATGTTTGTTTTTTAAAACTAGTTCATATTTTACATATGGCCGTAAATGCGTGTTTCTGGTGGGAAATGTGGCGGGGGAGGGGGGGCTGCCTACATTCACAAAAAGTCACTTGTCGTCCCCACTCTAAAGATTCACGCTATTCAACTACTGAGCAAATGTGCAATAATGAATCTTGATTATCTAAAGCCACTAAAGGCAATGCATTGGAGTGATAACTGCAATGTCTAAAATTACACTGTCTGGGGCATTTTAAAACACCTTTACAAGGAAAAAAAAATAGTTTCTTGCAATGCAATTTTTCATTCCATAATTCCACTCATTGTGACCTTTAGCAGGGACGGAAACAGCAAGGAATATATCAGGAAGGAAATAATTTCGTCCGTCTGAGGTTGGACGCTATCATGTGTCCGTCGATCGCAACCAATTATCCGTAATGTTGCTCCAATGTAGATCCGTTGACTTGTGGTGTTATGTTAAAAATGGGTTGCTCGTCTAGCTGGAATATACCGGTCCAATTATTCCGCCTGGACTGTCGATGTAAGCTGTGTCTGAGCGTCGGTGCAGTCATCCGTGGGTATATTCCCTGAAGAATTGTCTCTTCTGGCACATTTTGTATAGGAATGCAAGGAAATCCCCCCATGGATTTAAATCATGGACATCATGTACAATTGTGTTTACTTTGTTTGTAAACAGTCCGCTCACACTAACTACGAGAAAGGTAACAACAAAATAATGTTGACTGTAACATATTTTAATAGGAACTAACAAGGTAACTGTGAGCTGCTGTTTTGGGGCATTTACGGTGGCCCATTATATGATGAAGCAATCACATTGGTGTTGGTCAGTTCTATCATAAATGAGAAAGTTTGTGATGGTTTCTTTTTGGTGAAACAATAAGCGTATAGTTTGTGGTACTATGTTAGGGAAGATGTTTGGCGTTGAGATTAAGCCATGACCGTGCGGCAGTATAGACCTCTCTACGGAGCGTAAATAAAAGTTCATTCGTGACATTTTTTACTATTGTCATGGTTTTATTTGCTCGCTATTTATATCGTATAATCGCCTACCAAAGAAAAGAAACAGTCGTTCAACGAAATGAAGGGAAATAATAAAACATGATCCTTTTATGTCACATTTACTGTGTTGAGAGGTCTTATAGTGTACTCGGAGGTCACGGTTAAATAATCGATCTTTTGTTTACTATTTCTTGGATTAACTTATAGTTCGTGATGTCTTGTTTACTAGTGCAATTTTTCAAAAATTTTCGAGGGATTATGAAGCTGCTACGGTACTTTCTATTGAGTGCTAGTCTCGACAGTAGGCGTGCTGCTCTGATGGATACATATGTGGATAACCCAAGTCTAATGAAGCCAATCATCCACGCTATTTGAGCAGATTTGTTAAGAAAACAGGGCAGTGTAAGATGATAAAAAATATGGTAGTCAATTGTATTGTAAAAGTAAGTACTAATTATATAATTACGACAAATATCCTATGTAAAAATTGGTGAGTTATATCATTTATTACAATTAGAACTGGTGAGTTAAGTAGTTTATCATATTTAGAACTAGTGTATTAAATAGTTTATCATACTTAGAACGGGTGAATTGAGTAGTAGATTATACTTAGATCTCGTCAATTATAAAGTTTATTGTACTTAGAACTAGGAAGTTAAATAGTTTATCATCATTAGAACTGGTGTGTTATATATATATAATGTATATAATTTATTATACTTAGACGTAGGGCGTTATATAGATTAATATACTTAGACCCTTGAATTTAATAGTTTATCATATTTAGAACTGGTGATTTAAATAGTTTATAATTCATTGAACTGTTGCTTTAAATATTTTATCATACTCAGAACTGGTGAGTTAAATAATTTATCATATGTATGTGAGATAAATAAATATCATACGTAGGTGAGATGAAATGTTTATCATACATGTAACTGGTTAATTAAATAGTGTATTATATTTAGCATGCTATAGAATTTGAACATCGACAGTAAGAATTTAAGAATCATCACGAACATGTACTGGCAACAAACAGCAACAATATGAGTATGACATTAATCCAGGCCTCTTCAACAAATAAAATAAGGAGTTAGTCAGGGATGTGTACTTTCACCAGACCTTTTCTCTTTATACAGTGAAAACATAATGCGTGCAATAGTTGATATCCCAGGAATATCAGTGGGAGAACATAACATAAATAATTTGAGATATACGGATGACATTGTTCTGATTGATAAAAGTGAGGAAGACCGTAAAGATTTAATTGATGTAGTAGTCACAGAAAGTAAAGAGAAAGGCCTATTCCTAAATATCAAGAAAACAGAATTTATTGCTATTTCAAAGAAACAAGCTACAACACCTTGCAAGATCAAAGTGAATGATATAGTATTAAAAAAGGTCCACCAATTCAAATATTTAGACACAACGATTACAGCAGATGGAAGAAGTTCAACCAAACTAAGAAGCAGAATAGGGCAACCAAGAACGACATTCAGAAAAATGAAAAATATATTGTGTAATATGACCTTGTCATTAGAAGTGTGAAAAAGAGTTATTAAGTGCTATATAACTCCTATACTAACATATAGATGCGAGTCTTGGACAATAAACAAAGAGGAAAGTGGAAAATTAGAGGCAATAGAGATGTGCTTCTACAGAAGAATGCTGAGAATGACATGGACTACCAGAAAAACTAATGTAGAGGTGTTGAAAGAGTCAAATGTTAAATGGACCTTAATCAATAATATAAGAACAAGACAATCTTCATTTTTTGCTCACTTCATGAGACAGGGAGGTTTGGAGAACATAGTCACAACAGGCACGACTTATGGCAACAGAGACAGGGCGACAATGTGAGAAAATATTAGTTTGACAACCTGCCACGGCAGGGAAACAATAACGATCTTGATACATAATACTGGAAACAGAGAACTGTGAAGAGCCATGATCGCCTACGCCAGCCGGCATGGCACCTGATAATGATGATTATACTTATAAGTGGTGCGTTTAAAAATGTATCATACTTAGAAATGATGAGTTAAATAGTTTCTCTTACTTATAACTGTTGAGTTAAATAGTGTATTATATTTAAAGCTGGTGAGTTAAAGAATTTATTATACTTGTTCCTTTCATATAAGCTGGTAACAGGGTGTACCGATCGACTCAATATTTTCTATGCAATAGACATACATTCAGTAGGTTGTCATTGCATTTTGAACAGTCAGGACTCACAGTTGTCTACATCGGTGTGGAACCTGATACCTTATACCTCCGAAATGCGTTCCGTCTCAGCTAAGGTCAATTAGGTAACATTACTTAGTGCAATAAAAGTAGTGCATTGTGGTGCCATATGTTGGGATTTTATTGTGTTAAATCTAACAATCTGAAAGAATTTATAATTTTTTTAGAGATTTGGTGTCAAGTTTAACATAAATTTTATATTCATACGCTAAACACACAACATAAATAACATATTTGAGCAAAGCTAGTTCGTATTTCGTTTAATCTGATCTCATTTTCAGGATTGGCTTTCAATAATAACAAAGATTCTTCTCATTTTAGAATTAAACAGTAATTTAATTTCCTATATTAAATACGGTTTATTTCATCTATTGTATTCAATAGCATCTGTTTACACTAGCATTCAAATTACGTACAATAAGTGCAAATTGTAATTAAAGTGCCTCATTAAACATTCGATCTTTTATATTTACAGAGTAATTTTTCACAGTTGTTTTGGAATCTTGCATTGACGAGTTCGTTTCAGAGTTTGAATATACAACATGTCATTGCAGCTTAAAAATAATGGGGTAGCTTTAATGATTGCAATTAAGGAGCGCCATTATATGCTTTAAGGAATGTCTACTGGCTCATGATGCTGCCAGAATAGTTGGAATTTTACTGTGGTGACTGTGATAACATTCTGTAAAATAATTATAATATGTTTGGAAATTCAGGCCCATATAATTGCCACATTTTGACTGTTTACAATTTCAAGGATTTTTTTCCATTGAACCGTGAAATATGCTATCCACGTCCTATGTTTAATTGATTTTCCGACAACGATTTCAGCAATTAGCTTAATACTTGTTGTTTATGAACAAATTACGGAGACGACTGCAATTAGCTTTTTGATTTCAAGATATAATTTTTTGCACCCAATGCAATTTTTATGGACCTATATGATCTTATATCGTTGCTAAAAGTAGACACATTTACAGAAGCATTTAAAACACAAGAAGATGATGATGATGAAATAATCCCTTTAGATGTGAGCAAGTAACTATTGACAGAATATAGCCTTTCTGACAAAGGCACAGTACTTTCACAGTCCAATTGTCCTGCAAAGGCTGACCAACTATACAAGCTGTTAACCTTTTACCTCTGGTCGCTGCAGAAAGGTGAAATAAATGCAAACAAATAATTATAATAATATAGGTCTAGACGGCAACAATTTTCACTTCTGACCAATATCTCACCCTGCTCACAATAACGGTTCCATCAAATTATAACCACGGTATATTTTATATTCAAATGTTTACGTTTTTAGAAGTGGCTTCATGACCATTTGGTTTAGAGTGTTTTTCTTTTGGTAGCAGTTGTTTGCCGTTCTGTGTTCGATCCCAGGGGTTATGGTTAATTTGTTTATATCAAATTGTAAACGCAGATGAAAGCAACAGCCATAGTTGAAAGCATGTATGAAAGTACTATATTTTTTTTCTTTTTCTCACTCTGTGCTACGCCGGATATAGCTTCTAGAATGTTATATGGTTTTATCCTCCTCTATTTTCAGAGCTCCCTCTGCCGAGCTGTGGTGCTGTCATATATTCTCTGTTGAATATTCCAGCGACTTATTTGAAGAATGAGTAGTTTTTGTGACGTCGAATTTTTTATTTTTTTTTGTTCTAGCTGTTTTAGTGATTCAGAATAACTGTCTTTTCCTGTGTTTCTACTCTTCGCCTGTTAAATATTCTTCTGTGATAATGATAGTAGAACAGTCGGTAACATGTGTGTATATAAAACATCAGACGGCGGTTAACGGGATTTCATCCGTGTTCGTTCTAGTCGTACACATTCTCCTCGCAACTTAAATCAACAAGTTTTTTTTCCAATTCATAATCACATCTAAAAAAAAAACGATTTTAGTCATGACTTTCAATGTGTTTTTCGCTGATAATTAGGCATTAGCTTAAAATGTATGGACCAGTAGATCGACAGATACCAGCAACTATATTTACGTACTATACTTAGAACACAGTTACGTAGTGCACAGGTACGTAAATTCCTGGAGAACCACCAACATTTAACACTACTAATTGCCATCAGACCGTAGTACTACAGGGACCATTAGGCCTATTTGCAAACATGAATAGAAATAAGATTGGTTCATATATAACATGAGTAAATGAGTAATTAAAATAGAAGATTTTAGAAAAATAATAGTTATAGAAAAAAATCAGAAGTCAGTAGACTGGATTTCAGCCAGGTCTGTTCAGTTGGCACCTACTCGCCTCTAAACCTCGGTCAATATGCTTTAAAATTATATCAAAATTCATCTCTGAAAATACAACTTCTTTTTAAAACTGAATGTCTGTTTATTTTGTGTTTTTTCTAGAGCTAGATATATTGCAGGAAAAAATGCGCATATTAAACGATATATCTGGATCTCCCTTGTGTTGCCGGGCCCGAAAGGGGAGCAAAGAATAGCAACACTGTTTAACTTCCACGCATGTCGTAAAAGGCGACTAAGGAGGTTATGGGATGGAGTTGGCTGTCCCATCCCATATAGGGCCAGTGACCCACAGCCATGCTGAAGTCGGATGTGTCGGGATGAAAGGCGCAAATATCGCAGCAATTCTGTAAACCATGACACAACGCATTCCTTTCTCCGGACTACATTCTGTTAATCTGCAGGAGTTTGAGAACGAACGCAGAAGAAGAAGAAGAAGACATCTGGATATTTTTAAAGTTATGGAAAACATCACAATCATAAAAAATTCAAGAGAAACGTCACTTTAGAGCTGTAAATAAACCCTGTCTGGTTTAGGGAGCAAGTGTGATAAACTCGTACACCCTCGAGTCCAGTCATTATCATTAATATTGTAAAAAGCTGACTATCGAGAGCATCGCTTAGAAGAGGCAATACACTAGTCCAATCCATAACCCCCAAGGACCTCTGAAAACATGCATTTGTCAACCAGATAACAATGCACAGTTAAATCTTGCTATCTCATCCAAATACAACTCATGATTTAACCACTTGTATATGGAGTCTCCTAATGTATGATACTGCTTAACTACAGCCTGGCCCCCACATCAGCGAAACATGAACGGGTATGTAGATACACTATTGGAAATTGTGAGGTTTCCCTTTAAAATTATGTCCACATCATTTTTGAGTAGGTAGGTATGGTTTTTTTAATATGGAAAAATGCTATAAGTGAATTGAGGATGCCTTAATTATTTTTTTTAAATTTATTTTCTAATATTAAGTGTCATGTTCTATTTTTTTTAGGAAGAACGTGAAGCCAATAAACGGGGTGCAACGTGTACCTCGTTGCTCTCGTGCGGTTCCAGGATTAGCAAATAACCATTATACCAAAAGTACCTCCTAGTGTTGCACTTTGGAAACAGATATACAGCTGCTCGTTCTGTGTGCCTGACCAACACATTTGGGAATCGTGTCCGTGAATGCGGAGGCAGCAGACTGAGAATAGACTGAAAAAGGGCAATATCTCCGACACTTCTGCGCATATACAGCGGCACTGTCGACATACCGTGACACATAGCAGTCCAGTTGAAGCATTAGAGATGCGGGTTGATGCCATGACGAACACTGAGGGTCGTGCTCTAGTCTCATGTGTCAATTATATGTGCACTAGTAAGGATAACATATTGAGCACAATGAGACGGCAGCACCGTGCTAGAGGACAGCCCTACCTGCAGATAGAATGGGGAAACGTTATAAGGAAATCGAAACTAAAGTTTTGTTCAGTTCGAGAACAAGCTTCTCGTCCCCGGTACTCCTAAATATGTGTCAAGAATCAGACTTGGACGAGGGGTTTACATTGTTGGTGAATGACACTGCGGCTAAGAGGGCAAACAAACCCGGGCACAACTCTACCGTCGAAGCTTTCCTTTACCAGAATAATGCTCGTGGAGAGAAACGGTTCAGTACACAAAGACACAGGAACAGTACATCTAAATGAGCGCGAGAAGATTTCAGTGGCAGCGAAGCACATCGAGCGAGTTAGACTAATTGCCAAGTCTAAACCCTTGATTACTGTTTCCACTCGGAGACTGCCACCCAGGGACATTTTTGGCCTGAAAAGTCCAAGGACACAGTGGGTGATAAGCCGTCATGGCGTACAGTCGATATCGCTGCTGGACGACAAATGGGATGGCTGTCACAGGCTAGGGAAGCCCACCCGAATTAAAGACATGACGAAAACGGATGTGCTGGATATTCCTAGGTGTAAACACCACAGCTATGTTGAAAACTAGTAGGACAACATACTTCACGCTCCCCGGAGGAAATCACAAGAACTTTCGTGTTGGTTATCAGAGAACGAACTCAAAAGAAACAGCCAATAGACCTCGCCCCGCCGTATCTACGGTTTGCACAGAGAAAAGAATTACATATAAAGGTTTCTGACAAGGTAACATTTTCAACTTCTGCACGACTCGGTACGTCATCACGTGATTCCACTCCACTGATTCCATAGAAAAGTATTACAACACGAGATCTTGACAGATGTGGGAGTTACCTTGATCTCTGGCACTCTATAACTTGTCTGATCAGTTCACAGAATCAATGACTTCCCTAGCGGCAGTAATGAATATAATGTGATTCAAGAAATGATAATGGAATGGAACTGCTCCAGAATCATAGGAAATGACTTCACAAAAAACAATCACATCAGTGAAGAAAGAACATTTCTGATCTCAGTGCTGTGTATACGACTTTAATAAGAGGGGTTTTATCCTATATAAAAACGAATCTCTTAGTTGTTATGGGTTTTTAGATGATTTCTAGTTGTTGAGAAAAAAATTTAAGGAGGGGGGTGTCCGTTTACCTTCTGTTTTATTAGTTTCTTCGTTCAAGAAGGAGGGTTACGCCCGCAAATCCACCCGTCGTTTACGGCCTTTTCTGATCCGATATAGAACCAAAGGCAACACTGGATCATAGTCATATAAATAATACTCGTTTTTATGTTTCTAATAGATAGATAGTTGTTTCGATCTCAGGAATTACAAGCAATAGAGATCGTGTAGACGTGTATGCAATGAAGAGATCGATCCAGATCTTTGTGTCATACACTAAAGGCTTTAAATCTCTGTATTTGCAGCAGAAGTCTTCTACTGAGGAACGTAAATCCTAATTGATTAGATGGAAGTATTGTTGGGGTTTCACAAGAGGAAAGTCTAACTGTATTAGCTTGTCATCTACTAAGTTTGTTTTTACACTTGCAATGTGGTTTCTCAAATGGGCCCCTTGGTGAGACCTTCATTAATTCCACATGCATAGTAGACATAGTAGACACATGCAAGAAGAATAGTAGACAGAAACAACTCATGAAGGACATTATAATCATCGATAACCGTGGAAGCGAAAATGAATGTACCGTTTCTACGTAGAGCTAGTAGTTATTATACGGAAGTAAGTTATGAGTAATGAACAATGCAGATAATTTGTGAAAGTCTCAAAGTTGTGATATTTTACCATTCTAACAAATTTCATGGATCTCAAAAAAATGCATTCCTAAAGCACTTAACTCACAAAAATCACTCATTATTATCATTAGAACAATAAGCCAGGTACTTTTCTTAAAATAGTTTAATCAATTTTATATTAATTAATTTTCTGTAATATAAAATTAAATTCATGTTGACAGCTGCAAAACTTAATGAGGAACTCGAGAGAGAATGTCATAGATAGAACATTAACTTAGGACCTAATATTGTTATTGTTTTTAGATACATGCTCTCTTGTTGGGGCTTTTGATTGGATTAGAGTTGACTGCCTCATCCCATTTAGGGTAAAAGTGGCCCAGCAGCAATGTTGAAGTCGGATGTTTCTGGCCGAAAACGCAGATATCATAACTAAGATGTACAAAATACACGCATTTCATTCTCTGAACTTATCATCAGGTGTCATGTCGGCTGGCGTAGGCGATAAAGGCTCTCCACAGCTCTCTATCTCCAGCATTATGTATCAATATCGTTGTTGTTTCCCTGCCGTGCCAGGTTGTCTCTGAACTATATCATGTTAATCTGTAGGGATTTAAGAACAAATATAGAAGAAAGAAAAGTAGAAGAAGAGTGGCTTTTGGAGAACGTATAGGAGAACCAAAGCAATGACTAGGCAATAATCGACAATATCGATATAGGAATCACATGCACTAAAACAAAAATCGGACTTGTATTCAGATACATAACCTCTCTAGTAAAATAATATATATTGACGAAACAATATAACAGCATATGGTCCAAATTGATTAGGTAATTGTACCAATTGAGGATATGATATATTAAAGACATCTGATGTTTCATACTGATGTTATTTATGGATGCTGGTGCACCATGATGTCACCATGGAATACCAATATTTAAGAGAAGAATAAGCAATCAAAGCCGCCAAGATGTTCAGTGTTTTTACTCTGATCTGAACTTTTATTCACGCTTCCTGAAATGTTTTGACCTTTCATTTGTCTTTTCATGCAAGGTGTGTCACATTTATTGTGCTGAGCTCCTTTTACATTGTCTTTCATTTATTTAGTTTGTATTTATCTACCTATTGCTCTATATAGAGATCGTCTCTTTAGTCATGATCGTATCTGTAATTAGTTGTGGTTCATTTTATAAGAAATTTTGCATCACATATTGCAATTGTTTATTGTTTTTCTATATATTGTATATCATGGTTTTGATCACACTGATGACAAATTCTAAAACAAAATCTCTAAAGTGACTGTTGCATTTGGCAGACTGAGAATATATATATGGAACCAGTACAGATAGAGAACCAGTCCCGTGTTAAAATTAAACGTTTGTCGCTTCATTGTGGATATACGCTTGTGAAAAATCGACAGTGTACAGCAAACATGCCAGTGTTTAATCGCATGATGTATCAGCAGACATGAATAAAGTGACAAGATAAATTATAAGATACTGAAGTCCTCACTAGAGCCAATATCCTACGTATTCATTCAATGTTTAACAAGCCCAACTTGTGATGACACGGGCATGTTGTGCGCATTCCTGACAAACGCATCTTAAACCAACTGATGTATAATGAGCTCTTATGGGAAAACTACTAGCAGGTGAACAAAAGAAACGGTTCAAAGACTCCTTCGGTGTCTCTAAGCAGCTTCAACATAGACCTCACCTTGAGAATTCGTCGCTCATAACCTTGCATTTGTGCGAAAAATTACTAGCACAAGTGCTTATATCGTTGAGATGCATCAAATTTCAGACACAGTAAAAACTTGCTGCCAGAATAGACAGAACGACAAACGCATAGTTGTGCAACTCAGATTATACGTGTCCCTCCAAATGTGATAGCGGATTTTATGCCAGAATTAGATTATCAGTCATCTTGGCACACACCGGAGATATGCAACAACACAAGTCTGAAACTATTGTCATAATGGCCTGTGATTGATTACTATTATTATCATAGCTATTCTTTTTCTTTTCCTGCATATTCTATTATGCACTTATATTTTATTGTTACATTTTGTATCCCCTGTTGTGATATCAGTTGCTATGTTTGGCGCTGGTAATAAAGAGTTTCTATAAACATGTTTAGCAATTTCTTAACTTCTAGTTTTTCTCTAGTGATGTTGAAGTAACGTTAACATTGATACGTCACTATTTATATTCTCGATTATGTTATATAAGTTTATCTATTTTTATAGTTAAATATTTGCATCATTGAGTTAGAGCGAAACACGCCAACAGTTATGTATCACCTTTCTCCTGAGAAACAACAGTCCCTGTTTTAAGCCTGATATGGCCATATCAGTTCTGGTATTAAAAGCAGTGAAAATAATAAAACACTACAGGCAATTCTAAAGAGATATAAAAAAACAAAAGAGCAGTTAGATTGCTTCTCTTCTTCACCGCAAGACCTTCTTCATTCCTGTTCATATTGCAACTGAGTTTTCCGGCCCCGGATTGGATTCTCTGGCCATCTAAAGACTTTACAAAAACAAATTTTTATTTTTATTTCTATTACCATGTTCATCTTTTCTGGCGAACGGGTGACTTCATCTTTATATGTAACCAATTCTTAAACACCCTGCTATTCTCAAACAAACAAGAAATATTCGTTACATATGTTTGTTGTTTAAGGACCCCAGGAATTGCAAGCGATGAGCTCTTAGATCCTATATGCAATAGAGTGGTTTCCTGAACTTTCTTTCATACACATGAGACTTCAGCTTTCGGTTTAGTGTAATGCCTATCGAAGAAACCTTCTACTCAGAGGAGGTCTATAATTGTATAGACGACGTGTTACACAGCTTCCATAAGAGAACCTCAATATAACGGCATGTCATCTACTAAGGTTTTCTGTCGAATGGGTATTTTGTCTAGTGGACCATTGGTGAGACCCACAGACTCAACCGGGATGCATGCATGTTACATATAATATATATCTATCAACATTATGCTACCATTTTCAAATAGGAACACTGGTAAAAGAGTACAGAAGAAATAAGTGTGACAGAAATGGCTTAAGAAAAGCAGTAAATAAAACAGCAAGTCGCAAAATGAACGAAGACATCAAAATGTCATGAGGACTCTATTGCTATTATATGTATATTCTTCTTCTTCTTTATGCGTATATTCTCAAACTCCTGCTGAATTTCTCTTGTAGTAGGACCATGATCCTACTAGATTTCCAGCAGTATGTAGTCCAGAGAATGGAAATGTTTTGTGTCGCCGTTTTATTTGCGCCAATGGCTCGACACATAGTCTTCGGCGGGGTAATGTATATATAAAAAAACAAAGATTGTAGTGGCTTAGCAACTCAAAAAATATCGTTCTACCACTTAATGATGCAAGTGCTTACTGCACTGAAAACTGAAACTGCCAGAGATTTTTGGTCCGACTTATGGCTGAAAGGTAGAGCATGTCTTGCACGGTCTAGATACCAGATTCAAACATCGCCTCAAACAATTTCTCATCCGGACAATTCAGAATACAATGGCCACATACTAAACGCATTTATTTTGCCTAGAAAACCACTGTAGACAAATAAAATACTGCGTTCTGAATAAGATATGGCTAAGTACAAAATAAATTACATGGTTTTACAAAATAAGTGACATCTTAATACTCTTTAATATTAACTATATAACACTTTCTAGAATTTACCAATTCAAAGGTGATCATTCGAAGATACGACGCTGCAATGAATACTTGGGAATGGACTAACTTAGTAAAGTAAAAACAAACACCGTGAAGGCTTCACTGCGTCACATGATTAGCCTTTCAACTTAGCATCTGTAATATGCGTTACGTATTCACTTAGAAGCACCCCAAATACAGAACCAGATGTGCTTAATGTATCTAATAGAACAGCTGAGTTGACCATAGAGTGACCATTTTTGAGGTTGAGACCGGAAACGTTGCGTACTATCCCAGTTCAGGACAATATAAGACTCTGCTTTATTATTTTAAAAGGTGGGAGATGAATATAATTTCCCAAAGTCCAAGAAGCTCTTCATTTCCTTTTTAAAAAAAATTTTAATGGTGACAATCATAAGTTTCCCCTAGTGATGATCATTTATCATATTATTATATATTTATGGGGGTTTCCCGTAGTCTTAATTATTGTATTATTATTTCCTATGGTAGATTTAGTGAGTTTAAATCATTAAAAATATCCCACTCTGATATATGCGACCTGACAGCTTTACTAATCTAACTCAGCGTGAATTTTAATGTATGAGATGGTAGCTGCCCTAGCCGAGTTACTCTTGTTATTGGCTATCAATGCATTCATATTGTTAAGGTTTCGTCATTCAGTGATCATTCAACTGACGATGATTTTATTTGTTCAGCTAAATCTATTTTCCATCAATTTACGAAGCATTTACAACATGTTTCTTTTTTCCCCGTGTCAATAAATGTGAAATGTTTGTTCTGATGTTAAGTAAACTTCATTAACGCACTGTCCTCAATCAACGTGACGTGTTTCTACATTTCAGCTGTCCTTGAGATGATTTATTTTATAATGTAAGATCATATGATTTTTTTTTTAAATACAGTTTTATACTGTATTTACCATATTTTACTACATAAACGCTTACATGCACGCATTCTTAATATATTCATATATACATATATACATACACACGCACATAAACACACACGCATACTTAATTAATTTGTTCATACATATGTACATATGTATATATATATATATATTGCATACACAGATCACGCATGCACATACACACACACGCATTCTTAAGTAATCTATACATACAAGTGTATATATATATATATATTACATATACACATCACGCATGCATGTCACGCACACACGCGCATATTTACATGATTTTCCTCCTTCGCAAGTGAAAATGATCATGGTATGAAAAACAATAAACATACGAGACAGAAAAGGATGCAAAATAAAACATTGGTGGTTGTCTGTTTTTATTTGGGTTTGTGAGTTCATAGATGTCTGAGGAGTCCTATTTGTGCTAAGAAAGATCTAGTGCAGTGAGCGCATGAGTGTAGAAAGTCCCAAGTAAAGGTGTTTTCAGAACTCTCCTTCCGTTTCTGTCTCTTGTAGAATGCCCGCAGTGTTCTCTCTTTTTCCAATTGTGTGATGCCGACAGATCTGAGTGTGCCACGCTAACGATCAAGGGATGTAATCTTCCACAGGCTAGGATCAATGCTACAGAGTTTCAGAGAGTTCTTTAAGTAATTATTGAAGTATTTTTTCTGCCCTCCACTTGAACGTTTACCATCACATCTCCCAATAGAACAATCTGTTGGAAGGCACTTGTCTGGCATACGGAAGACGTTGCCTGTCTAGCGGAGTTGGGACCTATTCAACAGGGAATGGATGCGTTGCATACGGGACGTTCGAAGATTTTCCTTGTCTGCTATTTGATTCTGCCAATGTACTTCCATGAAATTTCTAAGGCACCAAAGGAAGCGTGTCTCGCATAGACAGTCCAGGATAACGCAGCATAAAGCAGCGTTGGTAGAACCAATACGCGGAAGTCGTCCAACTTGGTTGTCAAACTCAGACTACACCTGATCCAGACCTTGGCACAAAGGCTCCCGAAGGCAGCACTGGCGCGAACTATACGGAGGGCAACATCTGCCTCAACTGTCATAGTTTACGATTGGGTGCTGCCGAGATATACAAACCTATTAGCAGTATTGAGTTTATGTTTGTTCACTGTGATTACTGGTTTTGTGTAGTGTACACATGGCACTGGTTGGTACATTATTACTGTCTTCGGTGTGCTGATGGTGAGACCGAACGCATTACATGCAAAAGAAAGGAGGTCCATATTATCCTGCATGTTTTTCAGACTCGAAGCGTTAAGTATTAGACAAAATCCTCTTCTAATTGACATACTAACGCGTCTATAATTAAAAACCACTTAAAAAATAACTTAAACGTGTATTCTTCAATTCATGCGACTCTCTGTGTCAATTATAAATTATTTTGTCATTAATTTAATTGATTAGTTGGCCTTTTTTAGTATGTGGTTTCCGATTTCAAAATGGCGCAGGATGAAAGTTATTCGCTTGGTCTTCACTTGAGAATTATATGATTTCGAAGTGTGCATTTCTTTTAAAAAGTGAATTGCTAACAACTGGACTGTGTAGAAAATGCTTTTGTATTTTATATCCTATACATATCAATATTCCTGGAGGGAAGTCGAAGTTTAGACGTCACCGGTGTTCATGATGTTCGCTAGGCGCGAACAAAGAAGCGCCCGATAACCACCGGTATTAATGGTAGCTTTACAACTGAGCAGGGAGGGGGGCACCCATTTGACCCGACGTAAAGTATTTTAATGGTAGCGGATATTAATGGATATATCCACCATGGATGTGGAAAGCAACGGGAAACTACCACATTATTCTCTCAGGAAGACAGCAATGGCGACATACAGATGTAGGCCTACAGTATGTAGTGTTAATATTACAATATGGAACGTCAGATCGTTAACACAGAGTGGTAAATTAGACACCATCAAACAAGAAATGGAAAGAAAGATTGAAAGTAAAGATTTTAGAAAGGAATGAAATGAGGTGCACTGAGGCAGGAGAGATACAATCAAATACATTTAAGGTCATATACTCAGGTGGACAAAAACACGAGAGAAGTGTAGGTGTATTATATAAGTCAATAATATAAGAAAAAGACCATCATTTTTTTCCGGTCATGTTATGAAACAAGTAGGTTTGGAGAACATAGTCACAACAGGCAAGATTGAGGGAAATATAGATAGAGGGCGATAATATGAAAAAAATATTATATTGTTTAAAAACCTAGTACGATAGGGAAACAACAACAATTTAATACATAATACTGGAGACAGGGAGCTGTGGAGAGCCATGCTATCCTACGCCAGCCGACATGGCACCTGATTATGATCAGTATTCAGTTATATGCTTATTAATAGACATTTAAAATCTTCGCTATCGCAATCGATGATTACAATCGATGCCATTATTTGTGCATCAATGCCACTACAGTTTTCTAGAATTTCTCACTGCTAATTATTCAAATACAACAACAACAACACTATAATTTTCGTGCATTTCTAACTACTAATCATTCAAAAACAACTACAATATCACGCGTGGTCATGGTTATGTTCCTATTAAGGAGTTAGGTTTTCCCTAAAAAATCAAAGGGATACCTTAGCGTTTTTGGCTTTTGCCTGCATTTTGACTAAATTACTAGTACTAAAATTGATGTTTTAATTGTCTAAGGGGTAGGGTGTTTAAGCGCACTAACACCTCTTTATCAATGTGCCTTATGCCAAACTGATGTATTTATTGACATCAAAATTATGTTACTTCCTTCCCATTGGGAAGGTCAAGATCCTGTGTGATTTCCCCGCTCCTGTCTATCTCACGTGTGGCTCCATGTCTACTTGTGCACAGCAGCTTCACACCCGAAGAAATATTTTGGCTAGTCGGCTGAACTACGTGCAGTTACTCAACAGGTAAATTGAAATAGAAAACAAGAGGATAAATTAAATGAAAATTCAAATCAATTCCCGTTGGTCTCGAGAATATTTACTCAACAGGTAACATCCTCCCCTACTGTGCACAGAACTGCTTTGGAGAAGTTGAAGGAAGATCGTATTATCTACAACGGTATAAAAGGCTGAAGTAGGTAAGGACCGTATTGGACTGAGGGCACATCAAGGACAGTAATTGATAAGCAACCAGATCAGGTTCAGAAAGCAATGCCACACTACTGAGACATAAACATTGCCAAGAAACTCATGGTGATCACAAATAAGACTCAGTTGCCTACCTGAGAGTCTCCCATGCTGGACTAGGGAAAAGAACGAAAACAATGCTAGTGCTGTGTAGAAAAGTGTAAAGAGGTAAATGCAGACATATACATCTGTTTTAAAGACTACTCAAAGGTCTTTGAATGTGTAACACTTCTGAAATTATAGAACATTAACGAAAGCACGGGCTTCCCACACGATCTCCTTTCACTCATTACAATTCTTCACCAGGAGCAGCAAGTTTCGGTCCGCCTTGAGGGAGAGACATCTAACTAGTTTAAGGTCACACATTTAGTCAGACAAGGATGTATTCCTTCATCACATATGTTAAATATATACACAGATAACATCATGCAAAATGTACGCGAAGACCTACATTATTGGCAGTATCAACCTTTTAATATCGGAGAACATGAGAGATTCCAGAAATATGCATATGACACCACCCTAATATCAAAAAGGTGCACAGGTTTAGAGCACATAAGTATGTCCGTCAAATATCATAGTCAGGCACCTACTATTTTTCTTAATGCAAAAAAAACAAAAATAATGTATATGAAAAGAAGTGAACTCACACCTGCAATAGTCATTGACAAAAAACAATTACGAAATATCAGCAACTACGAATATATATATAGGTACAACCAGCAACACCCCAGAAGATTTCTGAGCAAAGAACAGAAAGAGATTAGCATGAAACGACACGCACAAACATAGATAAAATCTATAGCAAGGAGAAAACTGAAAAATAAATAAATTACAACTGTTAATAAGCTATATCTTTCCAATGACAACATATTATAACACGTGGAAAATGGTAGCCGCAATAAAAAAAACCAAAATATCGGCAATTGAAATGAAATAGAAAGTTCCTAAGAATATATTGAACAGAAAGTTGAACTAACGCTGACGTTCTGGAAGATCTGAAAATAGAGGAAAATTGGTTCTTTAAAACTGTCAAAACAAATCGCACGCTAACATATTTTTGACATATAAAAAACACAATGGTTTAGAAAGATTATAGAGAGAAACGTTCCAGGAAAGAGAATAAGAGGGATATATGGACAACGATGGACACAAGATATAGAAGACCTGACTTGAAGAGGCTGTGCAGCTTGTACTGAACCCACATGCATACAGTGTGACAATGAGTGAGGGCAACGTTCTTTAGAGGACACCCCACATGGACAAATATAAAGATAGGAATATAGATGGACGGATAGGTGGATAGATAGATAGACATATTAAATAGATAGATAGATACTATGACTTATGACTATGCTTACTTTTCTAGTCGTGCGAGTCGAATATTAATGTGTGCAGATATTTTAGCTAGGGAATGTCCGAACTGGGAGATGAACTAGACTCTGGCTAATACGCGAGCGTTTGATTGACTATCATTGAACTGTAAACTGTATGAAATTTTAATATTTAATTAGGAAGCATTGAGGAATTCTAGAGGAAGACAGAAGGCAGCAAGTAGAATTTGAACCAAGTCCACTCAGCTGGCACCTATTCACCTCACAAAGTGAGTCAACACGTTTAGTGCATTCGAGCTATACGCATCCCTATAGATGACAATGATGATGATTGTGAAGCCCATACAATATATGGTTTTGTGTTTGTAAGGTTACCCCCTTAAGAAAACTTAATATGACAATCAGTACTAAAGAACAAGCAACGCATAGTAAACCCCCACTCCGGAACGGTTGTAACAATAAAGGATCGTCCTAAATAACAGACAGGAGATTTTAAAATACACCCAAAACGCAATATCTTTTTCTACGACCCTGATGATAACGAAATTGACAATAATGATGACGATAATGAAGGTGATACAAATTGACACTTTCTGAGATGTAGAAGTATTCAAAGAACTCAACGGTCTCAACAAAGACGAGACATTTCTGAACCATTTTTAGGCTTCACACAATTCTGTCACATAAACTCTCTCGCCCACAGTGCTTTAGCCCGAGTGCTCCAGAATATTCTGACTGATTTCCCATGTCTGACTGTTCTATTTTCTAATATTTACTGAAGATAACAACGTCGACAAGAGTACCACTTATCTTCCGGGATAAGATAATACTTTTCCACTTGTCATGACCGTTATTTTTTTCTTTTTATGAAATGAATATTTACCAATTCCATTTATCATCCAGTTACCAGTTCACATTTGAATCCAGTAAGACGTGGCTCAAAATCTATGTATACATTTGCGCTAGTCAACATCCTTACATTGGTAATTGTTAATGGTGAGTGTCGGGCATTTTCTATAAGTTAAAGATTTACATTTCTCACCGATTATTGAATACATTTACAGTCTAGCCGGCTTATTTTTCTGTCAATAAGATCACTTAACACTATTGTATGCGTTTACACTAGAGATTTTGTGAACGTCCATTCAGCTGAACTCTGCTTTGGTTCATACATCCATCTCATAATTTTCTGTTTATGCTGTCTTGATAGTTTATTATTTGTATTAGTTGATCTATCTATTTTTGTCTTAAGACTAATTTTGCCATCAGTGACGATAATTGGAGATGAATATTTGCTAAGAATTGGCGGATGGTATTGTGTGATGGGTTAATAGTTAATAAGTCATTCACAACGACAAGCAACAAGCACAAACGTATGTAGTTCTTTTTCATAGTGAAGATAGAATGATTTTTCCATGTTACATCTGTTTTAGAGGCGGGCAATCTTTGTGGGGTCCATTTGTTAAATTATGGATAGTTCGTCTGGACTAGGGCGAAAAATATGGTTGGTTCCATTAAGACATAGTAGCTTTCGCTGCCAACAGTTGAATATGTTTTAGATCATCAAAAGACTTTCTATGTTTCTTTTAGCGCTCTACTATTGAACATCATATGTTGGCGATGTGATCTGTCTTTGAAGTCTATTTCGTTCTGAACACTGTTTTTAACTAACGACATCAAATGTTTCACGTAATTAACCTCACTGTCTGACATTGGTTTTTTTTAAAGTTTGACTAAGATAGCTTGTAATTCGATATGTGTATGTTCAGGGGTCAGTGCGTATAGTAATTTTAAATCAGTCTGACGAGAAAATAAAAAACGTTTAATCAGTTGCCAGACACTGTCTCAAATATTGGCTACCATGAGACAGAGTTATTGTTTCTTTCCTTGGTTAGGTGTGTGTACTTTTAATTAACCAGCTCATTCTCTCGTTTAATTGAAGTCAAAAGCCAATATTTTGTAATGTGACTAAATTCGAAAAAATGTAGACACTTCTAGTTGTCATTTTATATTTTTTAATTTTCTACTGTTCATATCAGAAGAAAGCTAAGTCGTAGAAAGAATCCTATGTAGAATATGCTTTACACTAAGTTGATCACATTTCTTTGAGCCAAAAACATGACTGTGATGGTCAAAACCAAGTCCCCCTTGCGAATAATTCTGCTTACTCATTCCAAACAGAGTCCCTCCCTTATTTTGGATGGCCTTAATTTTTCCAAACTTTTAATTAGCTGTGAACATAAAGTATATACGCTGTATATATGATTAATTATAGCATGCGTGAATATTCTTAAAAACGTCTTAGTTTTGACCATCATAATGACTTAATGAACTGTGGTCAACCTAGTTTGAGATGTTTAATACAAAAAACGTACACAAGGCAGTAAGTTTTACAGTTTATATTCAAATTATCTAACTAACGGACACGAAAAAAATATAGATTATAGTACACAAAACGACTAAATCAACGCTTCAACCATTAGGTCTTTCTCAAGAAAAATTCAGATATATTATATCTAGATGTGACGTCTCGATTATATACTTTTTCTTCAATGTCACTCTATAATCCAGTCTGTTTTGTGCAAGCAACCCAGTCTCTTCCGGAGTCATTTTCAGAAAGTCTTCGATATCGTATGTTCATCGTAGTATTTGTCTACCTCTTGTTCTCTGTCACGGAACTTTTTCCTTAATGATTAATCTATCTAAACCACTGTTGGTGTCTCTTAATATGTTCAAAATATGTTAGTTTGCCTTTTTTTAATCGTTTGAGGAGCCCGTTTTATTTTCTATTCGGGTCTTTCCGAACGTCTGTGTTGGTTCTCCATCATATGCTTAATACCTTTCTACATTTCATTTCGAATACCGGTATTTTGTTTTCCATTGCGGATGTCATTTCCTACGTCTCAAAACTATGTTACGACTGAAAAACAATTTAGCTTTTTCATAGTTGTAACTTTTTTTTTCTGTGTGCCCCTGCCATAGATCTTTCATATGTCATGTAGGTTTTTTTTTGGTACGGTCATTGCTAGTCTCTTTCTGATCTCTGCAGAACAATCTACCGTGGGGTTGATGGTTGACCCGAGATATTCAAAGGTGCTGGCATCTGCTTGTTTTAAATTGCCAATGACTATTGTATATGTGAGTTCATCTCTGCTGATGTGCATTACTGTTGTGTTTTTTTCATTGAGGAAAAGATTATACCCCTCGCTATGATGTTTGACTGATATAATCCTGTGCTCTAAACCTGTGGGGCTCCTTGATATTAGTGTGGTGCCATCTGCATACCTAATTTCTGCATTCTCGTGTCCTCCGATATAAGGAGTTGAAGCTGTTTATAAGACGGGTCTTCTTGTACATTTCGCATGCTATTTTCTGCGTATATGATGAGCAGCTGTGGTGAAAGGATGCATCACTGACTTCTTTTTTGACCTCAAACCAGTCAGATGTTTCTCCCTCAAAGCATACAGAAGCATTTGAATCCTGATAAAGCATTTTAATGAGTAATATGAGATGGTGTACAGATATAGTACAAAGTATGAATATAATAGTAAAATCACAAATGGACTGACTTCAGATATATATAACAGTCAGTGTTGTTAAATATCTAACTGGTCAATCACCAGTATTGAGGAACAACCCATCGTATTAGAGATGTGAAGGCTGTGGCAACATAGATCTGTTTTTGTGGTTGTGGCTAGTATGCCGTGTCTTTAAATATTGACAGCATTACTTACCTATTTTTGTTGTTTCCTTGTTAAATATCTGCAGTCTCTTCCTTTGGCTATTTTACAATATATATGTATCGTGTGTTCTCTGTCCATATTTCTCCTGAGAAATATCTAATAAATGAAACACAATGTTTGTATATTCTGTAATCAATTGTTATAATTTTTATAATTATTTTGTTGTCTTTATAATATCTTTGTGATCACTACCTTGTGTTTCTCCTAAGTATCTTATTGAATATACGGTTTTTCTGTAGTCTCATTTACTATCGATTGTGGTATTACAAAAAGTTCGTAACATATAATAATAAACTGGACAGAGTGTAACATCTAACCTAGAATAACATGAACTCATGAAAATAATTACTGAACGAGAAATTTAATCGGGGCATAGTGTAACTTATAACCTAGAGTAACAAGAACTGGCTGAGTATAATTACTTCGCAATAAACTGAAAATGAACAGATTTTAACTGAAATCGTGAAAAATGTATTTATTCTTATATAAAATGTTGATAAAGCAGGGAGATAATTCAAAGACATTATTAATAATAAGTCCTAAATTACTTAGGTGTTAACCTAGTGATGTACGACATTTCTTTAACGGGTCTAATAGACTCCATTGAATCCATGGAGATGCGTTCTTGAACAGCGAGACAACAATATGCTTTAATACTCCCTGCGAGCTTTGTGTCTCTCCTAGACTGAGAAATGAATGGTTTGAATTCTAGAAAAAAAACGTCCTGTTCATGTGATCAAAGACCCCTAGGGAAGCGTTTTCATTTACAGGCAGTCAAAAATCGAATCTTCCTTGCAATTCAGAAAAATAAAACTTCAAGCATTTCAGCTCAATAATATAATCTTCGTCTAAAATACCATCTTGGTTAGATATTTTGGATTACATATTTCTATCAATCTAATCCTTTTTTCTGAAATTGTGTTCTTTTTCCAACTCACTGGATTAGTGTACATTTTAGATGTTGCCTAAGAGGCTGTTTATAAATATCGTCAACATTGATGTTCCAATTGTGTACCTTTTCCCCTTTGTGAACAACTGTCAAGAATCCAGTGACACCCCTGTATAATAATGTCCAAAAAAGCAAACCCTTTCCTTCATCCAACTTTTACCTGTTTTCTAGCTTATACTAGTGAGAATTGCATCAATACGAGAAATCCCAAAGGAAATACCCCTTAAGTGTACCTCGTTTCTAATCAGTATGCCTAGATATCCGTGGTTAGATCCCGGCTTGTGACATTTTGTTTACAAGTGTAATTCTGCGAGCTCTGGAAATTAACGATTAAAGTCACCGAGTTAAGTGTTAAGAATGGAACTCTTTATTCACTGTGAGCGGAATCATACAGGGAAACCCAAGTCCAATGAAGTCAATCCTCTACACTTTTGAGTTTTCTTTTAATATTTAATGTTTAGTCAATTATAGTGAAATAAGTCGTCCGAACACTCATGTGTCAGGGACTAGAAAGCGGAGCTAAGAATAACGACACTCTTACCTGACATGAATGTCGAAAGAATTTTGATGTGTAATTGGTTAACCTATACCATAGAAGATCAAAGTGATCCAGTAGGTATGCTGAAGTTGAATGTGTCAGGCATAAGGATGGAGATTTCGCTGTTAAACTGTAAATCATGACACAACATACGCCGTTCTCCGGACTACATCCTGCTTAACTGCAGGAGTTTGAGAATGAAAGCAGGAGAACTATGCGAAACAACTTTTTATTTTCCTGACACATTAAGAACAAATATGATCATACAGTCTTAAAGTTTGTTATCAAACTTAAACAGGAACTCTCGTGAGGTAGATCAATGGCCCTATTAGATTTCCAGCAGGATATAGTATAGGAAACGGAGTGAGTTATTTCGCCGTATTACTTGTGTCAATAACCCAACACATCCGACTTCGGTTGGTAAGAACATCATCATCATCAAGTGCCGTCTCCGTAACGAAGGTTGGCTGCAACGTATCTCCAACATCTCCTGTCTCTAGTCTTGGTGGTGCACTCTGCTAGACTGTAACCTGTCCATCGTGTAATGTTACTCTCCCACTTGTAAGAACATGCATCAATATAAATGTCTTATATGAAATAGTATGTTTATCCACTCATATGTCAACTCTCTTCGATGTGTAAAGACTCTCAACAAACCTGCTCTATCGTGTACCATCTTTATATATTACTTCCTTATCCTGCCCATTCTCTTTGTATCTTTATATAACGTTTACGTGAATTGTATCTTCTTCTCACTATCTTTTGTCTCTGCTGATTCCATAACAATGCCTTTCTTGCGATTCTTTCCAGTGATAATCACGTGAAATAACGTCAACACACATGAAAATTTCATCTCTGATGCACGAAAGAATGATAGTCAATCAACTGCGTACTGGGACCGTCAGTCAACGTATAATGGCTGCTACACTCAAGGAGAGATCTGAGTACCTATAGACTTGTCCGGAGTGCAGTGACGATGATCCAACAACTTACTAACTAACTAACTAGTTAACTTTTCAGTGATCTTTCTAATGAATGTCGTATCCATCTCCAATACTGTTTCTTGAGTTTATCTCTACTGGGTTCCTCATTGGGTAGTTCTGTGTGTTTTACCAGTACCCTACCATACTACCACCGTACAACAGTATACTTCTAGTAAACTGGTTCCCAGACTTTACTGAGTCACAAACACATGTTATATAAGGAATGTGCCCCGCGCAATTATACATTTTTTTAAAAGCAAAAAAACTTTTAATAAGATAAAGTGAAACACACTAAAAATAATTATATATATCGATCGGAGGTCGCCCTATTTGCAACTTGCGTTTCGCTGATGATATTGATCTTATAGCTGGGTCAGAACAATCATTGCAAGAATTAACATCAAAGTTGGAAAAAGTTTTTCCTACCAGCAAGTACGGAATGAAAATCAATACAGATAAGAGCAAAATCTTGGTAAACAGCAGAGACACAGAAAACCAGACTAATATCATGATGAATGGGCATAAGCTTGAGGAGGTGAATACCTTCAAATACCTCGGATCCAGTATATGCAGCGATGGTAAATTCAAAGCAGAACTAAAAATAAGGCTGGAGATGGCTTTAGCGTCCTTGTCAAGGCTAACTGTAATTTGGAAAAGCAACATCAGTGTTGGAGTGAAAATCAAACTGTATAAGTCGCTGGTGCTTTCTGTTGTGTTGTATGGTTGTGAGAGTTGGACTCTCACTGCGGACATGGAGAGAAGATTACAGGCTTTCGAGTACAAATGCTACAGAAGAATTCTACGAATTTCCTATAGGGAACATAAGACCAATGCGTACGTAAGAAATAAAGTAGAGATGTGTGCAGGTGTTCAGAATCCATTGCTTTCAATAGTGAAACGACGAAAACTACCATGGTTCGGACATGTATGCAGGCACGATTCCTTGTCAAAAACAATACTGCAGGGAACTGTCGAGGGTGTAAGAAGCAGAGGAGGACAAATAAAGGCATGGACAGACAACATCAAGGAATGGATAGGGCAAGATATTTCCACACCCATCCGCATCGCTGAGGATAGAATTCGCTGGAGGACTCTGTGTGCTGAAGCATCCAATGTGGTACCCCTACGACCCTGAAGGGTTATGGGTTTATTGATTGATTGAATGATATTTCAGTATAATAAAATTCAAAGTTGCTATAATATTACTCATATTGTTATTGATTACAGTCAATATTTTTTCATTTCATTGATTCGATCCGCGGGGTTGCAAGTTTCCACTCTTTCTTCTCTGTGTCTGGTGATGGTAGGTGCAGCATGTGCTCTTCGGTTATTTTGTGTCTGTATAAAGAGTGTTAGTGATGGAGAGGTTTGGTGGTAACATTTAATTTCGCATCTCTTGTATTGAAGAGCGTTCAATAAGGTGATGTTTTACTATTTCTTCCTCTTGTCTGTTGCAGTATGGTGTATGGTCTGCAGTAATTCTTTGTGTTTGTTTAGAGGTACATGTGTTGTTCGCAGCCTAAATATTTTGGTTTGATCTTTGCTGTGTGTGTGTGTTAGGTATGCTGTCATGTCGATTTAGTTGAAACATGACATAGTTTTAAAATGGTTTAAAAGCCGTAGAAGATTGACTTCACTGTACTCGGTTTCCCATATGTGCTCACTGTACTCGGTTTCCCATATGTGCTCCGTCCCTCTCAGCGAAGCGGCACGCCACCTGTCGAGAGTACCACTCATAGCACATAACTTCGTAGCTTCAAGTGATAATCCACATGGATCTCCGAAAAAAATCCACATTATATACAAGACGGCACAAGCCAGATTCGAACCCGTGACCTCTTAAACACAAGGCGAACAGCTTACCCACTACGCCAGGGAGATCCCCTAACTGCCTGCACAAAGTACTCTTCCTTTCTAGCCAGTGGTCCATCCATTGTTGTTTACAGTTGTTGGGAGTAATGTGTTTAGCTGTTCAAAGGTTAATTGGCATTCCTGGTTGGGGCATACTCTGTCCCTTTTTCGCCATTTTATTAGCACTTACATTCCTACTGATAAATGTGTGTCCTAGTATCCACTGCAGAGTAGTACTGATGCCAAAGGTTGTAAGTATGTTTGTAGCGTGAAGTATGTTGCTTGTGGTTTGTAGCGTGAAGTATGTTGCTTGTGGTTTGTAGCGTGAAGTATGTTGCTTGTGGTTTGTAACGTGAAGTATGTTGCTTGTGGTTTGTAGCGTGAATTATGTTGCTTGTGGTTTGTAGCGTGAAGTATGTTGCTTGTGGTTTGTAGCGTGAAGTATGTTGCTTGTGGTTTGTAACGTGAAGTATGTTGCTTGTGGTTTGTAACGTGAAGTATGTTGCTTGTGGTTTTTCTCTGCTGTTGGATGTCAGTGATCAAGGACTTGTAGAGCAGACAGGAAGTCTGTGAATATTACTATGTTTGTTTTTTTTAACGTGTTGTATATTGTTGAATTTGGTACTGATGTATGAGAGTGTTTCTGATATTGCTCCCATATCTGCATCGATGTTGCTGCGGAACTCTCCACCAGGAGCAGATAAATATATTGATATTTTGTTGGGGATCATTCGATATTTAAAAATTGTGATATTTCTCAAATTTGTAGACTATTAAAAATGAACATTAATTTAAAATCAATAATTTTTTTAAGTTTACTGTTTCACTTCCGATCCACCAACCACCTCCCTTATCCCCCCCCCCCCCGGACGCACGGGTTTGGAACTCGTGTTATACGAGTACATGATATAGTTATAGTGATTCGTGCCCATCAGGAGAAATACAACCAATATTCATTTTCATAGTAAATAATACGTTAATCATAGGTGTTACGAGTGGTACTCTTTGTTAAAAAGGGCGAGGTACATATGGGGAAACCAGCCTACAATAAAGTCAATCATCTACGAAATTTGAGTCATATTTTAATGTTTAATGTTTAGTCAAATACAATGAAATAATTAGTCTGACCATTTATGTTTCTTCTTCTTCTTTTTCAGCGTTCATTCTCAAACTCCTGCTGAATTCTCTTATAGCAGGACCATGGTCCTACTAGATTTCCAGCAGGATGTAGTCCAGAGAATGGAAATGCGTTGTGTCGCCGTTTTATTTGCGCCAATGGCCCGACACATCCGTCTTTGGCGGAATTTATGTTTCAGGAACCGGAAAGGGAAGCAAAAAAAAGCAACACTTATCTGAAATGTGTGTCGACAGAGTTTTAGGGTGATGTTTATATGTTTACTGTTATAAATGTTTCAGTGTTTGGGTTATGTTGTCCTCCATTCATGAGTTAAATGAGAGTCTTGTTTCAAATTATGACATTTGTCTTCCATCAAATAAACCCCACTATGACAATGCCAAATGTGCCATGACTGCAGTTGAATAACAAATTTTGACAGAAGAATGATTAGCTAGTTAGTATAGACGTATCTGTTATACTCGTGGCAGGACGTGACGATCGTGGGATACTGCAGTACTCTATCTATCTGTCTATACGCTGTGTTCCTTGTTTGCCTTGCGGCGTCAGGGGTGGAAGAGTTCTCTGGACATGGCCTTCTTGTGCGCTGTTTGTAAGCTTGTTCCTGAGGCTTCTTTGATTTCTGTGATCCATCTTTACATGGTCTGCCTCTGGCTTTATAACTGTTATGCCTATGTGTCATGGCCATTTGTGGTATGCTATATGTCGGTAGTCTGGAAGCGTGTGAAAACCACTTGATCTGTTGTCTTTTGATGTGTTCCAATACTGGTATTGTTTTGGTTATCTGTCTGATGTTATCGTTTCTAATTATATCTCTTAATGACACTCCGAGTATACTGCAGTACTGAAGCGTCTTATTTTAGGGACTGAGGGTGCATGCATGATACCACCATAACAAACTCATGATCTGAGATAACAAAATGTATACGACTCTGAGTGTCATCTCGTTTACCCAACTGAAGAAGACATGTGCTTGTGTCAGAAAGGCAGTGTGATCTCATGATTACTACATTAGCAACATCGTCATCATCTCTACTGGATATGAAATACTTGTGAATAATTAATAGTAGATATTTTCATGTCTAAGCAGAGAAGACCCACGAATTAGGAAACGCTGAATGACTTGACAGAGATTGGATTTACATGGAGGAGGAAAATAATGAATGTCGTAACAGAGATGAGATTTACATGGAGGAGGGAAACAATGAATGACTTGACAGTGATGGGATTTACACGGAGGAGGGAAACAATAAATTTCTTGACAGAGATGGGATTTACATGGAGGGGGGAAACAATGAATGACTTCACAGAGAAGGGATTTACTTGGAGGAGGGAAACAATGAATGACTTGACTGAGATTGGATTTACGTGGAGGAGGGAAACAATGAATGACTTGACTGAGATTGGATTTACGTGGAGGAGGGAAACATTGAATGACTTGACAGAGAAGGGATTTACATGGAGGAGGGAAACAATAAATGACTTGACAGAATGGAATTTATTTGGCCTGTGGCTGAGAAAATATCCAAGGAGAATCAATCAATTAAGTGCCATGCCGAATTGCGTAGGCGATCAGGTTTCTCCACGACTCTCTGTCTTGTGTTGTCAATAAGCTCGGTTGGTGAGTTTCTACCGTGCGATAATACTAGTCCATTTAGTAATTTTTCTCTTTCTCGTCCCTTATCTCTTCTCCTCTTGATCTTTCCAGTGGCTATTAAGCGTTCAAGCTGTGCTCTTCTCAGCACATACCCTAGAAACCGTGACTGTCTGCCCCTAATGTTTGATATGATTGATCTTTTTACGCCAGCATCAATGAGAACATCTACATTAGTTTTTTTAACTATCCATGTTATTTTCATCGTTCTTCTCAGAAACCACATTTCTGTAGTCTCTAATTCGCTTTTAATTAATTTGTTTTGTTTAGAGTAGAAGAGTGACAAATTAAAAATGATATTTTTGGTGACCCATGTAACCGATGATGTTAATACATCACTGAGGACAACTGGCTCAATTAATTACTTGATATTCATGTTTGAATTTTATTAATTTTTGATTGATGAATAGATATTGTCAAACTTCAGATAGAATCATTGTGATTCTTTTTCCAGCATATGTCGCATGATATGAATGTTGATTATTTTTGTTGATCGCAGGTTAAACACCTATTCTCTCCAGCGCCTAGTTATAGTCATGCAACGGTTTATGTATATCTCTCACATCATTTGTCTTGTCCTCTTTCAGCATCCGTGGTATTAAGCTACAGCAGTATATCCCCCTTTCATATCTATCCAACTCACAACACTCTGACTATATACTCTTTAGGTTCAAGCCTATGTGTATGCTTATATAAACTTATTATTTTTAGTTAGATTTTCTAGGTACATGCTTTTCCTGGAACTGAAAAAGAATAGCAACACTGTGACCTACCATGCTTGTGATAAAAAAATTATGAGGTTCTTCAAGGTGAACTAATTCAAATATTTTCACCCAAAATATTTTCTAAAAAATTAAGTAAAACCAAGACAGCAAATCGAGTATGTTTCCACTTCTCAAATCTAAAGATAAACCACTTCATCATGTTATGAAAAAATATTGTCTCTCCAAGAACGTAAAAAAAAACTAGAAGAGTTGAACGAGGATGTCGACATTTTGGAAGCCACTGACAGATTGATAGGCAAAAATATCTCAAGTTGACGTTACTAATTTCGCTTGGGGATATTTGATGGGAGAAAATAATTGTAAAACTGATGACATTTTAGAAATTAAAACTATTTGGAAAAAAATGTTGCATTTATTTTTAATTCTATTTATTTATAATTAATATAGGGTGTCTATAAAGTTGTTGTACTCTGACGTCATACAGATTAGCATTAAACACAATATATATGACGTAGTATTCAGCATTACCACTCATGTGCTCTTTTCTCCAGATCTGAGCTTTCTCGACCAGAACTCGAGATCTTATGTTAATCTTCCAAAAATCTTGACCTTTATGGCTAGTCCTTTTTTAAATGAGAATTCTGTAGGTCAATGTATTGTTAAATGTTGAAAAATTTTTCACAAACCTACAGGAGCATACAAGTCAACTGCATGGAGTTTGAGATCGTTACATCCGACATAAAATGGTACTCAGAGACTTTATTTACCAATGCTTTTATTGCGTCAAACTTTCAGTCCAAGCTTTGAAGTATCCAAAATATACAGAATTGATATTCTTCTTCTTTTTCTGCGTTCATTCTCAAACTCCTGCAGATTAGCATGATGTAGTCCGGAGAACGGAATTCGTTGTGTCATGGTTTACAGCATTGCTGCGATATTTGCGCTTTTCGGCCTGACACATCCGACTTCAGCATGGCTTTGTTCACTAACCCTATATGGGATGCGGCAGCCAACTCCATCCCATAACCTCCTTAGTCGCCTTTTACGACATGCATTGAAGGTAAACAGTGTTGCTATTCTTTTCTCCCCTTTCGGGTTCCGGCAACACACAGACGTGAATTTATATAAGTTATGACATCTATAGCTAATTTCAACTGTATGGGTAACACTTATATGTATTGAGATTCCTGCCTAAGTGGTACATAGAAACATATTCACTTGCATATATAGACTGCGAGTTTATCAAATGAGATGTGATGAAGCTACTTCATGAATGTATGCTGGAGATGGACATTGCGATTTATTACGTTTCTAACAGCGATTAGATGAACTAAATATTTAGTGTGGTACTAAAAGAAATGTCCATCAACTGTAGAGAATTAGTAGTATATAGTATCATCGAGCTTCAGGAACCATAAGTATGCATATCTTTGACATATGTTGCTGAGAGACAGTATGTATCCTACAATGTTGGTACAATAACGTTGTCTCACATACATTAACCACAGTATTCACAAGAAGCGTAGTACCATTTGTCACAAAAATTTTCGTTTGAAATTAATGTAATTTCATCACTTTCATACTTCCAGTTGCTTAAATATTTGCAGCATTGTATCTGATTGTGAACAGAACAAGTTGCGGAATTGATGGAAATAACTGCTAAATTCTAAGGCCTCCTGGAAACAGGACTAGCATTGTCATAAACTGTTTTTCTGGTTTATATATCTTCTTCTTTCGTTCACTTGAAATATGTCTATATCTGTAATTCTGTTACCTGAATAAAACTTAGTTCACACAGAGGTCCATAGAGCTTTGATTCCAGTGTTGTTTCCTCTGGCCAATATGTCTGCCTCAGCGTTTCATACTCTGAACACTCTTGAAGTATGCGTTTGGCACACTGTGCTGCCAGTCTACATGTACACATCGCTGTGTTGCCAATCTTGAACTTTGTGTACATGTGACTGCGAAGTCGGTTGTGTCCCGTTCTGAGGTGTAGAAGTACAACTTGTTCTGATCTGTTCTTATTGTGATAGTCAACTTATGTTGATGTTTGTGGCTTTCTTATTGACTTGATCATTTGTGGGGGGTTTTTTCTGCAAGTAGGTGATACGTACATCTTGTTGGATTCGGCAGCACCTTTCTTAGCAAGTTGGTATGTGTTTTTTTTCATTTCCTGGTTTTCCACAGTGAGTGGGTATCTATTGCATAGTTACTCTACACTGGTTAAACAATTCACTAAGTAGTTTTTTGTAAGTCTGTTTTCCAGACTGGGGAGCTTGAAGCATTGACCTTGCATCTGTCAGGAATACCACGGGATGTGGGCCAGGATTGTAGTTCAGCAGGTTTTTTTTCAGTTGTCACCATAATTATTTGGATGTCTGCATCATAATTATTGCAGAATTTCCCTGTCGGTGTTCTGATTGTATCTCTAGCGTTGTGTTGATATTTTATATATACACCTACACCTCCACTCCATACTGCATTTTGTACTGACCAATCTATGTATAAGCTGACCCATATGGCGTGTGGATATACATCGTTCAGAAAACTGAGGGTGACTGTCCTTTGCTGCACACTGTTCTGTTCATTCTCGCTTTGTATTCATTTCACGTGGCTCTGAATGTATATTAGTATTCCATGCGTTTCACTACAAGGGGTTTTGTTCTGGTACAGACATTAAGGGACTGTTAACTTCAGGGAGGTCTGTAAGTTGTCTACATGGTCGTTTAGCTTGGTTGATAAAGCTGCTTCTTTTCAGTTGCCCCATTTCTAGATTTTGGAATCGTTCCTTCATTGGATGACTTGATATACACAGAAACTTGCCTGCTTGTATTAGCACCTCTGTATCTCTGTGTTCGCCAAGTGTTTGCGTTCTCCCCATTTTCTGCATCTCTACTATAGGTGTTGATTTAATTGCTCCTAATATTATACTAAGTGTCTGATTTTTCACTGTATATAGATTATGTAATGTGGTGTTTGATGCAGGACACAACGCAGCGGAACCATATTCTAGGTGTGGTCTTATGCCTTGCTGGTAAACTACGAAGTATATTCCCGTTGGATCCTCACGTGGTTGCATTTAGTTTTCTCAGGATAGCTAAGTTCCTGCTAGTTTTTGTTGCTGCTTTGTTTATGTGTTGTTTCCATGTCAGCGTATCATTAAATGTAACTTCGAGGTATGTGGGATGTTTGTCTTCTTTCAAAAGTTCTCCATCTATCTTGATACCATCAGCTTTTTATTTTGGTGAGAGGGTAAGGAGTGTAGTGCTGCACTTATGTGGTATAAATTCTTTCTTAGAAACTGGCTTCACAGTACGAGGAAATCCCATAACTGCTCCACCCTCCGTTCCAGCAGCCATTTCAGTGTATAAATAACCAAATGGCCAGAGGGTGTCCGACAAAGTGGATGGTGCCGCAGTAACCTAATGAACAAATAGTAATGCAAAATGATGTAAAAAGGTTACTAAAACACTTACCTAGCCTATTAATAAAAATATATTTTTAAGAAAAAAAACAAAAAACACAATAAAACTAAACAGGACAATTATCAACGTATCGGCTCAAATTGAACCTTTTTCAAGAGACAAACAACAGAAAACGACAAAATAAAAAAATAAATAGATGTCTATATTTCATCAAGCCCTCGTCTCCATAATAGCGCAGGGATGGCAACGCATCTAGTCAAAGTGAAAATGCGTGCATTCATTATAAACAAACCGAAAGTGGGAAATTAGAGACACTATAGATGAGTGCAAGAATAATAAAAGAAAAAGATAAGAAAAATACCCCTTTTGTCACTCTATCAGACAGGCAGGTTTTAAGAACATAGTCACAACAGGCACGACTGAATGGAACAGAGACAGATGGGGACGTGAGAAAATATTCATGTGACAACCTAGCAAGGCTTGGAAACAACGATCCTGATAACAATACTGTGAACAGAGAACCATGGTCACCTACGCCAACAAGAATGGCATATGACAATGATAGATGAGTAATGATGAGGTTGTGTGGTGGTGGGGTGAATGGGTTTGGGGAAGGAAGGATAGAAGAAGAATCAACATTTGAAAACGCATGGAATGAATGTGAAACCAAATATAGACATAAACATATATATATAAAACCAAACCTAAACATACATAGAAATGTAAACACACACCAAGAGTCAAGAAATAAACACATAACAAGATGGACACAGATGTGTGAAGGATACCCACACAAAATGCACAGGCATGTAAATGTATCCACACACAGGAAAGGGCTCACACCAGAATAGGCATACACATTGACACAGAATGGAGATACGTGCATTAACATAAAAAAGCGCTCACATAAATATACATATATATATGTATACACAAATATGAACATTCATGCACATAAACACTTTCTCGTATAAATAATAACATGAACATTCATACACATAGAAACATATACATATATTAATGTAAATATAAACGTTCGTTCACATAAAGATAATGCTATAACAACTGCATATGTATACATACAAATGTGTGGCCCAAAGTAATTGTGTGGATACATAGAACCATGTAAAACGAAATGCATATACAAATAACTATATATATGTGGGCACCCATCGAAGAGACAACTGCAATAAAAACGAGGAAATCAAAATCTAAATATGTAAATGATATATCATATGATATATTCACGAATCATCGTGACTCCCCAGTGGCTAATCATTTTAACAGCCCGTCACATCATGGTAGCTCTGATGTCTCTGTAACCGGTTTGTTACGTTGTTATACCGGTGACCGGCAACGTCAGTCCTTGGAATATCGTCTCATTTGTCATATGGGAGTCTTGCAACCAAACGGAATGAACATTAATCACCGTTTTGTTTGAGTTACCCACCTTTTCTTTATACCCTCTACTCCCGTATTGCACTGATTCTTGTAATTATTTGTCTTTGTACACTTTCGTGAATAATTATTATTTTTGTGTTTGCCGTTCTTCTATATAATTCCTTTATGTCTTCTTTCGTTTGTGTATGTCAATATGTGATTATTTTGTACTCTGCCATTTTGTTATTGTTAAATCATTTACATATTTAGATTTTGATTTCCTCGTTTTTATTGCAGTTGTCTCTTCGATGGGTGCCCACATATATATAGTTATTTGTATATGCATTTCGTTTTACATGGTTCTATGTATCCACACAATTACTTTGGGCCACACATTTGTATGTATACATATGCAGTTGTTATAGCATTATCTTTATGTGAACGAACGTTTATATTTACATTAATATATGTATATGTTTCTATGTGTATGAATGTTCATGTTATTATTTATACGAGAAAGTGTTTATGTGCATGAATGTTCATATTTGTGTATACATATATATATGTATATTTATGTGAGCGCTTTTTTATGTTAATGCACGTATCTCCATTCTGTGTCAATGTGTATGCCTATTCTGGTGTGAGCCCTTTCCTGTGTGTGGATACATTTACATGCCTGTGCATTTTGTGTGGGTATCCTTCACACATCTGTGTCCATCTTGTTATGTGTTTATTTCTTGACTCTTGGTGTGTGTTTACATTTCTATGTATGTTTAGGTTTGGTTTTATATATATGTTTATGTCTATATTTGGTTTCACATTCATTCCATGCGTTTTCAAATGTTGATTCTTCTTCTATCCTTCCTTCCCCAAACCCACTCACCCCACCACCACACAACCTCATCATTACTCATCTATCATTGTCATATGCCATTCTTGTTGGCGTAGGTGACCATGGTTCTCTGTTCACAGTATTGTTATCAGGATCGTTGTTTCCAAGCCTTGCTAGGTTGTCACATGAATATTTTCTCACGTCCCCATCTGTCTCTGTTCCATTCAGTCGTGCCTGTTGTGACTATGTTCTTAAAACCTGCCTGTCTGATAGAGTGACAAAAGGGGTATTTTTCTTATCTTTTTCTTTTATTATTCTTGCACTCATCTATAGTGTCTCTAATTTCCCACTTTCGGTTTGTTTATAATGAATGCACGCATTTTCACTTTGACTAGATGCGTTGCCATCCCTGCGCTATTATGGAGACGAGGGCTTGATGAAATATAGACATCTATTTATTTTTTTATTTTGTCGTTTTCTGTTGTTTGTCTCTTGAAAAAGGTTCAATTTGAGCCGATACGTTGAGAATTGTCCTGTTTAGTTTTATTGTATGTTTTTTGTTTTTTTTTTCTTAAAAATATATTTTTATTAATAGGCTAGGTAAGTGTTTTAGTAACCTTTTTACATCATTTTGCATTACCATTTCAGTGTATGTAGACTGAAGTCCCGGTCAGGTGTTGATTGTGTGATCTTCGGGACTTTCCCAAAAATTTACTTTTTCTTTGCGCACCTATATATACTCCCATTTCTAACATACTCTGTATGTGTACGTTCTCATCCTCATTGCCATCATCTGCATCCTGAAATTAATTTATTACTGCCTTCATTAAGTCTGCTTTATCACTGCTCAGAAACGTGTCGTCTATCACCGCATTGCCTGCCAATAGGTCGGCTCTCTCGTTTCCTCTGAGCCCAGTATGACCAGGGAAGTATATCCATGTAATGTTCTTGATAATAGAGTTGTTCAATAAATCCCACCATTCTTTTCTCAGCATGAACTTTTCTATCTTGCACAGCATGCTTTGAGAAAGAGTATTACCGAGTGTGTAGATGTATCAGTTATCAACCTTTTAAGTGTTGCTGTTACTTGTGCTACCTAATATCGCACTCTAATGCTGGGGAGATCAAGCAGAAATCTCATAGCAGAAATAGGTGTATCTCTAGTATTTTCCCATTTCACCCCATTTCTGGGAAAGTACAAAACGGTAGGCATTTTGCTGATCACATCGTACCTGAACAAGCCGTTTGTCGCGAAAATTCTAGGCCTACCGTAGTATTTTCATATCTGCCTTGACTGCAAGGTAAGGGATATATTGCTCTAATTGTGTTTTATCTGTGAATTTTCACGCTGTTCTCGATGGATCTTGACGCTTGATTTGTGCATCTGCGATATGAATCTTGACTTTTTTTGGTGTCGTCCACGAATCTTTTCGTTGCCTTATGGGTCATCAGCGAATTTTGAAGTTGCTTTATGTGTTATCCTCGAATCTTGACGTTGCCTTATGCGCCTTCCATAAGTCTTCACGTTTGTTTCATTTGTCTTCCATGACCCTACGCTTCTACTTGATATGTCTTCCATAAATCTTTATATCTGCTCTATGTGGCATTCATGAATTGTAACGTTAATCTGCTTCTTCTTCCGGAAAACGAAATGCGTTGTGTCATGGTTTACAGCATTGCTGTTATATCTGCGCCTTTCGGCCTGAAACATCCGACTTCAGCATGGCTTTGGGTCAATGGCCCTATATGAGATGGGACAGCCAATTCCATCCCATAACCTCCTTAGTCGTCTTTTACGACATGCATGGAAGGTAAACAGTGTTGCTATTCTTTCCTCTTTCGGGCCCCGGCAACACACGGACGATAACGTTAATCTATGTGTTAATTATGAAATTTGACGTTTACTGTATTTGGCCTCCAATAATTTTGACGTTGTATTATATCTCCTTAATGAATCTACGTTGGCTTTTTTAGTACTCCATGAATCCTGACATTTGTTTTATATGTCTTGAGTCTTGAGAGAGATGCAGAGATTTATATGTCCTGAGTCTTGGCGTTTACCTTATATGTTCTCCATAACGCCTCCTTATTTTTTCTCCATGAATCGCGGCATTTCCTTATGCGTCCTTTATAAATCTTGACGTATTCTTATTTATTGCCCATGACAAACTTCCGTACGTCTCAGAACAGGCTACACAAAGTACTTAATAACTCTGATGTTCATAAATATTTACCATCTGTGCATTGCTGAACCCCAATGGGGAGAAGAAAACAGTAACACTGCTACCTCCCTTGCATGTCGTAAGAGGTAATAAAGAAGGGTTTGGCGTAGGTTTAGTTATTCTGAGGAGCGCGGTAGACTAGTTGATAGTGAGCTTGCTTGCTATCACCAAGTTACAGCGTGCCAGGTTCGAAACGCATATCCATATATTTTTTTTTTAAATCCGGGTTGTAATTTATCGCTTGACACGACCACTCCTTCAGTCGACGGCTGTAAATTAGTACCTGATTCATTAATTAGTGGAGGTAAAGATAGTAATGAAGGTAACTAACCACCCTACCTAATAATTGCTGTGGCTTAGTGCATTAAGAGTTATCTTCATTCCGGATGACAGGTTGCTATCATGGGACCTATCTTTACCTCGTAGCTACCATACTCTGCAGAAAGTCATCGTATCCCAACAGTGTCCTGCCGAAATTAAATGTGGAGTGCAAACAGTGCAGACACAGAAATGTTGTATGTGTTTGTAAATAACATAAACAATATTGTCATGAAAGTAATAACATACTCTAACATAATGAAACACCACATGATAAATGTCTCCCAATGTCAGATCTGGTAATCATATTTCTTATTAGGAATTATTATTTGTCGTGTGTCCACTACCGCTCTGATTACACTGCACGGACAGTTGGTTCCCAGCAGACTACCGGACACTGACTTAAATTATGAGATAGTAACCCTAGGATAGTCTCACACGTCATATAATATGGTCATCTCTGATACAATGTGTCTATAAAATTGAGAATAGTCTATGAACATCATTTTTCTTGACATAAGTTACACCAGACACTGCTAAGTTCAGATCAAGATTTTATAACCACAGATGAGTTTGTCAACGTCGGTCGGTGTCTGTATTGAAGCAACACTATTTCTGGCAAGAAGGAAAGAAGATAATATCTGTGAATCCACGAGAAGCGTGTATCAGACATTTCCAGACGTCATGCTCGTTCTGAAAGTGCCGATATGTGATTGTGCTTAATCATAAATTGTTTTATCGACGCTAGCATTCGAATAAAGACGAGTATATGGCACGAACGTGGGCTTAGAATTGCAACAGATTAATGCTAAAACAAAATATAGAATACGTTTCCCGTATCCAATCCACGTTATTTAACCCAGGTTTGTTCCTATGAATCCTGTTATGTTCTGAAAGTTAATTTTATGTGATTACGGTTTCGTAATCTCGTAAAAGGGATCCCATCTCGTGTATTTGTTAATTAAATGAGAGCTCTAGGATTGAGTCCTACTTTCAGAACCCATGTAAAACCCCTACAGATTAGACTGCTGCTGCTCATCTAATCATATGATGGATGAGAAGATGTGTGAACGAGTGAAAATAACTAAAAACAAAATAAAGGTTGAAAGAAAGAAGTAAGAGTCCCAGGGGAGATGGATTGGGGCATTAAACGTTTAACAAACTGGTTCTTATAATCATATTTCACAATATTATATAACAATATAATCTGATTAAATTGCTGCAGTGTTCCATAAGATGGGATAAATGTGGGGATAGTACCACAGAAGAGGGGATAAATGAGAGGATAGTACCACATAAGAAAATGATAATTAAACAGACATTCGTATAAATAATAAAACATCTTTCTTGTCCACAATTTGCACCAAAAATATTACGCTTTTTTGGGTTTCAGATATAAGCAGTCCTTAGCGATAGAGAAGTGTTGATCGAAGGTAAAATAATGCAAGTTAAAATGGCAACAAAAATCACAACATGATATTGCATAGTATCAAAGGTCGTAGACAGCCATGTGTACATGTGGACAGGAAGCACAGAGTGCCAAACATATACTTCAAGAGTGTTCTGAGCATGAAACGCTGAGGCAGACATATTGGCCAGAGGAAACAACACTGAAATCAAAGCTCTATGGGACACTGTATGAACTACAAAAGACAGTGAGTTTTATTAAGGAGACAGAATTACAGATATAGACATGTTTCAAGTGAACGAAAGAAGAAGAAGAAGAAGAAAGGTCGTAGATACGACTTCGTTAAGAATGTCGGTGGAAAGGGAGCGACTTTGGGGGCTCACCTAAATTGTAAAACAAGCACACAAAAACTGTGCACTTTGTCTTGTAAGAATATATATATATCTCTGTGTGTGTGTGTGTGCGCGCGCGTGCGTGCGTGTGTGCGTGCGTGCGTGCGTGCGTGTGTGTGTGTGTGTGTGTGTGTGTGTGTGCGCGTGCGCGCGCGTGTATGTGAAAACCACTCTTTTTCCAAAAGTTGTAATGTGAAGATAGTGATGGAAGGGTGATTAATCATCTTTTTATTGTACTTAATTTATATTGCTAAATATGTTGTTATATTTTCCCCCAAGGAGGAAGGAGGGAAAGTTGAACCATACAAACCCCCACTCAATGTTCTCACACACCATATGTATGAGCTTGTAAAGTAGCATTGACGTCATACTGAGAATGTTGACACTGCTGTGAGAACAACATACCTGAATTTTGACCCTGCTGTGAAAGCAACCTTCCTGAATTTTGGCACTGCTGTGAGAGCAACCTTCCTGAATTTTGACACTGCTGTGAGAGAAACCTTCCTGAATTTTGACACTGCTGTGAGAGCAACCTTCCTGAATTTTGACACTGCTGTGAGAGAAACCTTCCTGAATTTTGACACTGCTGTGAGAGCAACCTACCTGAATTCTGACATTGCTGTGAGAACACCATACCTGAATTTTGACACTGCTGTGAGAGCAACCTTCCTGAATTTTGACACCGCTGTGAGAACACCATACCTGAATTTTGACACTGCTGTGAGAACACCATGCCTGAATTTTGACACTGCTGTGAGAGCAACCTTCCTGAATTTTGACACTGCTGTGAGAACACCATACCTGAATTTTGACACTTCTGTGAGAACACCATGCCTGAATTTTGACACTGCTGTGAGAGCAACCTTCCTGAATTTTGACACTGCTGTGAGAACACCATGCCTGAATTTTGAAACTGCTGTGAGAGCAACCTACCTGAATGTTGACACTGCTGTGATAGCAACCCACTTGACTTCTGATACCGCTGTGAGAGTGATGAAAGATACTCAGGCTTATACTTGTACAGAAATGACAACACCTATAACATCTACAATGCTCAGACAAAAGGAAATTTTTAAAATAGATTGCACCACATCTAAACTGCGACCATTCGTAAATGCACCGTGTCTTTAGTCACGTACGCAATCCTGCTGGTTAATTTGGATCATCCTGCTAATGTGATTACTTTAACTATATCGATGATTTTCATTTTTCCTTGTGTCTCAACAGCCAATGAAAATCATGGAAAAAGTCAAATCCGTCATTTTAGAAGGATGATTCCCAATTTAGTCAACGTGTCGGATATTGTCAATGATCACTCTTTAGCAATTAACGACAATAATATTTTAATTTAGTAAAAGGTATAGAAGTTTATATTAGGGTGACCAGATTTCCTAGATACAAACTGGGATATTTCGGCTTTTTCAAGCCTTAAAAAAAGAAGACAAAAAGGGGACGAGCATAAAAATTCAATAGATTGCGATTAGTAAATAATATATTTAAACAAGTTATTTTTCACATAATATATAACTGAGGTGTACTGTCACATTATCTTTAACATTTTAAAATTATTTCAGACAATTATTTCGTGCAAAATATATAACACTTGTGTATTATAGACTATAAGCATAGACATAACAGTATTATAACATAAAAACTTACAGAAATAACAATTGATCATATGACTCAGAACTGTACTACAATGTATCAACATCATCATTAACCACATATTTATATGAAGAAATTAGTTTTTTCAAAAGTTTCTCATCTCTAGAGATACACTCGTGAAATTTTGTGCGTGAGACAGTCTTAAAGTGTGTCTTTATCACTACCAGTGCCTTCACCGATCAAAATCCTTCCTGTACATGTTGTGGCGTCTGCTATGGCAAAGCGGCCTTTATTTTCACAGCTCATAGAAAGCCCCCCCCCCCTGCACTCCTTCACATAAAAACAAGCAGTAACAACAGTTTTCGGAAGTGCCTTCACCGTCTTAGTGATTAAACAGCTCTTTTTTTTCCCCATCGAGGCCAGAACCTTGAAGTGGTGATGGGGCTTAGTTCAGCCATCAGAGGCTGGAAACTAAGACTGGTCGGGCACTCCCACTCGAGCAGGACCATAGTCCGGCCCAAGTAAGCAGAGTGCTGAAGACGGAGGCAACCAGCCAAAAGGCGCACAGATAATCAGGTTGCCACGCATAAAACACAATGGAAACATGTCTGCATCTAATAAACGTTATGGTGCCTGCCCTGTGGCGGACGTTCAGGCAGGGACGGTGCCGGGCCCTATACCTCGAAAGGGCCCAACCTCAGTTACTGGAAGTCCTTCTCAATTGCCCCGAGGAGCCAGGAGGCAAGGGAATAGAGCTACTGGCCAAACAAACAAACGACCAATAAAAATAATGCACTGGAATGCTGAGGGTGTCAACAGTAAAAGAGATGGATACAGCAAAAGATTGGAACTTGAAAATGTCCTCAGTGAAGAACAAGTTAATATATGCTGTATCCAAGAAACACACCTCAGCAGCGACATAGCCTTCAAAATCAGAGGCTACCAGTGCTACCGATCTGACCGAAAAGACAGGCGAAAGGGTGGAATTCTGACACTAGTTAAAAACAATATCAGCGCATGTCAGCTGGAAGTATACATGGACGGGGCAGAATACCAGATGCTCCACCTAAAAACAGACAGTGCAGAATTCCATCTCCTGAACTACTACTGCCCAAATGATAAACCATTGGCACTAGACACAATTCCAGAGAAAGAGAGACTTATGGTGTGTGGTGACTTCAACAGCCACTCTCAGAGCTGGGGCTACGATCATATCGACAAGAGAGGTGAGGAACTTGAGAGCTGGCAGGATGAAAATAATCTCATTCTTATTAACCAGTCAGCTGACTCACCAACCTTCTACTCGAGAGCATGGCACACCACCTCTACACCAGACCTGGCATTCTACTCACCAGGCCTGGAATGGAACATCACACGTGTCGTTGGAAAGCAGCTTGGGGGTAGTGACCACAGACCAGTATTTCTGGAAATTCACAATGAATATACCAAGGACAGCAGCACGCTCACTAGGTGGAACTATAAGAGGGCAGACTGGAAAATGTACCAGCATTTAACCAGTGTTCTAGCTAAGGACATGAACTTGGACAAAGACATCAATAGAGCAGTGAGTGAATTTAATAGATGTATACTACATGCTGCTAGTAAAACCATACCCAGGGGGGCACGCAAAAACTACAAACCCTACTGGAATGATGAACTGGAAAAGCTGCAAAATGAGATGGAAACATCTAGAAAGCAGGCTGAGAACAGACCTAGCCAAGAACATCACAACAAATATCAGCAAACAAAGGCTAAATTTCAAAGAGCCAAGTTACAAGCCAGACGGAACAGCTGGAAAGAAAAAACAGAGTCGCTGAACCTAGAAAGAGATACTAGGAAATTATGGAAACTTGTAAAACAACTAAATGATGAAGGTACAGGGAGAAATACCAGGATCACACTTTATAAAGATAAAAACATTTTAACAGGTAAACATGCAGCTGATTACTTTGCAGATTCCTTTGCAGAAGACAATAACGTCAAAGTCAGCCCAGACAAACAACAGGAGGTTCGAGTGAACCAGCAAAACATTGGACAAGACGAACCTATACCTGAAGTCATGGAGGCACCAATCACAATGAGAGAACTGGAGCATGCAATATCCAAATTGAAAATGAAAAAGTCCCCTGGAGCTGATGGAGTGTCCAATGAAATGATTAGAAACCTGGGAATTGCAGCAAGAGCAAAGCTGCTGCAAATCTTTAACACAAGCTGGTCCACAGGTAATGTACCACAGGCATGGAGAGAAGCAATAATGATACCTCTCCTCAAATCAGGAAAAGATGGCAACACAGTCTCCAACTACAGGCCCATCAGCCTCACAAGCTGTCTATGCAAAACAATGGAACGCATTATCAATCTTAGGATGCAGTGGTACCTTGAAAGTGAAACCCTTCTGGTATCACAGCAAGCAGGTTTCAGACAGTGCTACTCTACTGAAGATCAGGCAACCTACCTCTCCCAAGAGATTGAGGATGCCTTCCAAGATAAGAAACTGGTACTAGCAGCATGGATAGACCTCAGGAAAGCATTTGATAAGGTCTGGAAAGAAGGGCTCCTAAAGAAATTGCGAAATTGCAGGGTTAGCTCAAGAATGTACAAATGGGTAAAAGCATACCTGCATAATAGAAGAGCCAGGGTACAATTAGATGGTCGCAAAAGCAAGAAAGTCCTACTGCGTCATGGAGTCCCCCAGGGAGGAGTCCTGTCACCCACACTTTTCTTGGTTTACATCAATGACCTAGTTGCTGAACTACCACACGGGATCAAAGTGGCAATGTATGCTGACGACCTGGTGATCTGGTGCACGGAAGAACATGCGACAGTGTCCACTAAACAAATACAAAGAGCTATCGATGCCTTAACCTTATGGGCAAATAGATGGTGTGTCAGCATTAACACAGATAAGTGCAGCACTACACTCTTTACCCTCTCACCAAAACAAAAAGCCGGTCATATCAAGATAGACGGAGAGCTCTTGAAAGAAGACAAACAACCAACATACCTCGGAGTTACTTTTGATGATAAGCTGACATGGAAGCAGCACATAAACAAAGCAACAACAAAAGCCAGGAGGAAGTTAGCTATCCTGAGAAAACTAAGTGGAACCACATGGGGAGCCAGTGGGAATATACTCAGTAAAGTTTACCAGCAAGGCATAAGACCACACATGGAATATGGTTCAGCTGCGTGGTGTCCTGCATCAAACACCACATTACAAGATCTAGATAAAGTGCAAAACCAGGCACTTAGAATAATGTTGGGAGCAATGAAATCAACACCCATAGCAGAGATGCAGAAAATGGGAAGAATGCAAACACTTGGCGAACGCAGAGACACAAAAGTACTAATTCAAGCGGAAAAGTTTCAGTGTATGCCAAGTCATCCAATGAAGGAAAGATTCCAAAACCTAGCAATGGGGCGACTGAAAAGAAGCAGCTTTATCCATCAAGCTAAACGACTCCGTAGACAACTTACAGACCTACCTGAAGTTGACAGCCCCTTAAGGTCTGTACCAGAACAAACCCCATGGAGTGAAAGGCATGGAATGCCAATATACATTCAGACCCATGTGAAAGGAATACTAAGCGAGGACGAACAGAACAGTGTGCAGCGGAGGACAGCCACCCTCAGTTTCCTGGACGAGGAATATCCACAAGATATATGGGTCAGAGTATACACAGATGGGTCAGCACAGAATGCTGTGAGGAATGGAGGTGCAGGTGTATATATAGAATATCCACACAAGCCTAGAGATACAATCAGAACACCGACAGGAAAATTCTGCAATAATTATGATGCAGAAATCCAGGCAATTACTGTGGCAGCTAAAAAACTGCTGAACTCCAACTCTGACCTACAGCCTGTGGTATTCCTGACAGATGCAAGGTCAGTGCTTCAAGCTCTCCAGTCTGGAAAACTAACAGACTTGAAAAAACTACTTAGCGAATTGTCTTACCAGTATAGGGTAACCATGCAGTGGATACCCTCTCACTGTGGAATACCAGGAAATGAAAAAGCAGACCAACTGGCTAAGGAAGGTGCTGCCGAAGATCAACCAGATATACCAATCACCTACCATCAGAAAAAACAGATGATCAAGTCAATAAGAAAGCCACAAACACCAACACAAGATGACTATCACATTATGAACAGATCAGAACAAGTTATAATTCTACGTCTCAGAACAGGACACAACCGACTCCGCAGTCACATGTATACAAAGTTCAAGATTGGCAACACGGCCATGTGTACATGTGGACAGGCAGTACAGAGTGCCAAACATATACTTCAAGAGTGTTCTGAGCATGAAACGCTGAGGCAGACATATTGGCCAGAGGAAACAACACTGGAATCAAAACTCTATGGGACACTGTATGAACTACAAAAGACAGTGAGTTTTATTAAGTAGACAGAATTGCAGATATAGACATGTTTCAAGTGAACGAAAGAAGAAGAAGAAAAACAGCTCTTTTCATCTATCCACAAAGAACTTATCAGTGAAAAAATTATTTCCATAGCTGCGTTGGTTCCTGAAATAGCCATAACAAATCCAACAACTAGCACTATGCTTTTGTACTGGATGTCTTTTTCCTGTAACACTTTAAAACGATATCCCAATATCACATTGTATCCACTTCAGCGTTTGTCTACTTCCATTCTTCCATCTTGCTGTACATAATATTATTTATGTGGTTGATGTCGTTGTGTAGTTAGCTCATCTTCATCAATAATATTCAGGATATTGCTATCAATGTGACCGATAGCTTTTAAACTTGCTGCAACATCAGCCAAGTTAATAGTCTACAATTTAATCCAGTGAAATGCTCTCAAAATTTGCAAATGGTAAATCCACTTATTTACATATTCTAATAAAGTATTGTAGAATAAATGTGTGGTGTCCAAGAACTATTGTTCATAAAACCACCCTCATTTTTAAGTTTAGAAATAATTGATGTCAATTTCAGTGTTTGGAAAATTTCAATTTTTCTGGTCATTATTTTCTGTCTCATCATGTCTAGTTCTTCTGCCACTTCAGTTGTCAAAATATTATCCCCTTCTATTTTCAATGCTGTTGTAGAGAATATTTTCTGCTGGCTGTGGAGGAAATGGCGACAAAGTAATGAATTATGATCATTAATAAATGTTTTCAGTAGTGTAGAACATGTATCTTGTGACAGAAAATAGGACTTGAGTCCATCATACATATCAATAACCCTACTCACAGCTGGCAGTAATTATAACCATGTAGTTTTCATACTTCCAAGAACACGTTTGTATTCTATTTCTAGAAATTCACAGAAATTCTTCAATTCCTCTACTCTCACCGAGTAAATATGAAAATACTTAAATATTTTGTTCACAATTGTTTCAATGTCGATTGACAACATGTTAGCACTTGTCTGAACACCATTGTGGACAATGTGAGCAGCACAACCAATACCAAAAATGTTGTTTTTTAAGTCTTTATTAAGTCTTATTACAAGTACATTGTTGGAACCCGCTCTTTTATATCCACCGATGTTGTTGTTACAACTATCACCAGCACATGTAATAACTTCTTCTGTCAATTGATGTTACTGCAAAATATTCAAGATGCGATCTGCGAGCAGTTCCGCTGTTTCCCCAGTTATGTTCTGAAACTCAATCACCTTGATTCAAATGCCTTTATCTGGAATGAAATACCTAACATGGATCCGTATCAACAACTCCCTATGGTTTGATGTGTCCACCATATCTGAAGTGTATTTAGCTTCTTTCAATTCCATGTCTATTTCTCGAATTGCTGTAAGCTAGACGCTTACTTTCATCAGTTAACTGACCTGTCTTATGCCTTGTAAAAAATGATGCAACACCTAATGGTTTCAACTGCTAGCAGCGATTGCAGTTGTGTGTTTCTGCATCTTCAAATGCTGTTTTACATGATAACTACCTCCATTATCAATGGAAAACACATAATGACACACGGTACATTGCACCTTGCCTATTGTGGCGTCTTCTTTCAAGAAGGGCTCTTTCATGTTTCTACTGAAACTACACTTTCTTGTCGACATCATGCAGAAGACTTAGCGATTAAAATCTTTATTGACTTCAGAAGAGTATTATGTAAACATCCTGTAAAGAATGGTAACTGTCGGGAAATATGTTTTATATAACATAGACGGTAATCTCCCATTTTGTACAAATATTCGATATGACGTGATAAAATTGAAAAATTTATAACGCCTAAAGCTTCAAGAACTGATACGGTCATGTCACACTTATAAATAAGGGGACAATACGGGAATGAAATGGGGAAGGGGGAAAAGGGCAATTAAGCGTCCCTTTTAAGTTTCATTGTGACAATAGCCCCCAAAAAGGGAACAGTCCTAAAAAAAATGGGACGTCTGGTCACCCTAGCTTACATAGAAGCTTGCAGCATGAGTTTGCCTATGACCTCAAACACTTCAACCGAGCATTTAAAGAAAAATAGTGCAAAATATTAACAGTGGGCCAAGTCCAGCCTCCAGTGCAATTTTTTATTGACCACATTGTTGATTTAAAAGTAATATATGTATTAGTCCCTGAGCTCTGGAAAAAAAACTAATTTAATTCCACGGGACTAAGAAAGAAAGGTTGCTGCCCGGGGCCCATCGAGTATCAACCTGACCCATCGACCCAAAAGATTGCTTACCTCTTATTTAAACTTTAATTGATCACTTTCTTTAAATTATTAAACTCAAGAAAGCCAATAATTAGCACAAGATTGTGGTAACAAGATTACCGGAACCACAACGTACATAATTGTATGGCCATACGACCTGATATATACAAATTGAGCTAATATTGAAAAAGGCGAGCCTCGCCAGGAAGATTTGATTCAATTACTCAGTAAGTTTATAATTTAAGGTGGGCGAAGTTTCTTATTACCCGAATTTGCATAGACCAAATACCATGTACAAAAAAAAACCCACAATAAAGCAAGATTGAAAACGATACCTTGAACAAATACCTCGTGAAACATCATTTGCTCTCAAACTCCTTCATATTAACAGGACATAGAACAAAGAACAGGCCCGTTGTGTCTTGGTTTATGGCTTACACGTGACACTAAATGTGCGAGGGAGATTTGGGGAAGTGTTACCTCCGATGCGATAATTCAATAATATTAGAGATTCTCGCATGAGGTGGTACGATTTCTGAATGCTCAAGATGTCTTAAGTGTTATTTTTCAACGTTGTCATTATCCCAGCACCAATACAAACGACAACATCGGACTAGCTATTCCATTCCAATGATAATAATTATGAGATCATCTCACGAAAGCAGATTCCTCTGTTCACAGAATGACAATACTGCTCAAATGAGCTTATGCAAAACAAGTTGTGGGGAACCCAATATGGCCTAAAAATAAAGCTCTCTATTGGTCTATTGTCTATCCCGAGGTGGATGATGGTCAGAATATCAACGCTTACCATTAAGCGTAAGGGTGGTGACTAGGAGCTTTAGTTGTCTATCCACGGTCAGATGTGTCGCCTTGGTTGCGTTGAATCCGTATTTGTTCAGGGTTGTCGTGATGTTATCTACTCATTTTTGTATGGTCTTCCTCTGGCCCTGTATCTGGATCTTCTCATGTTATATGTTCTTGTCGGTAGCTGGGTGTGCTTCATTCTCATAAGGTTTTGAGAAGGTAAGACAACAATCTTATTTGTTGTTTCTCGATGTACGCTGTGCATGGTCTTATACCGATTCCTCTCCTGATTTCATCATTTCTCATTGTGTCTAGATTTGTCATTCTTGCAATATACACGATCAATATTAGACTGGATGTCAATTAATTTCATAATTAGTACACACCCTCACTTTGCTACATAAGTGACACTTAAACGCCGACATAAAACCTAAATAAGGATATCTGAATAATGAACAAAATATTATCTATTGAAGCATATCAGTCCATCATTTATTCATCTCGATAACAAGATATACAACTGACAGAGGAACTACGGGCTTATGAACATATTGCAGAGATATTACCATATGATCTGATCTTATCGAGGTTAATAGAATTATTCTTTATATGACAGGAGAAGGAAAGTAGAAGGAAGAGAACGCATAGAGTAAACACACTAAGAAACAGACGCAGAAGTAAAGATGTAGGCATATCTAACTGAAAGAAGTGAAAAGTCACCATAGCTAGCTACAGAACTGGTTTAACTAGGAACTCATTTTTTGTCTTTTCCTTATAAAGCGAGACAAAATACGAACAAATGATCCATCATGTTAAATATTTATGTCATTATGACACAAGGTGAATCTATGGACAGACAAGACATAATGGTAATCCTGGGCATTATAAGACATATTTGCTATTTGGAAAACGACATTTTACACTCATTTGACTGTTCAGGTGATTACGAGATTTTCATTGGTCTAAACATAAGGTCTAAACATAGTGATCAATGAAAATCACGAGAAACCTTAAGTAATTATAAATGGATGTTTTACAATTAGCTAATAAGTATTTATTATTGACGGTTACGACTCAGTGCCCTGTGTTTCTGCGTAATCAGAATATTTGTGGTTTATGAACCTACCATTGTGTTTAAAAATCCTAACTAACAATGTAAAAAATAAATAACTAACAATAAAACAGAGAACAATGGCAATTTTCCACGTTACGGTCCAACGGGGACCTTTCTCAAGAAATACAATAACAGTAAAAAACACATAAAAATATTTAAATTTGAAATGACTAGGACATATTTTTCTCACCAAAAAATATTGCCCAGTCACAAACATATTCTAGTCATTCCAATTTTGAATATTTTTATGGTTGTTTGTTATTGTTATTTGTTTCTTGAGAAAAGTCCCTGTTGGACCGTAACGTGGAAAATTGTTTTATTGTTAGTTATTTATTTTTTACATTGTTAGTTGGGATTTTATAGTGATTTTTTTTACTTTATTCAGTATTTATCACTTTTTCGTTCGGTTACTGCGGCACTCTCCACTTTGTCAGACATCCTTTGATATCTTGGTTATTTATATTTATGTTTAAAATCCAAATGGGGAGGCGGGTAAGGGGACTGTGATCTGAAGAGAAGAGAAAACTAAACCGCATAGCACAATCAATACAGAATTATAACCATTGACCTCTCTAATCTGATGGATCTGCGGAGAGCAAGTACCAATGATCATGGCAAGTAAGCAAATACAACAATTTTGTTGTACTTCTGCGTTCGTTCTCCCAAACCTGCAGATTAGAAGGATATAATCCAGAGAAAGGAATTCGATGTATCAAGGTTTACTGTGATGTCATCTCCTTTCGGCCTAACACATTCGATTTCTAGATTATTTTCACTTTCTATAAGACGGGACAATCAACTCAATCCTCAAACTTCCTTAGTCGTTTCTTGCATCCATGGTATGTATCAGTGTCTCTATTCTTTGCTCCCATTTCGGGCACCAATTGCACGGAAGAGATAACGGTCAACATACCAGAACCTGAAACTAAATGAGAAGAAATTAAACAAACATATTCTACTTGTTTTAATTACATCGTATGTGGCTGCTTGACGACGATATTATATGCCTTAGCAATGATCGTCTACAATATAAGACCTACTGGCTGAAAGATAATGAAGTCTCAATGACTCATTTTACTATTCCCGTGATTTACATTGACCACTGTGATTCCAATTCGTGATAAAGCCAGTGAAAATCAAGGGAGTAGTCATATGAGTCATTATAAAATGCTGTATTTCCTATTAGCCAGTAATCATATTGTAGATGGTCATGCCTGGACGGTCTATCTGTCTATCTATTCGATGCAGCCTTTGTTTGCCTTGCGGCGTCAGGGGTAGAAGAGTTCTCTGAAGATGGCATTCCTGTATGCTGTTTGTAAGCTTGTTTATGTGGCTTCTTGATTTCTGTGAACATAAATATCTGGATGGTGATAACAGAAAAAAAAACTATTCTTCAATCAGAAAAAAGATATGAATTAACAACATTTTCATCTAGATTTCTTATGAGTAAACACTCTCATGTATTCTATCCAGTCGTCTATTCACATAGCCATATACATTTTCCTCATGCTAAATGTACAGTAGAATCACTTCATCTACAGAGGATACTGCTTTCTATATTTCTACATAAAATCTTGAGACACAATCTATGCTGACCCTCCATCAACTGCACAAAAATGGTTTTCATAAATAAATCGTTTACCTTAAGGCTGTAATGATAGCCCTCAAGAAATAATTGTATTCTAAAACATAGCTCAAGACAAAGCACAACAACCATCTAGAATCTCAACCATAGACATGTGTGAATAATGAGTCATTATTCTTCGCATTTCTTCTTACAACAATTTACCATTTTGTTGTGGTACTTTCATTATAACGTCCATGTATTTCTTTGTACTTTACTCGTGTCTGAGACATTTCATTCGTATTTCGTTCTTCACAGTTAACAAAACTTAGTTTTCAGAAGGAACTTGACTTTGATAGAAATATCGAGAACTAGGACTTGTCAGTATTTTAATCAAAACCACCAGCTGTCTTGTCGAGTTTCCGTTTCCGGAATTCCGTTTCTGCGACGCCGATGCTTTGTTTTCTCAGAGCAAATTAAAGTGGCCACTTTAATAGCGGCACGGGGTTTCTTTTCTTTCTTTAATACTGGGGCAAAAAGACCACTTGTGTCACTGGCTTATCAATAAACGTGTTTGCACTTTCTCATATACTGAAAAAAGTAGAAGAAAATTCAATTTCCCAATGTTAGCTAAAGCTTCCAGTAGAATGTCTTTTCGGGAAACTCTATGTTGCAGACTTCACTACATTTTCTTCCTATCTCCTTCTTGTTCTAAGGATATGTATTTTTTTCATGCTTTTGTTCGTGATAATATATTGTTATATTTCGATTAGCAGAGGATACAGTGTGATAGTATTACAATCTCAAAATATGCGAACTTGTTCAATGTAACCAGTGTAATGAAGCGTGTCATTGAAATTGGACCGGCAATGCAACTGCACGTATTGGTGGTGTATGAAAAAGGTTAATTATTGAGGAGTTATGTCTTATACAGGATATACTTCTTTAAATAATTTTTAATATAATATATTGACGCCCAGTGTTAGCATGGCCTTTGAAAGACCACATTTCAGAAATATCCTTTTTTAAAGCTCGATTGACCTCAGAAAATTGGTTTGATCTGATTGCCATTTTCTTAACTTTTAAAATTTAGCTGCATAAAAGTAACTATCGATTCACTATTCAAATACGGACAAAAAATATCCATGTAGACACGGTACACTTTTAATTACAAAAAGTTGCACTGACCTCTACATAATATTTACTTGTGATGGACGAACAAACACACAATGGACAGATATTATATATCATATGTGTAGGTTAAAAACAAACATTAAAATACTGACAAATTTCATTCCGAGCAGGAGAAAAACATTATCTATGATCAACAAAAACGGCACAACGGTGATCAATTGCATTATCCTTTAGACATTACTAGATGTCTATGCATATATTAATTTGTGTAATCACCAGCAATATTCCAAATATTAACTCTCCATCTCCTAGGAATGTGTGTCCTGTCCTAAAATATTTAGAAGTGACTATAGAAACAGGGGATTTGTCGATTAATCTAAGTGTCATCGTGGACGACTCATCAGAGATGTGTTCATTCAATTACTATGCGTTAGCAAACACTAATTTTATGGAAGGTATCACGAGTACCATGCTAACAGAACGATATGTTTTCAGTTCTGTTTTCTGGGATATGTTTTCATTTCATATTTATTTTCTTGACCTTCGTTGTTCTACTGCCAGTCAACATGCCGTAGTCAAGTCCTATTCCAGAGATAATTATGTGTTCTGAGTCATTCATCTGCACTGAACAAACTGTTCATTTGTCATTTTGCGCATGCTTTTTATTGGAAGCTAATGAAATGTCAATTATAATAATAGGGAGAACATCATGGAAAGAGAAGAAAACAAATAAAGAGGTGCTAAAGACACTTAATATGAAGAAAGAACTACTAAGAGAAATAAAGATCAGGCAAATAAAATACTTTGGACACATTAAAAGACATGACATCCTATTGAAGACCTTACTTGAGGGTAAAGTCAAAGGGAAGCGAGCAAGAGGTAGGCAGAGATACAAGTGGGAGAGTAACATTACACGATGGACAGGTTACAGTCTAGCAGAGTGCACCACCAAGACAAGAGACAGGAGATGTTGGAGATACGTTGCAGCCAACCTTCGTTGCGGAGACGGCACTTGATGATGATGAATGAAATGTAAGGGAAAAGTCAAATACCGTCACTCATCTGAGCTTATTTGAGATCAGCTCATAGATCCCATATTTTTCGATGGTCACGTTCTGTGAAAATATCTGCTTCAATGACATGTGTGATTCTCTTCACGTAATCCAGGGATCCCATCAGGTTAATAGTGAACATCGTTACTGTAGACAATACTTTCTATCTATCTACCTGTATGTCTGTCTTATCTTCGGGCTCAGCGGTTTTCAACCTTTTCGATTTCATTCCCTTTTTCACCGTGTGAGAAATTGCCATTCCCCCTCCCCTTCTAATAAAATGCATATACATTTGACTCTATTTGTGTACAATACAAGTGGATTGATACTGTAATAATTAGCCTAGACATTCATTAGAATTATTTGAATAGTGAAGTTTTACAAGTTTAACAGTAATAAAATGGTAATGCATGTTTCAGGTTGAATTAAAGTAGTGTTTACAAAACTGATCAGAAAGCAATTCTGAAGTCGGATATATCTGGCCAAAACACTTCACGTTTCTACTTCACTGTGGATTTCAGTGGTGACTAATATCACTTGTTCTATTTGACAGAAAATTAGATAATATTATGTCTTGTTCATCTGTCCTAGTCCGTATTTATTATCACTTCTGATCGCTAGGGATCAGTACGCAGCGTAAACATCAGTTGGTTAACATAAACAGCCTGGACATAATATTCTTGATCACATTCCGTGTCTCAAAGCAATATAGGATATATTTATTTTGGATAGTCCAAACTTATTTCCCACGAGAACAAACCTGTCGAGCTAAATAATGGGCGGAGGGAATTATAAGTACACATGACCTTACTAGTACGAATATCTTGGTTTTTTTCCTTTCATCTGTGTTAATACGAGTATCAGTTACTCGTGTCAGATTGTGTCACTCACATCGAATATATGTAAAAAAAATATATTGATGACTTTGCTTGCCAATTGTAATGGTGTTATTTAGTTTGCTGCTTAATCTATCTTAACTTGTTACATTCATATATCACATCATTTCAAAATTTAAGCCTCATGTTTGAAAAAGGTAATTACTATCACAACGTAATCATTCTCGGATATCGCACAACCTGCTACGGACTGTGAACTGTGTCACTCAGCTAGGCTGGTTTGAGTGATTTGTGCTTTGCTTTGGTAAGGGTGAGTTTACTTCTTGTCGCAAGTCAATGAAAAACACGGATCAACCAAGATGGGTGAAGCAGTCTGCGGGATTTATATTTTGAGATAGGCTGTGTCTATCAAATGCAGTGGTTCTCAGCGTAGACCATATGGGAACCTTGGGAGCACAGAAACATGAAGGGACCATGGAGAAAAATGTTGAAATTGATGTAGGATGGGGTGTCACATAAAGGTTACTATTTGAACGATATATGTAGATAAACATTAAAAAACATCTTAGTAATCCATGAAGAAATTCGACGATTTTTCTTCCTAGTCACCAGGGGATGGACAAGGAATACAAATTGTTTCAATAGTTGACCACGGACAGAATGTGCATAGATAGAATGGGCGAATTTCTATTCGTTGTAAATAGTGGACATAATCAGGATTGTAGATATATTCCACTGTACGCTAATAGTTGATGATGAATCATATATAATATATTTACATATCAAATATGGTGAATTATATATAGGCATATTTCATGTACACATTATACATCATGTTCACAGTTATGAACACTAAAGACAGACAGAAACAGGAAATAATTTTAATGATTTAATATACACATTTAGCGAAATTTATTCGGCTGAATTAGTAAACAATTGTTTTTTTTTCTTTCCCTGTAATTGTATCTTTTTACAAATATTAGACAGAGGAGACATAACTTTTGCAATAATGTCTGCCTTTGCACATTCACTGGTATACTCATCAACAACTTTATTACCACAATATTTTGCATATCTACATGTAACAAAGTTGATAAGCATCTGTTAATTTGGCAACAATCTACGGCGATATTATCTTTGCATAGTAGTATATAGCACAAATGTTAACTCTTTCAACGCGTAATTATACCCGGGGTTTAGACATAATTAAATATTAGGCTAATTTTTTAGACCCCATCATGATTCAGGCGCTAGCTTCCTGAAGACAAAGTATTAGCTATGGAAAGTCATTTAAGGTATCAAAAGAAAGATAATTGAATGTGAAATTCTTATACAATATAAAAATATAAGAATTGTAAGAACAATAGTAAGTGTCATTTACAAACAAAACAAGGCAATTTGGAGGGTATATATGGAGTTCCATTATAACGAGCTTACGTCCTGAAAGGGTGCCGTCTCTGTCCCGTTATAACGGGCTTACGTATGAATTGAGTTAATATTATAATTAATGTTGAACGATATTTCAAATCTCCACGATCCAATAGATAATACACTGTTATACCAATATATGTATGGCATTTCCGTTTTGCAGACGATCATTTAGCAATAAGAAGAAGCAATCCGTTGACAATTTACTAAAAAAACGGTGACATCTCAGGCGATCATATCACAGCAACGGAAGATTTTTGTTTGCGTCTTTCTCTTTTTCTTTTACATCTTTAACATATTATTTCTCAACAATGCTGCTCCCTCATGCAGGTTCCGCTTCCAGACATTCCGAGCTTCGGATGTTACCCGTATTATTAAATGTCTACACAGTGGCCAGAAAAAATACCTAACGCATATGTCAGGAATGATCTGAACATAGAAGAAGACTGGGTCCTCAAAACTATCAAAAACGCAGACTTACATATTTCGGACATATAAAAAGACACAATGGTTTGGAAAGATTAATTATGGAAGGGAAAGTTCCAGGAAAGAGAGCAAGTGGCAGACCAAGACTACGATGGACACATGACATTGAAGTCCTTCTGAACACGACACTTGAGGAAGAAGCTTAACAGCTCGCACATTACCGTGAGGTTTACAGAGTGGCAGTGAGGACAACGTTCTGCAAAGGACATATCACATAGAGAGAGAGAGAGAGAGAGACACCGTTGCAATCACACAGCAGCAGCTCGACGGAAGAGGTAGAACACTCTTTTGTGGACGATATTCTTAAATACAGGAAGAGTTAAAACAGAATCTGTCTGATCACTGCAGAATGAGTTAGACTGTATCGCCTCCTGGTGTGAAGATTCAGGTGCACTGATCACCCAGAAGAAGGCTGCAGTGACATCTTTCTCTCTGACAATCACATTATAAAGACTGCGACACCAAGGGTGGAAATGAGAGGGTACAATGCCATCTGGACCTCATCCTTACAATACCTGGGCGTGCGATTTTATCGTAGTCTGTGCTTTCGTAAGCACGTTGATCATGTTATCGCAAAAACCAGCAAAGGACTTTCAGCTCTGAGAGTGATAGCAGCGGCTGATACATAACAGTCACAGCTCGTAATCTTATATGAGGCTCTTGACCACCCTGTCATTAAATATACAGGCAAATCACACACAGATTGAGAGACTAGAGATAATTCAAAATGAAGCGATGCGGATCATCATTGGCTGCACAAGAAAGATTGCACATGATTTCTCTTTGATTTTCCGAGCATATCTCACAGAATTGATATGTGACATGCCCGTGCATACATCAGAATTAGATCTGACATAGACACCCATTACACAGTGAGCTCCATTGTGTGAAGGGATGCAGGCTCAAGAGAGGCAGATCGTGGATGAGTCGTGCCGAGGATATTGTTAAACATATCTGCGCCCCAGAAGACATAACTCCAGGCGAGGAACTATACCAACGGTCTTTCAAGAGGCAGTCAAGGCTGTCATTACACTCAATATAGAATGCAGGGAACGTGGTTTCTGAGATCAAGACACTCATCTGCGAATATGACATAGATGTTGTGATTTACACTGACGAGTTGGTCATCCATCACCACCGATGTGCATAGGCGTTTACAGCCAGATTACACGGAAAAACAGTACACGAAGTCAGTGAATTCTTTACGGTAATAACAGGCAGTCTCACAATAGAAGTATTTGCCGTAACTCAAGCACTTAACTGGCTGGAATCGCAAGACAATCCCCATACGTGCATACTAAGTGACTCGATAAATATGATTCAGAAAATTAAAACAGGTGATGTACGTAGGGGATGGGTCGAGCCATTATAAAGAGCTAAAATGCGAGCATCACTACGGAAATTAACCCTTATCTTTGTCCCCGGAGGAGAACGAACGGGTCGACCAATTAGCTAGCCTCGCCATCATAACAGATGGTCTTTCTAGGGTCCGAGCGGACATACTCTTTGCTCTTCATGAGTCCGCACGATCAGAAGATTTTGAGACGAATGAGCATGACTCAATATCGAGAATGCGCAAATTGGGAGTGACGATCGGCGTGGTCCGTAAATAACACATGACAAAGATTTCTTCTTCTTCAGTGTTCATTCTCAATCACCTGCTGGATCTCTATTGCAACAGGACCATGATCCATTCTATATCTCCAGCAGCATGTAATCCAGAGAATGGAAATGCGTTGTCGTTTTTCCGCCATTGCCCCTCCACATCCGTCTTCGGCGGTGACAAAGATTTCAAAAAGGGCAGTGAATCAACATAGAACTGGAACCATCATCTGTTACACCCTGAGAGATTTACTGAAGCGGAGATCAGAGCACATATCGACATGCCCGGTGTGCGAGGACGATAATCATCAAACGGATACTCAATATTAGTATGATAATAACAATGATAAAATAAGATTAATATAATTTAAACCTCTTGGCAACCCTGTAACCTGTAATGAACTCTTTAGTTGGGAAGTTAAAGTTAAGCTGATCGCATTTTTTAGTGACGTACTTCACACAGACTATTGTTTTTCTGGCGGCCTGGAGGTTTGAGACGTAAAATACCAGTCAATGGCACCGAAACCAAAATTTCAAGAAGGTATACCCGAAATCACAAAATAGTTGTGACCTCAAATAATTGTAAACAACTTGTTATATTTTAAAGATTCTTTAAAGGTTATATATTTCGATAATTTTGATAATTATTTTATCAAAACTATGTTATATCAATTTATTTAGGCCTAGGTTCTAGCTAGCCTAATTTGAAATTTACCGAAATTTCAATGTAATTGAGCAATTTTTCATAAATAAACCTTAACCTTTAGCAAGCCAGATTAAAAAATACAAAACGTCTCCCTGCCACCGGATTCTTTTTTGAAAATTTGCGTTATTGATGGTGACTGTTTTGAAAATGTGATAATTTTTTGGTTGTTAGAGATATTTAAATAATATTTGCACATATAAATAAAGAATTGAATTATGCATATATTGGTGTAATTTATGTACGTGTGTGTGTGATACCAGACGTATGAGAAAGTGGTAAAGACGTTTTTTTACAAAAAACATATTTTTATAACAAACAAAGAGGGAAAAAATAAGTAAATAAATAACTTACCTTACATATCGAATTCCTTGGCAACACTGTAAACTAATTCACGCAAATCTGTTGTATTTATGTTCTTTCACAGCGAAATTATCAAAATATAGCCGGAGGGAACTGTATAAAACTTGTAGATTTTCTGTAAAATCGTTTTTTGAGCTTAGGCCTAGAGTTATTTTTTCTGCCACTTCAAAATATTCGATATCAAACGTGCAAGTCCCCAAACCAACACGGCATTCTGTATATTCACTGCTGTGAAACTAAATAACCTAATAATTCATGATTCAAGCCACGATTCAATGTTATTTTATTCAAAATACGATGAAATAAAGGTCTATAAAACCGATCCACCATCATTACATCGTACCGGTGTGCAGATGTGGTCAGATTAATTGCTCTTAAACTTTTACGAATAGCTAGCCATTCTCAAAAACGATCATTGTTGAAGTGGGGGATGTACCGGCTTCGATTGCGCATGTCCCCAGCTATGTGCACGGACTGTGGTACGTGTAAATCTCACGATATTCTCGCTGGGTGGGTCGGGCAGCCAAAAGCGCGCGTCGCCATTTTGTTTCTCGGCGGCCGGGATTGATATAGGCTTGGTGAAGGTTAAGCAAGCCGGATTTAACTAAAAACAATCTTTCCCATGAAACCTGATTATAAAAAAAATTGTGGTAAAAATGCTGTTTCGACTTTCGTCCACCATTGGGCTATATAACGTTACGGATTTCCCTTGAAAAACCAATCATATCTATTCACACCTTAGACTTAGACAAGAATTCTTAGAGAATTAATTATTATTTCTAAACACTGATTCTAACCCTTCTTCCCCCTCCCAAAAAATCTATAAACTAATTCTAATCCTTTTAACCCCCCTAAAAGTCACAATGGTGGACGAAACAGCAGATGCGCCAAAATGGTTATTGTTGGTGGCTGTTTTGAACACGCAAAAAATTTATAACTTTACCATTCCTTTTTGTTGTTAGAGATATTAATATTAGGTACACTGAGATAATTAAAAATATTTGTTACAAATTTGTAGGAAGAATTGAATATACTATTATAATATACATAGAAATACTGCCTTATTAAATAATAAATTATAGTGAATATTTAATAATTATGATATAAATACATTTATATTGGTGTAAATTTTGTGTGTGTGGCACCAGAAATGTGAGAAAGTTTTTGGAAAGATCGTGTGTAACCAACACTTGACCAGGAATTGAGTGTTTACACTGGAATGGAGAGCAGAGCACTAATGGGAGTGTGCTGTGATGCTAGTTTCTAATCAAGAATACTAAATCATGTACCACGCCATGCCGTTCAACATTTGACTTAGAGATATTTCAACCAAATAATCCTAATTGTATACAATGTTCTAGTCCCATATGGAAGCAATGAAATGTCTGGATCTATTCTCCTAATGCAATGTGTTAATATTTTTGATGAAAACAACTAATTCCCAAGAAATATTGCCATCAGAACATAATCCATAAACATTGCATGAAACATGGCATCGAAAATCAACAGAATTCATTTGAAGCATTCAAATATAAGTATAACTTCTCCATTTTACGATGTACCCTTTAAAGGAGTGAATGTAGGGGAAGTGACATTTTCCTAGCTTCGAGTGGCGTGAAACATTCATCCTGTGACCCTAGTTCTGTACTGATGAATCAGAGCATAGCAACTAGCGTAAACGGTAGATTTCCTCCCCCCCCCCCCCCCCCCCCAAATTTTTTTTGAGGAAATCTGAAATAAAAGGATTTCATTTGTTGAGTTGTATTTTTTTTATGCGAAGCTTTGTGAGGTATGCAGCTTTGTAGCTTTTGTGGCATAGACAAGGAACATTGTGTTGCTTGATAAGCAGTGATGTTAGTCTTAAGATGTCAATCACTCCATCATTCAAAAATGAACTGGCTGATGAGCTATCCAAAAAGGGTGGAGAGTGTACTCTAGAAGGCAGTGAAGTCTCATATTTAGAAAAGTGATCTATACAAAACATCAGAAGTGATAATAACATGAAAAAAAAAGATACGTACCACTACATAAATCGACAGGGACAGGTTAACATACTTCGCCTGGGAACAGATTGAATAGACACATGCACAAGACGCAATTGTTCTGTAAGACTTGTCTGACAGTGTCACACAAAGAAGGAACTTATTTCTTATATAGATGCAAGTGTCCCTAAACCACTGCTTCTCAAAGTGGTGGTCCATGGACCAGTGCCGGTTTTAAAGCTATCATTGGAAGTCCTTATATACATCATATAAGACCTTTGACTCTCAGCACCTGAGATTGTCCCTAGCAAATTGGGAATCAAATTGCTGATCTGCAAAAAAAAGTTTGACAAACAATGACCTAAATGTCTGAGAATCATTGACTGCAAATATAAATTGTAATTTGCAGTTATAGTGATGAATTTTGTCACTATAAACCGTATTCAACTGTTGTGAATGTAGTAGCTATCTCACGTGGGCTAGATCAGTTCTTTTGAAAGTATACCTGATTTTTTTCATAGCTATATGCATAGTTAGTTATAAACTTAAGATATTATATAGATTTTTTTGTGTGTGGAAAATTAAACATTTGATGTAAAAAAAAGTCATCCTTTTTTTATTCTCAGGAGAGAAAGTTTTATGTTACCATGGACCCCTGCTGTATGAAGCTAAGGTCAGATGAAAGTATTTTTTGTTTGTTTTAAATATATATACATATGTGTGATTATAAGAACAGTACATCTGTAAAGACCTGAACATAAAAGAATGGTTTCTAAAATAATGCAAACATATTTTTGACATATAAAAAGACATAATGGTTTAGAAAGGTTAACCATGGAGAGAAAGGTTCCAGCAAAAAGAATAAGAGGCAGATGGACACAGGATATTGGATTCCTTTTGAACATGACATTAGAAGAGGCTAGATAGCTTACATGGAACCAAGAGGCTTACAGAGTGAGGATAATATTCTGACTTTCTTAAAGAACATAGTTGCTTAAAATGGCCATGGCCATTGGCAAAATAGATGGCAAATGCTAGATGTGAGGATGGACTAGAGACATTCCAGAAGGTTTAATGTGTCGTCAGGAGACATGCAGACTTGCACAATTTTGGTATGGTTTCAGATACTTGCAAAGGGTGCAATATTCTGGACAGAATATGCCACATGATGAAGACAGAAAACATTTCTTTAATACTGCAGAATCCCTCTATAGCACATTCTTTTATAACAAATTTCCCTATATAACAAGTTTTCAAAATCCCCAGATATATTTATTCTATATTGTTAGTACTGTATATAGCAAATTTCTGTTATTATATACATATTTTGTCGGTCAGGACTATATTGTTATAACAGGATTTCACTGTACTATTTTGTTATGCTGTATAAATTGATATTGCTAATTTTCAAATGTAATTTCAAATACCGGATAATGAAGCAGTAACATCATATAGTCTGATATTATGAGCTGGACTAAAGGGAACTAAATGAATATTTTTTATGTGCATAAAACATTTTATTTTGATGACACCACAGTTGGAAATGGTTCATAGCAATCCATGTGATGTGATAGCAGGAGAGCAGATAATGTGGATAAGATTTAACAATGTTTTTAAGTACTTGGACAAAATTTTCAAAATAATTCACAATCATTTAAAATACTATAATTAGATAGCCCTTAGAAATAACAATTCAATATTACCTCAACCAAGTTTGTACATCCATCCTTAAAAAAAACTATGAATTCTTTTCAAATTAATTTAGCATCGAAATAATTTACATGAAAGATATAGGGAAATATAAAATAATCTTGTGCCCACAAAATGTAGCCGAGCTGATAATTTCTGAATTATCTTAGTTATTTTCAATAATACAATACACAAACAGTACATTTTTGTGCTACAACAAGATGCTTCTGTTGTTCAGATTTCTGATTTTCAGATGGACACAGCTAATTGATATTCAAAATGGTGACTAATTAGCATAATTATAATGAAAATAAACTATAATCTATTAAACGTAATAAAATACCATAGACACTATATATTTTTGTATTCCGAAGACACGACGCATCTGTTGATCACAGTACTGTGATTCTCAGATGCATGTAGAAATAGTTAGTATTCAAAATGGTGTCCAATATGCATAATAAAATAAATGTTTTGTTTTTTTAAAAAATTAATTGCTGTCATAAAAGCACTCTTAAAAGTTACACATATAAAAAGAAAAATGGTTACAGAATTTAATAAATCTAGTAAAAAAACACTATGGCAATGATCTGCTCACTAAATGTAAACCCTGGTCACAAGAAATTTATAGCCTAAGCAAAATGTTCAGTACACGCTAATCCTGGATGCCCAAGTACTTAATTTAATTTTTTTTATAAGGCTAGTCAAGATCTAAAGAAAGTTTCTCTTTGCTATATGCACAAGCAAATTGATAACAGTGAAGTCAAGGATCCTTTACTTGTGATGTTGATGATAATCATTCAGTATTGTTGAGAATCATGACAGTCAACTAAGCAAAGCATTAAAAAAATGGTTTGCAAAAATTAGTGCGTGCTTAGAATTTGTGCTTGTTTGAAGATATTAAAGGGAAGTAATAATTAAATTTTGTGCTTTATATGAGGATCAAGAACAAATCCAAGTTTTGATCTTTTTTTAAAATAATTTTGTACAATAATGCTTAGATACATTATTTATATGCATATGTTTGTTTATTTAAACTCTATTTCTTGTCCCAGTGTATGAAGATTGAGATCAAAGATGGAAAAGTTCAATATCTTATACATTATAATGGATGGAACAAAAAGTAAGTGAAGCTAAGTGATATACTTCTGAGGTTGTAGTTCGCCTAACCACAGCTTCAGTTATTGTTTATATTAAAATGTTCTTATATAACCATATTGCACTAATGTCTATGGCTGAATGGAGCAGATCTCACCATAAAAGGCTCTATTTTTATTACAATAAATGAACTAATATATTTTGTTCTGCAATTTGCTATAGTAATAAATTATTTTTATATGACAATATTTGAACACTTTACTGACCAGCAATCTAGAACATGTTTACCTCACATTCCCAATGATGGTCGCAAATATTTTAGATAGCTACAGTGTCATTTATAAAATTGTATAAACTCGAACTCGCAAAATAATTTAAAAAAATTATCTATGTGTCAGAGTGCATTTTCCAAATGATTTTGAAAGCCCTAGAGTTATTTCAAGAGTGAAATCATAATGCTGGCCATTTATTTACATTAATCTATTTATCGTTTCTACTCACCTTCCAGAATTTTCAAATTCCTAAGAATAATACTCATATAACAGACTGTGACCATCTGTCCTTCGTGAATGCCACCATTGTGGAATGACAGACTATACAAGATAAGCTATTCTTAGTAATACAATCGCTACAGTTGCTTATTTCTGAAGTACCATAACAGTTTCAATGGTGGTTTAAGTCGGTACCAAAGGTATATAATGGAAATTCGATTACTGTCAAATTTGGTCAGTAAAGTGTTAAATTAATAAATGTCTGCTATTTGATTGAAATTGCCATTATAATTTACTGTGCTGCATCCAGGATAGTACACACCATAAGTTTCTTTCTTTTGTTAGCTGTTTGATGTCTACACACTCTATTGGTTGAACTCTACTATTGTTTGGAGTTTTTCTTTTGTTCCATATATCTTTGAGGCAAGGTTGGGCCAGAATATCCATCTCATTTGTTCACCCTGGTACAGTTCTGCAGGATATATTCATAGGTCTGTTCAGCAATTCCACATTAATGCTGCATGCTGTAGGTATAAGAATAAAATAACATATAGGTCATGTTCCTGTTTGATCTGTTGCTTCTGAATGTCATGCTTGCTAATATCTGTTCACTTTATTATAATGTTAGTCTATATATTTTTGTCCTATAGGTACACTTTTTCTGAAGATTAAGAAAGGTTCACAGTTAGTGGTTATAATTCTCTGGTTGATAACTGCACTCGAACAGTTGCTTGATATTTGAACACTGTCTTGAGATGGGACAAGGTTATATTTTTTTTCTGGCCTAAACAAAGACAAATATCCATTCTTCCAGTAGCTATCACTTAGTGCCTGCATTAATTTAACTGTTCTGTAAACTGTCTCATGTTTCTTTTGTGATTTTAATATTATTTGTGTAAATATAATGTCTTAAGTGGCATTTAGTGATAGCCCACCTTAATGAAATTAGTCAGAGATATGGTAGAGTCAATAGAAGAACATAGGCTATTGAAAAATATGAATGTATTATCCATATGTCTGAATTGAAGATCTATATAATGATGATGATAGAACCCTGAGTGAATATGGGTTTGTCACTCTTATTTCCTATGCCAGTAGACAGTGTCTTATTTTCAGCTTCAGATTTACATTATTTTGGATTAGTAGGTTTTCTTAAATTTTTGCAAGTACAAGATGACTGTTTTACTCAATGTGGTTATATTGCACTATGCCATGAGCTAAACAGTCTTCTATTACAAAGGTGGCGTTCTTGCAATCTCGAGGTATACTAACAGATAAATACTTGATCCACACCAATTGTTTGCCTCTTATGTCTTTCGTGGCGGTGTTATTAGTCTTTTCTCCCCTTTCAGGCATTTAAAACATTTGCACATTCCCAAGTACATGTTGTTAGGTACAAAAAAAGTATAACATAACCGTAAAATAATAATTAATGTATTTGTGTTACAGTTGGGATGAGTGGGTGCAAGAAAGCAGAGTTGTCAAGAACAATGAGGCTGGCACTCAAAAGCAGAAAGAGCTTTTAAAGAACCATGGGTATGTAATAATATATTGAAGCAGTTGCTACAATATTAAAGTTACTTTAGAGTTTACTTTTAACAAGAAGTGAGAGAATAAAATTCTTGTTATATTTAACCTTTAGAGCCCTGGCTTAAAATTACAAAACTTCCCCCAGGGCCTGACTTATTTTTTGGAAAATTTGCGTTATTGATGATGGGTGTTTTGAAAACGTCATAACTTTTTTGTTTTAAATGATATCAAAATAATTTTTGCACATCTAAGTAAAGGAGTGAATAGTGAATATTATCGTGTTTTTGTTGTTGTTGTATGTGTGATATGACAGTTGTGAGCAAGTTTTGAAGTTGAAAATTCTGGCGAAAAACGCAAAACGTCATTTTCAAAATCGCAAATATATCTTCGTGACGACCCTAATACATGAGAAATGTGTGACAACATTGATAAAATCCTCATAAATACCTATACTTATTGTATATATATATTGTTTTATATCAAAACTAATATAATATGAACTAAAAAACTAATAAAACGTGAAGAAATTGCATATAACGTCCGTCCGGTCAACACTAGGTCTATGCCGACACGCAGCGTAATTATTGTCCATGCACACATGTGTCACCTCTGATACATATTATTTTTGTTCTTTTTAATGAATACACACACATTCTTATCAAATAACAACATATTAAACACAAAAAACAACAATTAGAACATGTAGTCACGATCACTTACCCATGCCACGCGGTACTCAATTTGATAGTAAAATACGGCCGAAAATGGCTAAAGTCGCTCTAGAAATGCGTTGACAAATTCAACCGGCTTTCTCTCTCTTACAATCGTAATGAGTAAAGGAATTTGACCTTTAAACTGTGACGTATTCCTAGCTTCGTGTTGCGGGAATTCTACGTCATATAAGCTTTAACTTCGTGAAGTTCCGTACTCGGGAATGGAGCGATATCGTATGGCGTGTGATTGCGACCACAGGCAATACGGGATGCACACGTAAGGTGCATTGTTGCGACCATAGGGGCCTAAAGGTTAACAAATACGTAATTTCTCTCCTGCTGCTGACTGCTGCAGAATTCGTTACGCAATCATTGGTGGCTGTTTTGAAATCATGATAACTTTTTTGTTGTTACAGATATTTAAATAATATTTGCATATATAAATAAAGAATTAAATTCTGCATATATTGGTGTAAGTTTTTTGTGTGTGTGATGCGAGACGTGTGAGAAAGTGATAAAGACAGATTTAGACCTATCTAGATCTAGGCCTACCATATTTTTGATTGATTGAAAGCTGTGAAATCTGTTGAATATTATATATTTTACATAATGGAAACCTCGTGGTATATTTTAAATAATGTATTTGAAGAACTTACCTCTCAAGTTTTTCACTTTCTAATCAGAATAAATAATGATTTCACTGAATATATACGATGAACGAAAAGTATATAAAACTCACTTCACTGTCATGTCGCTTCACCACAATGCCGATGCCTACAGCTTGCTCAGATTTCAATTTCATAATCACACGACATCGTCTACTGCCATTTTTAAAATAGAAACAGGAAGTTAGATGAAATGTCTACTTTATATTGCCAAAACATTCTGTCAAAAAATTATCAATCTGGCTTTTTTCGTTTGGATTTACATTTAGCGTACTGGGTGGCGGATTTCGCCTTTTGCAATAAAAACTTGACACAATTTGGGCAAAATGTATTATCCGAATTGTAAATACAGCATGCTAAAGGTATGTCATTATGATAGTAGGAGACATCCTCACAGATCTTCGTCTAAGAATACATGATTTATATTATGCAATTTTCATACTGGATGAATAGCCATCATCTCATAATTTGGTGGAAAGTGATATATATTTTTTTATCTATCTCTTGCTGTATTTTGGTAGTCTTACTTGTCTATCTTTGAGTGCTTACTTTCCATTGCTTGTATTCCTTCTAGCTATAGTTTTTTTAAATTGAAGCGTATCTCTTTTTATTCAAACAAATTTAATTTGGAAAATTTCTAGTTGACCTACCCACCTTCCCTATTTTCAATATTAAGTGAGCCTACTTTCAAGAGTAAGTACAATCTTATTTCACTCCTTTGAGGTTTATAAGAGTGCAATGTTAGACCAATATTCTTCTGTGACCAGAGGCACACTAGGGTTGAGTATTATGCTGATTGCCATTACTTTCCCATATTTGTTATATTGGCCAGCAGTAGTGCAGTGCTTAGTGTGTTGGCTTTCTAACATGATGATCCATGGTTGATTCCCAATTCGAGGAAGGTTTATAGAAATGTTGAAAACCTATTTTACTCCTGGGTTGACCACATAGTCTTAGAACATTTCTCAACATATTGACACTTGATTGTGAAGTTTTAAAAGGTCAGTCTTCATTTTAAAGTTATTCAATGATAGAACAACATCACTGCACTCTAGACATTCACTTTCAACAAGTAGCAAAGGTGATTGTTCATGTTGATTGTTCCTATAGCTTACTTCTATAGATATCCTGCTTATTAAAGAAAGCTAAATAATAATTTTTCAATCTTGGAGTCACTTCCTTATTGATGGTCAAATCATTAAAAGAAACTTCATATCTCTTTAGATATTAGGCAGAGTTTCTGTGCAGGCAATAAGTCATTGTTTTGTTATTGTTCACTTTTGGAATTGATAGTGTGGGTCTTATGGATGCACCTAAGTAAGTTACTGGGGTGGGAGTGGCCTGGCTGGACAGTTTGTAACCATATTTTTAATTTTCAGTCTTGAGGAAAGTTGTAAAACTAATATTGAGGATAAATGTAAGGTTGGTAAATCAATACCTTTTTAACATATGTTCCTAAAAACTTTCCACAATACATGTGAAACATTGGACTTATGGAGACATGATCGTAGTGTGCTGGATGAGCTGCTTGAAAAAAACCATAAATGTAACCATAAGAAAAGCCTGGATAGTAAATGCAAATATGAGAAAATTTATTGGAACTAAATCCACCATTAAATAAATGTTGAAAAATAAAGTTTCTTTTATTTATAAGAATAGAACCAGGTGAATTACCACTTTGCATCTGCACTGGTAGATGTTGTCTTATAAGCATGACAAAGTCCCACATGAAATGGTTGTACAACACACAAAGCAGAAAAAAAGTCAAGCATCTCTGACCGTAGTTAGTATTGGGATTGCTGAATACACAATGGCTGTGCTGACAATCTACAACAATCTGGCAAACTGGTTGCGACACATGCCTGTCCTATCATTATGGCTGCAAACACCCACTGTTCAGGGAAACACTAAATGTATTAACCTTTAGCACCCCTGCTTATAATTACACAATTTCTCCCCTGGGCCCAGCTTCTTTTTTGACAATTGGCATTATTTTTGGTGGGTGTTTGGAAAATGAAAAATCAATACTTTTTAAAAAATTGTAGATGTTTACATAGTTTTGTGTACATGTGAATAATGCATATAATTGTATTTTTGTTGTAAGTGTGATATGAAAGGTGTGAGGAAGTTTAAAATTGGGGAGAGGGGGGAAAACACATTAAAAATCTAATAAAAGATAGAAAAATAATTTCTTGACAAGCCTATACTTGAGTGATGTGTAACAACACTGATACAAATCCCCCTAAAGACCTGTGCCTGTTGTATTTATGTTGTTTCATAACAAAATTGACATAATATAGATTGAAAATTTTTTTTTTAAATGTGTAGATATCCCATATGTTGTCGGTCATTCTATATTAATTCTAAGCCAACACACATCGTAATTATATATTTTGTGCCAATCTCTGGCACCCTTGATAATTTTCTCTACTTTTTTAGACCTATTGCAATTATGTTATTTTATAAATAAACTAACATAATACCCCACCTATTAAAACAAATAAAACATGGAACCACTTACCTTGTCCGGCCATTCTTTTCTAGATCTAGTGTCGACAATTCACAGACTCTATATTCTCTATGTTCATAACGGAACTAATATGTCACTACTTTGAAAACAATCATAGTTTTCAAGAAGCCATCAGAACCACAATCCATAATTAGTTTATCAATGACTTCAGTTACAACCGGATTAGCGATGATTGCTCGCTGGTCAGGACATATGACTACATTTTAAATTATTTGTTCGACATTATCTTTTCTTCTAAACAAAATCCATGAAAAGGAAGGCAAATGTTATATCTAGCTAGGAATTCACTGGTTCAGGTCACAGGTGAGCCTATCACCTAATCAAGAGGTTTAGGCGTAACAAATGATCTTATATGAGCAATTTGTGTTTATGCTTATGTTATATTGTGACTATATATTTGCAGAGCTCTGTCCAAAAATTCAAAAACTGCTAAGAAACTTGAGAAAGAATTACTAAAGCAACAGAAACCTCCTAAAGATAAAACTATTGTAAAGGAGAAGGAACCTGTGAAAGAATCAAAAGAGAAAGAAAAAATTGTTACTACAGAGAAAAAACCACCGAAAGACAAAGAAAAAAAGGAAAAAGAGATCAAGCAAAGACCAAGTACTCCGCAACCTTCTGTATCTGAGAAAAAAAAAGAGAAAGAAAAAGAATCTGAGAAAGAGCCAAAAGACAAGGACAAGGATAAGAAAGAAGAGAAAGAGAAACCTATTGGTAAATAATTTTGCTTTTTATCAACCTATTTACCGTAATTAAACAGTTTATTCAAGCTGATATCATTGTATTTGAATGATTGTTTTATAACACAGCATTTCTATTCAAATTTAAGTCAGATTACTCACAAGTAATGATAACAATTAATTGCTCAATATAATTTTGATATGTCAGTTGATATAATAATAATAGCTGTTTATCACAAACGGTCACGATAAGAGTCTCCGCATCTATATCTAGTGTGTGTGAAGATGACTGAGAAGTCATATTCTGACATAAAATCCCCTTACACACTTAGGACATGTATACCATATATTTCCAAATATAAGCAGAAAATGTTTATATTCTTTCCTGCTATTGATGTAGATATGAGCACAACTCAGTTTAAAAAAAAATATTACAGATAGAAAGACAAAAACGTTAACTCAGAATACAGTGAACGCCCTCCACTCCATTCTTGGGCTTGCATGTGCAATCAGAACATCTATGGACCTCGTGTTTGCCATTATATTTATGAAATTATAATTAAAAATAAGAATATTTTTAACAAAAGAAAACCTGGAAAAAAAAAGACCAGAGTATCATATTTCGACTGCGCACACATGTACAACTTAACAATCACCTGAACAGAATACAACCACAACACACTCCAGGGTGCCGGCTGTGCACTCATCCATATGAAACTATTGACCACCACCTTTTTGAATGTCTAGCGCTGGATGACATCAGGAAAATGCTTCTCCCTCCAGGGCCAGATAAATGGAACAAAACAGCTCACAAACACATGCATATATCACACAATGGCATTGGGTCAAAGGGCATGAGCTCATGGACCACTGGATTAGCAACCAACCAACAAAAGAAAAGAAAAACAAATATATTAGGGTTAATTCTACTCTCAAGTAAGGTCTTCAGCAAGGTGTCATATCTTTTAATGTTTGACATGTTTGTTTGATTTTTATAAAGAAAAATAAATTTGCCAAAAATACTCAATGGTGGAAAAATATGTACTTTATAACATTTTGTCACAGGTAGCAGTAATGTACGGATATTAACCATAGAATAGTAATATGGGTTACAGTTTGTACAACTTATATTTAAATTTACATTATTCCAGTGCCAAGTTCGCCACCTGCTACCATCATTTCAGAACCCAGTCCTGCTGCTCCTCAATCTGCCTCAGCTTTGGGTGAGCCAAAGAGAAAGAGAGCCAGAATAGATGCTGCAGTGGAATCGGTGAATATATTTTGTTTTGTATATTGATAATGTGGAAAACTGCAGTAAACAAAATGACAAAGAAAAAGACTCAAAACATTTGGGGGGGGGGGGGTTAATCACATTAAAAATTTCTTGAAGCACATATACTTGTGAAATGTGTGACAACACGGATAAAAAACCAAAGCAATATAATATGGACTGAACAAACCAATAAAACATGAAGATACCAAATACGATTTCACTCCAAGACTAGACCTAGCCCGACATGCAATGTAAATATTTTCAATGGCACCCTGATAAATATTGTTTTTATGTTATTCAATGAATAAACGAACATTCTAATAATATAACAACTCACAAAAACAACTAAAAGATGTCGACATTACTTTACATGATGATCATGTACCATGACACGTGATCTAACATTTGACTTTAAAGAAATTGATCACACTAAAAGAATTGTGTGATCTTCGGGACTTTCCCGAAAAATAAATTTTTTAGAAAGTCCCGAAGATCACACAATAAACACCTGACTGGAACTCTGAGTCTACATACACTGGGATTGCTGCTGGAGCGGAGGGCGGAGCACTTATGGGAATGTCCCGCGTGCTGTGAAGCTAGTTTCTAATCAAGAACCTAAAAGAAATTTCAAACTAAATCGGACACAATCCTAATTATATACAAAGTTCAAGTCCTGTAGGAATCAATGAAATATCTGGATATATTCTTTGAAAGTAACGTTTTAATACTATTTTATATGATACCTGTAGTTCCCAAGAAATCATCATTGTTGGAACATAATTCATAAACATTCAAATGAAGTATGGCATCGAAATTCAATGAATTTCGTTACAGACTTTCGTTGAGCAAATGAGCTGGCCTCATTGTTCTATCAATCGTAATGTGTAAAGGAATTTGACTTTCAGACTGTGCCATATTCTAGCTTTGTGGGGCTGAAAATTTGTCATCATATGTGCATAACTTCATGTAATTCTGTACTGAAGAATCAGGACATAGCAACCGGTGGATGCATCCACCCACAGACCCGTAGTAATGTATACCCGGATAATGATTTATCCATTGACAGAGGCAAGACTGTTAATCATTTTGGCCACTAATGTGGGTCAAACTTCTGTGCATCCGTGTCATTTAAATGGGGCATAGATTTTTGTATAGATTGTCATCTTTGAAGTTGTAGATTCACTTGTGTAAAAATTCACCCACAGAATTTTCCAGTATTTTTTTCAAAGTTTTAAAATAACCACCACTGTATTTTCACAAATAATAAATAGCAAAAATTGTCAATGAGAGACATAAGGAATAAGGTCTTTTCAGCAACACAACAATTAGAGGATCCTACTTTTTATCTGCCCTATGTCAAGGATCCTGTTGTGTCGTACAACACTACAATTAACACTTGTGTACAGCAACCAGCTATGAGCTTCCTCGTAGTGCTTTTAAACTGTATTTCTAAAGGTAACATTGGCTCCACTACACTACTTGCTACCAAAGACCCATAAACCATTTAACCCTGGTAGACAAATTGTCTCCACCTGATTTTGCCCAACTGAACTTATATAAGAATTCTTGAACGGTGTCCTCCAACCTCTTGTCGTATCTTATCTAAAGGATACTAACCATGCCCTATCCATCATTGTTCTTGATCCTCTACATTCTTATCACATATTTCTAGTTTATGTTGTTTCTCTTTTACATCTATTCCTCAGAATGATGGACTTTCTGCCTTACAGGTATTAACCTAATTCCACAAAAGTCTATTGCTACATCTACTATTATTCAACTGGCTGAATTGATCCTTACCTTGAATTCCTTTGAAGTCAAATAACACTTTTTTAAATCAATGTAGCAGTGAATAATAAAATGGGACTCAGTTATGCTTATTCATTTAGAGTCACTTTGAACATCTTATTTTTACAATTTCCATGGTCCTGTCCCCTACCATATGTAATATTGATGACGGTTTTGGAGTTACTGATATTTCTCTAGATGACCGTACCCATTTCGTTAACTTTGTTAGTGGAAAAAGTCATTGTTCCTTTGTTGTTGTTGTTTGTTTTTTGTTATTTCTCATTGACATTATTATTGCTGTTTATTAGTTATATTAGTCTATCTATTGTATTTTATCTGCTTTTGCTTTACGACGTCGGATGATTGAATGACAATCGGTTTCTGGGCTATGCATTGGTCGCTTGATATACAGTATTACTGTGGCATCTCAGAATGTCTAACTTCTTCAATCCACCTTCTCTTTGGTCTTCCTCTGTATCTTGCTTTTTCTATTTTTATGTTGTATGCACTTGCTACTGGACAATAAAAATTCATTCTCATAAGTCGCCAAACCATTTCAGTCTGTTTTTTTCCCCAATATATTTGACCACAGATGTTGTTCCAACAGTTCTTGTAATCTTTTCATCCCTTAAGTGATCTCTTCTTGTTCTGTTTGCTGCTTTTCTTATATATCTCATTTCACACGTAGTAAGCTTTCTTTGTTGTTCTTTTGTTAGTGTCCATGACTAACATTGATAACATAATGTTGGTGTGAAGATTGAACTTATGATTTATCTTTTGGTTTCCATTAGAATAGATTTGTGTTTCAAAATTGGTTAAGTTCATAATTCACGTAGTTGACTTTTTAAATTCTTGTCTCTGGCTCTCTGTCCATTCTTCTGTTGTCTGTAAAAAAATGCTCCCAGGATATTACAATTCCTGCACTTGTTTCAGTAAATGATTATTCATCTTTATGTTGATTGTAGTGGGTTCTCTGCCTAGAGACATTACTTCTGTCTTTTCTGTGTTGATATTCATGCTGTGATAGCGACAGTTAATTAGTAATGAGTGATAATAATACTTTATCATAGTTGTTAACGCTACTGTATTTTCATACATTATATTCTACTGCTAATCAGGTTGTACATGACCATGTCATTTTGCCATTTTACAAACTTGTTTGTTTTCATCTGTCAATCAGGAGGAAACATATTTGTCAAAAATTGAGGTGAAAATCAAGATTCCTGAAGATCTGAAGCCTCTCCTTGTAGACGACTGGGATCTTATTACTCGTCAGAAAATGGTAAACATACAGAATGTATAAAAATGATAAGATATTGCTAATCTATATTGTACTAACCAATTCGCTTTTGTATGTACCTTCCAATTCATAAATTAGGACATATACTTAATAGTTCAGCTCATGCAATCAATATTTTGAGATTGGTAAAAAGATACACTTGGTGCTTTTAATAAGGTAGCACGATTAAAATTAGTATGTTATGGTTGATGTCATTATATGTGTGTGATGACCATTCTGTTCATTTGAACACAGGTATTGTGCCAGTGTCTAACTTTTAATTAAGAAATCTCAGGAATTATGGTTCTTGTTTCCAATTAGTGCCTACAGCAAAGGGAAATAATTGCATAGGTGTGTCATGTGACGTATTCCTTCAGAACGTTGTCTTCCCAATGAACTCTCTGAACCTCTCTCTGTCTTGGGCGATGTGGCTTGCATTTTCTAGCGATGTATTCATGTTATCTTTAATGTCGTCAGTCCATCGTCTTCTTGGTCTGCCCCTTCTCCTCTTCCCAGGTACTCTTCCCTCCATTATTTGTCTTTTTAAACAGTTATGTCTCTTTATATGACCAAACAGGCGTAGTTTTCTTTTTGTTATTGTGTTTAGTAACCAACACTCTGGAATATTCAGTGTGTTTATAATATCTGAGTTTCTGATTTTATCCTTCCATGATATTCTAAGTATCTTCCTGTAGCATTTCAGCTCGAAGGCGTTGATCCTCTTTGCCGCTGTTTTACTTAGAGTCCATGTTTCACAGCCGTATGTTGCAACCGGAAAAATAAAAGTTCGTAACATTAGCACTTACGTTTCTATTTTGTTGTTTTTCCATATGTTTTTCAGCCGTGTTATTTTGCAATATGCCATTGCCAATCTCTTTCTTATTTCTGCCATGCAGTCTTCTGCACCGTTGATGTTTGCTCCTAAGTATTCAAATTTATCTACACATTCTATCTTGGTATTGTCTATTCTGATTTTTGGTTGTTGTGTTGTTATATCTGTTGACATGATTTTTGTTTTCTGCGTGTTTAAATACAAATTTTGTGCTGCGCTATATTTCTTTGTGTTCTTGATTAGTTGTTCCAATCCATTTATATCGTTTGAAAGAAGTACTGTGTCGTCTGCGTAGCGTAGTTCCAGGATTAGGAATCCACCTATGTTTAAAGCGTGGTAGTCAGTGTTGTGTATGTCTTCTCTCACGTTCCTCATTATACTTTCAGCGTAGATGTTGAACAGGTATGGGGAGAGTGTGCACCCTTGCCTTACTCCACTCTGTACCTCAAACCACTCTGAGAGATCATCCTCTAACTTCACTGCAGCTTTTTGATATTGGTAAAGTTATTCTATTAGATGAATCAGATGTCTTGGGAAACCCATGCTGTTCATTATCTCCCATAGTTGCTGGTGTTGGACGCAGTCGAACGCTTTTGAGTAATCTATGAAACACATGTGCAGGTCGTTGAAAATTCCCTACACTTTTCTATGATCAATCTCATGTTAAGAATATGATCTCTTGTTCCTCTGCCCGATCTGAAACCAGCTTGTGTTTCGTTTATCTCCATCTCTAATTTCTGTTTGATTCTTTGCATTATGATGTTTAACATTATTTTACTTGCTTGACCTATAAGGGCTATAGTTCGGTAGTTAGAGCAAATCTGAAGGTCGCCTTTTTTTGGGAGGGGTATATATAATGATTTTTTCCATTCATCCAGCCATGTACTGCTTTCCCATATTTTGCAGCAGAGTTTGTGGTAAATCTTGATTCCGGCCTCGCCGCCTGCGTGTATCATTTCTGTTGTTAAGCCATCATTGCCTGGGGCTTTACCTTTCTTTAAACTTTCTATTGCGTATCTTACTTCTTACTTTGTGGATTCTGGCTCCTTTTCATATTCGTTTATTGTTCTGTTTTTGGTTTTTCTTGTGTCATTATACATCTCACTGCAGTATTCCTTCCATCTATGTAAGATATGCTTCCCTTCTGTTAATATGTTTCCTTGTTTATCTTTCAGCATTTTTAATTATGGTTGAGGTTTGCTGTCTCTTAGGTGTCGTACATTTTTGAACATTGTTTTACTGTTACCTTGGCTTTTCTGCCCTTCTATTTCCAGGCATATTTTGTTTATGTAGTTTTGCTTGTCTTGTCTAATTCTTCTTTGTATATCTCTTGACAGGATTCTATAATTTGTTCTGTTTTTACAACTATTTTTGATGTGTCTTCTTTCTTGGATAATGCTCATAGTTTCTTCTGATATATACTCTTTCTTCTTCCTGCTCTTTTTGTGTAGCATGTTTTTTGCACAGTCATTGAAAATGTCACTTATTTTGTTTTCAAGTACATTTGGAGAGTATTCTTCTTGTATTTCTAGTAATTTTTCGAATTTGTTTTGAATTTCGATGTTGTATTCTTTCGGTATTGACAAGGTAGGTACTAATTACAAACCAGTTCCACAAGGGTTAAAAATAAATATATTTAGGGTTAGGATTAGTTATGTTTTACATAACTAACCCCTAACCATAAAAAATAAATATTTAGATTAATTAACTATTAAATATGTCGGTAGGCACCAATTGGAAACAAGAACTGGAATTATTTCAAATGTTATTTTACTGATTTAAGAAGGAATGTGATACAGGGTACATAGAAATTAGAATTTTTGTAAAATTTTAATTTAAAACATTTGAATTGTGGTCTTTCTGAGTTATAGGATGGCTCATTCTATACCCGATATTCCTTGAATAATTAGCATTCTGCAATTTGTGCTGAACAAAAAACAAAACACACACCAATACAAAATATTATGTCATCTGTGCTTCTTAAACAACTTATGCTACAGATATCTGAATGCGGATATTTCAAATTCAGGTGTTATTTTAGGAATACGTACCGAGATTTAATGAAAGATTAAATATAAATATCCCAAATGTCAGAGGATGTCCTACAAAACGCAGCAACCAAACGCATAAGTAATAAGTGCTACATAAATTAAAAGATAATTAAAAAGCCTAACTATCAGTGTTAAAAATAAACAGCAATAAACAAAAGAACAAGGACTATTTTCCACATTACTGTCCAACTGGGACCTTTCTCAAGAAACACATACTTAAAAAACACAACCATAAAAATATTTAAAACTGTGGCGACTTGGACATGTATCTCTCAAGGCAAAACATTTCCAAGTGAAGACAAACCAAGCATATCTAGTAAATGATGAATTACTTATGTTCAATATGTTTGTGCATTATTGATAGACAGAAATAGCAATAGATCAATGGACAATTGCCAAGATTGATGAAATTAAAGATTAAAAATGTATGTAAAACATCAAACTGAGACACATGGGTAAATGAGGTGATGCGCATATGTAGTGCAGAGTGGTTGTGAATCATAAGTGTGCACTGTGAGGAAATTGCATGCCTTACTAGAAACCAAATAGAAGAGATCATTTATTCCTAGGACAGTATAGATATAATTTTGTGTATTCGTGTTACTATGGTCCGTGTCCGATCATCGGAGCTTCTCAGACTGTTATTATTGTTTATACTGAAAAGGAATATTTAGACTAAAAGGACTGTAAAGCCCTCTTTTATTAAATCTGCCTTCTTAACCTTTAGCAAGCAGGATTAAAATTACCTTTATCTATCCCTTGCCACTGGATTATTTTTGAAATTTTTTTTTTTAAAGATGAGTGTTTGGAAAACGTAATACCGTTAAATTCTGAATATAAACCCATCCGATTGTAGGCCGATAACCTAACTATCCCTTCCCAAAAGTGGAGAAAGTCGAAAGTCCAACTATAGACCGACATCCCCAACTTAACAAAGCCGGCAATAATGAACTTCATCATCATAAGAAAGAACCGACATGCTAAATGGAAATTAACACAAACTTTTGCAACTCTAAGAAAATAGCATTCCTTTCATTTGCTTCACTCACGTAACTTGAATGAATCAAGGAATGAAACCCCGGTGGCTACTGTATTCTGGATCAATATATCCGAAAATAATGAATACCCAGTAGGCTGACTTCCCTATCCATGACTATAGACGGTTTATGAGGTGGCAAGACTTTGGGGAACAAAGTTTTTCCTGAATGAATTGTCTGTGTTGGGTGTCTGGACGTTATGACGCGGAACAGCGCTAGTGAATAGTAATTACTACGTAACTATTATGTCACTGGCTTCTGACAGTGACGTTTAAGTGGGAAATGATGAAAGGCAAGACAGCAAGATCACATTTGTTTTTATAAGATACAGAAGAGTTTGAACTTTGTTCCTGGTTATGTTTACCATGTGGGGAGAATACGGTAATAAAATAAACATAACAGAGGATTGTGAAATTGATCTCTTCTTCCACTAAATGTACAGTGGTTGGGGGAGGGAATCAATTACAGTGCAATTTTACTACAAAATGCCTATGATGTGTTGTGATTTGGAACCCGTTTCAAATCTTCTATAAAGAAAGATTACATTTTAGTCACTTATCTGAATGGCATCACATAATGTGAGGGAAACGTGGATTGGTTGAGCCGATTGAAATGGGTAGGGCCAGTAGTCCATCTTCAGCCTCAGTGGGCTGGACTAATTAACAGAATATACAGAGTACCAGTATGTAACTACCGGTATTTGCCACCGAGACAGAATCAACAGTTTGAACTTCACAACGAGTTTGAACTTTGTGTGACCTGTATGTTTACCTTATACAGTAATATAAACATGAGGCACAGCTCAGATGAGTTTCACTATTTATTTCTCTCCACCATCCCCCCAACTCTGCCTAAGTAGCAAAGTTTTGGATGTCAGTTACATGTTTGTGCAAGACCGTGTTTGTGCAAGACCGTTGAATGTAGAAAAAGACCTCTGTACAGAATTAATTAGGACTTCATTCTTTATGTTTCTGATTATTGTCTTGGTCCCTATTTATATACTTGGAGTCGCATGTTAAAAATTGGCAAGGCCGACCAGCACATGCACGGAAATACTCAAAATCTGCCTTTGATGTGTTTTTACATTTTCTGTACACAGGTCTTATAGCCTAGTAGACGGTCAGTAACTGTTGTAACATTTGCTTTACCCAAAATGAAAGTGTGTGACAGTGTTTAGACTACTGGTAGTCGGTGTTTCCCTACACAAACAAGACTGGGCCTTGATGATAAACATGTGTTACTGGTAGATCAGCTTAGGCTACCATATTTCGTTTTTTCACAGACCATTACCGTATTTTGGTCAATATATAAAAAACGGTAATACCCATTGCTAAAAATAGCATTTCTGGGGAAATTAAGCTCAGTAAAAATGGCGGGCATGGCATGTCGGAAATAATGATATAGACCTAGTAAGTGAGTTTTATCAAGAAATATCGGAGGTTTCGAAGGAAATATTGTATGATATATAGAAATTAATGTAATTAGAGGCTTAGCAGTATGGTAGTACGCTCTAGATTGTTGGAGAGCCCTAGTCATTTTATCCTGGCTTAATATATCGGGACATGTGAGTTGTCACTGGTATTTTTTTTAAAGTGTTTTTCTCCTTTTTTACTGTGATTTGGACGTAATTTTTTTTTAAAATTTGATGTTACTCAATTATAAGACGAAGAGTATGAAGTCATCTCTGTTTATTGTCCAAAAATTCTCGGGTTATACACGGAATTTAACGGTAGTTTTTTTTTTTTAAATTAGAGATATTAAAATAATTTTTGCATATTTAAATAAAGAATTTTTTGGGGCTAGTGTTTAGAAAACATAACTTTTTTTATTAGAGATTTAAAAATATTTAAATAGAGAATTGCATACCGCAAATTTGTGTATAATTTGGTTTTCTGTGTGTGTCGTACCAGAGGTGTGAGCACGCACTGATGTTTTTCACAAAAAACAACCACACATGGGTGTTTGAAAAAATAACAAATCTTGTTATTAGAGATATTAAAATAATTTCTGAACATCTAAATAAAGAATTAAGTACTGCATATATTGGTGTATGTTTTGTTTGTATATGTATGATGCAAGAGACATAAAAGAAGGTTGTAAAATGGAAAAATATAAATCGCAAAAATTGCACGATTTTATTTATTTTCCGTCTCTGCAACCCTAAAAAACATCGGTTTTACACACTTAAATATATTGTATTTGTGTAGTTTCCTGAAAAGAAATAACATCGCTGGGAAACTAAATATAACTACAATAAAATATATAAAAGTAACTTACATTGTCCAAAAACTTAGACCTAGTCTCGATTAGTAAAATACGTCTTGTTATTTCCATACTTGTTCAATGTCATATAACAAAACCAGCATAATACTAGGCCTATTTCTACTGATATCTAGGGCTATGTCACAATCCATAATGATTGTATGTCAATTATACATATCGATGGCCACCATTGAAACCCGCTGATGGATTCCACACTGGATGTTTTCCAATTTTGAAAATTGTGTTCTACGATAAAAGTCCCCTATGTCTTGTATCTTGCTGGTAGATGAAAGATCAATACAACTGCTACAATTATTTGCAGATTTCTGTCATATGACATTACATATCGTATTATTTTTACTTTCGTCAAAAATGGTCAGCAATTGGAGAATTAATCAGCCCATGGTGATAAATAACGGGGCAATTTTTGGGGAATATTTCCACCCATGTGTGCGCTTAAGGTTAAACAGTGCTCCTCAAGTAAATTTCATTTTGTTTATTAATGTATCTTCAGACTCGATACTATAATACTCTTTTGGAAATCTTTGTGGTGTATTGGTTAATTCATTCGTTTTTGGCTCAAGAGGGTGTGGGTTTGAATCAGACTCCTGACATCTTGTTTACAAAGTGAATTTTTTTCTGAGGTTTCTGAACATAATTTCAAAGCTATGGAGTTACTACAATGAGTGATACTCTCGGCAGATCGCATGTCACTTCATTAAGAAAGATGGGGGAACTTGAATGGTATTAAGTCAATACTTTTCTTTGCAACCTTTTAGTGATTGCTTGTGTACAGTCTGTCTCAATTTTTCTTTATATCTTGTTTATTTTTTGTTTTTTGGTGATAGCTCGTTACACTGCCATGCAAGCAAACAGTGGATGACATTATTGAAGACTACATGAAGTCAAAGTCAGCCAAAAATTGTAATATCAATAAGTATGAAAATATGTTTTTAATATGTTTGTAAAGAATTTGTTTATTCATTTCAGCATTGTTGTTTGGAGATGTAAATGTGCTCTCTTCAGTCTCCAGATGTAAATGTGCTCTCTAAATAGTCACCAAATGTAAATGTGCCTTCAACACTCGCTAAATATAAATGTGCTCTCTCCATAGCCACAAAATGTAGATGTTCTCTTTACCTCAGTACATAGAGGAAGTCCAAGTGCAATGAAGTCAATTCGCAACATTTTATCACCTTTAATACTAAATTCTCCCAGTATTGGCCTACTTCATTAAGTGCAATGTCTGCATCCAGCAGGTACCCGTGAAGCTTCAGTATTATAATGATACTCATAACCCATTAGGTCATAGGGGGGTGTACACTGGAGTCAGCAGAACTAAAAGCTCTCCAAACATACCTGTCTTCAGCCCATCAGACATGTATAGAAAAATGATGCCCAGGCCATTACTTAACGGTGTCAATCCATGATTTTCTCATGTCCGCATTTTGTCCATCTACCCTCGGCAGCTCCTTTAGTATAGTGATGGAATGGGATCTACATAATTGACTAAAGAAAAGATTCACTTCTGGTAGGATTTTCAATAGGCATTTAAAAAAACAATGTCTTAAATGTCCGCTCCCCAAGCACTAGAATGTGATGGACATTGTAAACCTGAGCTAATTGAAATATATCACTATGCCGCTAACATCTGCTAACATCTTATGAAGTCAGAATTGTTATGCTGTGGATTCCTGGCCACTCAAACACACCTAGCAATGACATTGCAGACAGACTAGCAAAGAAGGGAGCACACAAATTACCATGCACACAGTTAAAATGATGTTGAAATATTTGAGCAAAGAGAATTGGATGAACACAGTGGCCATGGGAAACACTGGGAGGAAATCTATAAATATATGTCCAGCCTAAATTTTAAAGACATCATCAAACTCTTGGGAATGAAAGACCAGAGTATCATTTTTCTGACTTCACACACAACATGTACAGCTTAACAATCACCTGAACAGAATACATCACAACACACTCCAGGGTGCTGGCTGTGCACTCATCCCTATGAAACTGTTGACCACCACCTTTTTTGAATGTCCAGCGCAAGATGAAGTCAAGAAAATGCTTTTCCCTTCAATGCCAGATAAATGGAACACATTATATGGAATAAAACACTTGTTGGTTGTCAAAACACTTGATAAGACTATTGGCTGTCAAGAGCTAACTGCTCGCAGCTAAAGGAATTATTTCATCATCATTATAATAAACAAAATTAAGGTTGATTTCATGCTTTGTGGATGGATTGGGTAACTATTTGCTCCTAACCCTTGCATTCCTAGTATCTGATTGTTTCCCTGACATTGGAGTTTTATCTCATGTTAAAACAACTAAGAGTACCAAAGATTCAATGTAATAAGTTCTAAAGAAATGCTTATATAATTATTACATATTTATTATTATTTCCCTTGACTAATGAGTGCTCCATTTGTTCCCCTACACCTTGCGTGAACCACTCATTCATGAGTGGACAATTTAGTGACAAGTACAGAATTCTTGTATATGACTTTCCATTAGTAATAATAATTGAAGCGTGACCTGGACATTGCTTTTTCTGACTATTGTTTATTGTTAAGCACCACTCATGAATGGTGTAGCTTCACTGTAACATGAACCAAGAGCAAGTTAGAAAGATGAAATTTTCTCACTAACCTATTATCCACAGCAGCCAACATTTCCATGCCAGTGTGTTTTTTTAATAATTGTGTTAAATCATAGACTAGACTAATTTACATCTTGTAATTGCTTGTGTTCTAGAGATGCTATGACAGAGACAATGCTGGGCTGCAAAGATTACTTTAATGTTATGCTTGGCACGCAGTTATTGTACAAATTTGAGAGACCTCAATATGGAGAGGTGAGTCTAAAAATACTGCATAAACAATTAAATGTACGTGTACAACTGTTCCTTAAGTATTTGTATAACCTTTTATTCTTCTTATCGCTGTATTTTGTCCCTTTATATTTGTCTTTATCACTGAATTATTTTTTGACAATTTGTGTTATTTTTTATGGGTGTTTGGAAAATGCAATAAAGGTTTTTTTTAGAGAGTTTAAATAAATTTCCTAATTAGACATAATATAGCAATAATTTAATATATAGGCAGACAGTAAAGTTTTATGGAACATGTGATTATAGCAAAATGTGAACATTTAGTATCTGAGAGATCACATGAAGAAAAGACAGAAAGATAAATTTAAACACTGACAGTTCAATTTGGCTGTATTAGAGTTTTTAAACCATGAAATATAATGGGGTTGTGGTTTGATGGATGATATCCTCCCAAGATATGTATAATGGTAAATGATATGGTAGAATGTCACCAATCGAATTTATTTACAATGCAAGAGACATGAAGTTGTGGAGAAACATGATCACATACATCTCTCAGCATGACGATTGATTTGAAGGATTCAGCAAACTTCATTAACCTTTACCATGCCATATACAAATTTGGTAAATTTCCCTCTGCAGCCAAATTCATTTTTGATAATTTCATTATCTTTAGTGGGTGTTTGGAAAATGACAATTTTTATTTTTAGAGATTTTAAAGTATATTTTTTATGGAAATAAAGAATTGAATACCGAATCTAATAATATAAGTTTTGTTGGTGTATGTATGATACATGATTATGTGAGAAATTTGTGGATTAAAAAAGGAAAATAATTTTTTTTAAATGACTAACAAGTGTCCATCTCGTCAAGTGTTCTGGTCTGTATGGAATCCATGAAACAAAAAATGAGGTTAAATACCTAGGCTTGTTGTTTATAATTTTCATGACCAAACTAACATGCTCATAATATCGTGTGTGAAAATAAGTAAGACATGTAGATGTCGCTTGTTGATCAATTCTTCACTAGACCTAGGAATATTAGTCCGACACACAATGTAAATATATTCAATGCTGATATAATGTGACTAGGTCTATTTGTCATTTCATAACAAAATTGTGTTAATAATATCTCCTTTGAAAACAAACATAATTCCCAACAATTTCTCATCATTACAACCACAATCCATTAAGAATTTCACTAAAAGTGGCTTCCATTTGAACTCAATTTGTGTTGATTGAAACGGATTACTAAAAAAATTATAATTTATCATTTGCTTTGCACACGGCCGTGTCAGAAAAGGAAGCTCAATTATTGCTAGCCGTGGTTTCCAATTTTCCAGGAAGAAAAAGCTGAATTTAAACTTGTTATTGTAGTTAAGAACCGCATAGCGCAGGTGAAAAGCAACAGGTGCAATACTACATAGCGACTTGGGCCTGGACTTCTTCTTCAGGGTGCAAAGAATAGGGTCACTGTCTTCTTTCTAGGCATGTCATGGGGAAAGTCTAAGGAAAATGGGTAATACGGAGAGTATGCTGATAATCTGTGACTTCTTAAAAAATCATTGTCACAATATGTTTCAATTTTGACTTTTTTCCTCTCTTAAATAGTCCCATGGATGACAAAGAAATTGAAGGACAGTAGACATTCTACTATTTTAGCAGACTTCTAGGTGATGGAGAGTGCTAGATTTGCAATCACTACTGATATGTCAACAAATCTGACAGAAGAATGATAAGATAGTTGGCCAAGAAGTATTTGCTGTGCTCCTGGGATATTGATGTAATGGATTCTCTACAATTAAGGACTAATCATGCACCCATAAATCTCCCTTGTACATCCATGTAAGGATGGCATGAAGTGATAAATTGAAGTCCAGTTCAGTGTTTAAGGAATATTCACATGGAATATGTGGTTTCTTTCTGAATGTGTTAGTTAGAGATTGTGGTGTAGCCATGTGAATTTCGTGAGACAGGATTAGCAAACCGTCAGTGAGAAGACAATGGCTCATAGTAAAATGAAGAGTTTTCTGAAAATCAGGTGACTACCATACGACAGCATACCACAGCAAGCTAAGCTACACAGATACAGTGAAGGCACACCTAGAGGCCGACTGAAAATGATGGACCACCGAAATAAAAGAGACCGCAAATTCCACATATACTTAGCACACACGAGGGCAATCTCCAGAAAACTCTTCTGGCGCTGAAAAGCAACAAAGGGTTTAGTGAATAGATAGATAGACCTATGCATTTGAAAAAACCTTACATGAGTCTGGTTGTCACCTCAGTTACACAATAGAACCTGTGCTTTTGTCTGAAAGACTATTGGCTGTCAAGAGCTAACTGCTCACAGCTAAAGGAATTATTTCATCATTATAAACAAAATTAAGGTTGATTTCATGCTTTGTGAATGGATTGAGAAGTATCAAAAATGTATTCATTGATTTAGAGACAATATTTTATCGAATTTTTCTATAATTCAGGTTCCTGGATAATACTTATTCAAGTAAGCTTAGGGGCTTAAATTTAATTATCAGCAATTGTGAAAATTGTGAGTTACAAAATATATGTTAGTATGTCATACATTTATAATTATTTGTAACAATGTTACAAGTTAATTGTATTGTATAATTGCTTGAAACTTGTATATTTTTGTGTGTAGATTTTATCAGAACATCCTGACAAGCCAATGTCCAGTATTTATGGAGCCATTCATTTTCTCAGATTATTTGGTAAGAAAAACTTTTTCATTTTGGTTTATTAGTTATGGATTCCTGGGAGACCAATACTTGCTCTGTCTCCAGCAGATGTTTGCTCATGTGGTTTTCACAGCTCTCTGGGTAAATTCCACAGCTACTTTGCAGATGCCCAGTTCTACTTGTGTGGTTGTATGACACTTAATTTCTTTCTTCTCTTCCCCCCAATTAATCACAGTCTAGATTTGCCATTAACCCTTTAGTGACCACTGTGATATCAGCCATGCCATTGCCTTCCTTATACTGCTTGTGGTTGTAGCAAAGACACTGCTGGAGTCTTGGATAATTTCTCCACAGGATGTGCAGAAAAAGCCTGGGCACATAGTTGATGACGAATAACTGACCCATCAGTGTAGATACGGGGACTGACTACTTATTTCAGTGTTGTTTTACAACACACCATTTCTGTTTCTCTCTTCCATGCGACCTGTGTGTTGTCTGTGCCCAACAGGGGAGCAAAGAATAGCTTCCCTGTTATCTGACTCTAGCATGGCTTTAGGTAACTTTGACCACACATGATAGACGGCCAACTCCATCTCAATACCTCTTTTGTCGCATCTTATGGAATTCGTGGCGGGTAACCGTGTAGCTATTCTTTGCTTCCCTGTATTCCATAGAAACGACAAAGGAGGTTTTGAGGTAGAGTTGGTTGTCCATCATATGTGGTCAAAGTTACCTACAAGCCTTGCTGGAGTGAGATGTGTCAAGCCGAAAGATATCACAGGTAAGCTATAAACCATGACACAACACACTTCATTCTCCGGACTCTATTCTGCTGATTTGCAGGAATGTGAGAGTGAACACAAGAAAAGGAATCTTGCTTGTGCCTATGCTTGACAGTACTGCCTTGTGTTTTATTTTGAAAATTATTGTTATTTCCATGTTGAAGTTTAACTTTATTTGTTTTGCATGCTAACCAATCTAAAATAATCTTGTGTTCTCTATACAACTAATTCAGTTGTTTTATAAGTTTTTGTTTTGTATTCACTTCATCATCATTATCAGGTGCCATGCCGGCTGGCGTAGGCGGTCATGGCTCTCCACAGCTCTCTGTCCACAGTATTATTATCAAGGTTGTTGTTGTGACTATGTTCTCCAAACCTGCCTGTCTCATGAAGTGGCCAAAAGATTAAGATTGTCTTTTTCTTATATTATTGATTAAGGTCTGTTTCGCATTTGACCCTTTCAACACCTCTACATTAGTTTTTCTGGCAGTCCATGGTATTCTCAGCATTCTTCTATAGAACCACATCTCTATTGCCTGCCTCTAATTTTCCAGTTTGTGTATTGTCCAAGACTCACACCCATATGTTATTATAGGGGTTATATAACACAAACAGAACTCTCTTTCTCACCTCTAATGACAAGGTCCTATTACAGAATATATTATTCATTTTTCTGAATGTTGTTTTTGTCTGTCCTATTCTGCTTCTTATTTCTGTTGAACTTCTTCCATCTGCTGTAATTGTTGTACATAAATATTTGAATTGGTGGACCTGTTTTAATACTATATCATTCACTTTGATCTTGCAAGGTGTATTATTTTGTTTCTTTGAAATAACCATTACTTCTGTTTTCTTGATATTTACTTGTATTCACTTAAAGAAGCATAAATTTACTCTTACAGTCCGTCTTGGTGCTATGTTGGCATACACAACTTTGGATGAGCGAACTGTTCATATCCTTCTCAATCATGTACATGATTTTCTCAGGTGAGTCCTAGACATTTCAGAAAAAATGTGTGTGCAGGGGTTATTTGATAAATAATTTTTAATGGGGCAACAAGATCGAACATTGCTGAGATTGAGAAATATTTGTAAAGCATCAATGAATACATTATATTTCTTCTCAACCACGTGGAAAATCCTGGATGAAAATATAGTTGCATGAGAAACAACATTACACAAAGGATGCTAAGTCTTTGAAATAATTATAAAACAAACAAAAGAAAAGAATAAATATCTGCAAAACAAATCCTGGTTATAGCATATCTACAAGACTATCTTTGAGAAGTGTATGACAAAATATCAAAACCTGTACATTTTCAACCTGTGCATACAAGCATCATGGTGCTCTCATAATGACAAGTTGTGCTGGCACCATGTAATTTAAAAAAAATTCTACCGAGCACTAATGATCCTTTACAATTCAAACTTTATTGTACATACTGAACCAGTGTTATTATCCACAATTATTTGGGGAGGAGGGGGGTTATACGGTGCCAATATGAAAGTTATATGGCCAGTTTCAGGTTCACTTGAACTTTCAATTTCTCTTTTATTCTAGTATATTATATGGTGGTGCGCGCCATCTGGAAAGGTTGAGAACCCCTGATTTACAGGATGAATAAGTTAGAAATACTTATGTATGTTGACAGAAATGTTTTTGCAATGTTCTTTTGTTTGTTAGTAATTGTCTTTGTCCGCAATGTTCTCTTGTTTAAATTGAAAGGTTTTTTTCCCCATTTCTTGATTTATTCTACAGAGTTTAACATTTATTTTTGCTTTTACAATATAAATGAGATAATATATTGTAATTATACATGAAGCTTATTAATTATACATGGTAATTCACGTACATACTGAAGACGAGGCAAATCTCTTATAGTCTGCTTGAATTTATGAAAATGTTACATTCCTTTATGTAGGTTTCAGGTTCTTGATTGTTTGTCAGTGTGTGTTTGTTTTGACACCTACATGATATGAGCAATTATCTCCTTCTTTGAGAAGTGTATGAGAAGTGTAGAACTATGTGCAGTGGAATTGACAATGTATAATTTACCCACTTCAGTAAGATTTTTTTTTCAAGTAGGAGGCTATTTTGATCATTTAACAATTTGGTTAGTTTCTTCAGTATTTTTCAATTTTCAACATTTACTTTATTAGGTATTTTCTTTCCATTTTTTTTCTGTGATTCTAGTTTCTCTGAATTTTATTTTTGTAACACTGTTTGGTTTTTTTGGGATCATTTTACTTTTCCAATATATTGTGCGTCATTCAAATTCACAATGTATTTGTTATATAGTGTTGTACATAAGATATAATTCTGACTTGCTCTTTTTTATATAACTTTTATACCTATCAAGTCCTGAGAATACCATGAACAGCAAGGAAGACCAACCAAGACGTGCTAAGAGAATCAACATTCAAGAAGGCTGGCATAAATACCACATTAAGAAGGAAATTAAGTTTTTTCAGCTACATGAAGAGACTTGATGGCATGGAAAGAGTGTTGTTGAAGGGGAGCTATAGAAGGCAATAGAGACAGACTAAGACGTCGTTGGACAAGAGATATTCAGGCAAGAATGCATACATGCCACTAGAGGAAGCGGGACAACTTGCCAGAGACAGCGGGGATTTCAGGAGATTCATAAGGAAGAATATGTCACATGACACACTCCTATCTGGTACTCTTGACATAATGCTTTTGACAGCAGTATTTCTCTCAGTTGATAAATGTGTTAATCTGCATTCTTATCTTATATGTATGTATCGACAGTATCCAGTTTGGCTTTTGCATGTAATGTCTTTCATAATTTTAGTAATATATATATGTTTTGTTTTTTTTTAAGTTACCAGTAAACATTTTTTTCAGAAACAGCTGTGCTTACAATATTCAATAATATTTCACCGGAATAGGAGTCATATGTCTAGATTTAGCTTATGGTCTGGTCTTGTAAATTACCTGAATGTTGCTCACTTCGCACTAGTAGGCCACTATTTGCATCCAGTGCTTACATTTTCACCTCCATTTTTTTTGGTGCTCTATACACTTGCTGCTGGTTGGAGACTATTATTCCTATAAGTCCTTTTCTGCCTATTCTACATGCATTATGACCAGTCTATGAAACTAGATTCCTCTAGCACTATATCATTTCACAGTTCTCTTTTTCTTTCATTCATCTCTTCTTTGTCAGCATCTTCCTATAATCAATCTCTTATCATGTTGTGCACTGGGGGGGGGGGGCATGTAGCACTGTGGTTAGCGCACTGGCTTTGCATATGTGTGGTCCTCGGTTCTTTCCCCAGTTGAGGCAGAAATGTTTTTGAGATAGCAACGGGTCCCAACATAATTGGGTACCACATTAATCCAGGAAGAAAAGACTTCAAGGGAGAGAAGATGGCTACCGACCTCATATAGCAGAGCCTCTGAAATGTGAGATCGCTAACATCTCACACTCCCACGACGTTAATAAATGCTATGAGTTAACTGTACTTTTTTTTAATGCACTATGCTTTAAAATCTATGTTACTCCCTCTCCACATTTTCTCCTCATCCATCATTCTCTTCTCTTCCCATAGTTTGGAACTTACTGTACTACATGTATTCCCATGGAGGCCTGTCTTTGTTTGGTTGTTGCTTGCTGTCCTGATCAATACTTTTTAGTCTAAACGTCATCTGTCATTGTGTTTCATTGCTAGTATGTTGTGTTTACTGTTGGCAACACTTTAACCTATTTCTGTTTATACTTGTATTTGACCTGTATTGCAGCAACCCTTTGATTTCCAGACAGTTGGGTCATTCTTGATGCTTGTTGTTCATGTGTATATCTTTCCCTGATAGTGTCCGTATGCCACTCATTCAACCTTCCTATTAGCTTTGAATCATCTATTTCATCATCTTAAACTGCTTGTCTTTTTGGAGATAAGTACAGTGGAATCCTTCTGTACTTCATTCATAATAAATTTCTCCCTTTAACAAAATTTTTCAAAATCCCCATTTATATTTATTCATTATTGTTTGTACTGTATATAGCGATTTTCTGTTATAATAATAATAATAATAATAGAATCGTATCATGTACAGGAAATTGCTATTCAACTATTGTTGAGTTTTGAGGTACCACTAATACAAACAATCATATCGCCAGTACAATTTGCATGGCTGGCGTTTGAACTATCTAATTTGATCATTGGATTTGTGACGATAGCTCACTATCAACTCATGCTCTCGAATTTCTGTTACTAAAGACATATTTCATTGGTTTGGATCAAGCTGTTATACAGTAATGGGTTTTGACTGTTTTATTGACAACAACTGCTAATTTCATTTTTAACTCACATTTTATATTTCTATAGTTTTGTTTCCCATCAATCTGCTTTTCAGTTCATGAAAGTTAAAGGAGTCTGTATTGCATATGTTGTCAGCCATACTTACCCTCTCACTTTATCCCGTCATTCATTATATTGGAATCATTTGTTAATTAGCTTATTTTGGGGCAAAGATCATGAGCCCTCGGGACACTGGATAGTAACTAACACTCAACCAACTTACACACTGTCACATATAAGTGTCTGAGTACGCATGCACATGTGTATCAGATGTGTTATTGTCTGTCTGGGTACTCATGCACATGTGTATCGTATAACATGATATCAGATGTGCTACCTATCTGAAGTTTACATGTTGTGAGAGATATATGTCTGGATCATTAAAACAAAGAGAATAACCATTCAATTTTTCATCTGCAGGTATCTGTCAAAAAATGGCCCTACCCTTTTCAAGATCTCAAATTATGAAATTGCTACACCTGACTACCATAGGAAAGCCATTTAATGAATAGTTTCCAGAAACTGGACATAACACTTTGCTATTGTTTGATGTTCAATGTTTATTTGGTTTTTTTCTGTTAGTAGAAAAAAACCATTTTACGTGTTTTTAATGGTACCATTTAAAGGAGAATGCACCCTAGCAAGCAATCAGCTGGATACAGAGCAAAGGGAAGACTGAGAAAAAGATTGATCGATAACATCCTAAACAACCACTCTCCACAAACACGGACTCAGTACGACTCAGACATCATATCTGTCCTTGAACAGAAACTTACAGCTCCCACCCCTATGCTTAACAGCAAGTGTGGATGCTATCAACCAGCTTCCACCTGTGGATATACAATAGGCACCCTAAAGACTAATGTATGATAACTTTCTTTTTTGGGTTCATTCTCAAACTCCCTCTGGTTCTCTTTTGTAGCAGGACAATGGTCGTACTAGATTTCCAGGAGGATGCAGTCCAGAGAATGGAAATGTCTTGCTGTTTTATTTGTGCCAATGGTCTGACACATCCATCTTTGGGTGGTTCATATACCTAAGTGTGCAGAATTGAAAGATATTTCTTACTAGTGATCCATTTGTTCTATGGAACACAGAAATATAACGAATATCACTTGTAAACACAGTTTTTGTAATCAAAAATTTTTGACAAAGGTGAGAATTGCCAACCTTTTTCTTGAATCCTAAACTCATAAGACTATAGCATTGCAATAAAATATTAATATTTACACAAGTACATGTATCATTATGTTTTGCTGGTAAATTAAATTATGTATCTATTTGAAATATGCGAGTTTCTTTCTAATAAAAGATCACAAGATGTTTTAAATATCAAGGAAAATGTCAAAGACCACAACATCAAATACCGCAAGATGTATCAAAGACCACAAGACTTCAATCTTGGTTCATCAATTGCAGTGCTTCCCAACCTTTTTTTGGATATGCCTCCACCTCAAAAATACTCCCCTCCTTTCAGCAGTATAGTCTACTAAGTAATATATCTAACATATATAATTTAGAATTTCTCTCTCCCCCCCCCCCCCCCCCCAAGTAAAGTAGAGGACATTCTAGTAGAGGAACAAGCTGGATTCAGGAAGGAGGTACTTACTACTGAAACACACCTTCAATATCAGATTATTATGACACATGTACATATATGACTTGTATCATTACTTCACTGGTTTTACAAGGCCATTTGATTGTGTTTAGTAAAGTTCGCATCACCAGGTTCTAATCCAGTGTTTTCCAACGTGAGGCCCACGCCCCACAGGAGGGAAATTCGAACATGTAGTAATTAGGATTAATTTAGGAAATAATTCAGTTTTTTAATATAAAAAATATATATATGTTAAAGGGGGTGGAGGGCATCAGAATTTTAGAAAGACTTAGGTGGGGCATAGTAGAAAAAAAAAGGTCGGGAAACTTTTAAACTCTTGTGTGTTTTGTTCTTTTTAATCTTTCTCCAACTGTGCTGTGATGATTTCTTCTTCTGCATTCATTCTCAAACACCTACAGATTAGCAGGATGGTAGTCCAGAGAATGGAATGCATTGTGTGATGGTTTACAGCTTACCTTGATATCTACACTTTTTTGGTCTAACACATCCGACTTCAGCATAGCTTATGAGTCATTTTGACCCTCTATGTGATGGGACAATCAACTTCAAACCTCCCTAGTTGCCTTTTACGACATGCCTGGCAGGTAACAGTGTCACTATTATTTGCTCTCCTTTCAGGACCAGCAACACACTGGTAGTACTGACTCCTTAAATGAGTGAACATTAATACCTTGGATTATGAGCATAAATTTGTTCCAGGTGCATGATAATACTCCAAAGTACTCTTGTATATCAAAGTGAATTTCCCTGTAAGAAATAACGGAAACTTAGATGATCTGTTGCACAATCCAAAGATGTTCATATAAATATTATTCATGCTAAATGTATGCCTTTTTAATTTAAATGTAGTGTAAATGAATCATATTTATTCATTTATTTTAATTGAAGTTGGTGTCATTGAGATAGAGGAGGAGAGTTAGTGTGTTGAAAAACTTTCACTGTCAATAATGGAATCACTGCTATGTATCTGTGGTCTTCTGAAATATTTGTGTGTGTGTGTGACTTTAACAACGAATCTATCCAATGACAGTTGCTTTTGCCTCCTTTTTAGGATTTTGTGTAAATAAAACATCACATTGTTGTTAAATAGATACATCTTCGTACTGCTATTGTCATATTCGGGTGGAGATTTTCTACAAACTATTGAAGTTGCTCACATTTTACACATCTCCTTATTTCCATGATGCCATTTGTGCTTCTTAATGATCTCCATCTTCTGCATTCACTCTCTAACCAGTATGACATAGTGCGTTTCCTTCTGGAAGTGGGAAGAACTTTGGGGGGGAGAGAGGTTGCGGCGCATTATTTTTACCTTCTGGCCCAGCACATCTAATTTCTGCATGCTTTTATATCAGATAAGCTTTGATAGCATATGACAGCCTCCCTATTTATTACCAGGTAAAAACGAGCGAGTATCTGCTCTAAGATATGGCATCTTATCACCCATGGTGCCCTTGGACTTTGCAGGTGAAAACGTGACTGTGGCAGTTTCCAAGGAATCTGTGTGCACAGATTTAAACTTGGGTCGACAATGTCTATCTCACACAAGGTGTTCCGCTGCCAGTGAACTTTTCTCTTGTAATTAGACACCATTTTCCCGTGTCCTCCGAACTAACCTTTACCTCAATTGTGAGCTTAGATATGATATTGCTCAAACAGTAAAGTTGGACTAGGGTTGGTTTGCCCTCTTAGTCGCAGAGGCTTCACCAACATCATAAACACCTAGCCCAAGTTTGAGCATCTACCTACAATTTCTGCATGTTATGTCTTTACTTTCCCACACAAACTGCTGTCAGAAGACATCTGAACACTTGTTCAGGAACTGAACATTGCTTACATTATGGTTTCTAAAATATTGGCTCTTTTTCACATTACACTGCCCTTAAGGGCTGTGCTCCCTTCGCATGTACTTAACTGGGCATTACTTCTCTAAAGATGTGTACACTCTTCATGCCTAAGTGAGTTTTTGGACTTGTGCTGTGATGGTATTTCTGCTGTAGAAATATAGAGGTGTTAATTGGAGATATTGTTTGTCTTGTGCACACAATTCTCAATCCACCTAACTCTACACTGCCCGGACAAGATCTATAAAGCATTAGCCACATTGCTTTGCAAAGCAATCTATTTCCATGACGCATCATGAGGAGGTACATTTAGGATCTTGGTTATCTGATAAACCTAGGAGTGCACAAGAGCAACATATATCTCTTTGCATCTCATTTCATTCTAAAATTCCACAATAATGATTCTCTTACAGTCTATCTTTGCAACCTTATTCTTTGTGAGGGTGGCATTTTTGCAGTCTTGTCTTGTCCTAGCCACAAATACTGCAAAGCGTAGGGAGCCTAAGTCTTCTTTCTGATGTCAAATGTGTTGCATTTGTTATAATACCATGTTGTTGTAGTATGTCTCTGATGTTATCAATCCATCTGCCTCTAGGTCTTGCTCTGTACCCTGATATTCTTGTTATAGACTATTGCTGGAATACGATCGGATTCCATTGTCATAAGGTGATTGAACCACTTAATATGTTATCTTTCTATATATTTGATGCTTGGTACAGTTCCTATAAAATTTCTGAAGTCATTGTTTCTTATGGTCTGTTCTTTTGACTCCAACGATCTTCCTTAGACATCTCTTTATTTTTGCAATAAAGATACTAAAGAACAGGAATTACAATTGGATACTAAATGAAGAAATGCTACTCACCTGTGATTCCAGGGCTGAAACGGGAACAAAGAATAGTGACACTGTTACCTACCATGCATGTTGCAAGAGGCGACTAAAAGGTTTTTGGGATGAAGTTCACTGTCCCATTCCATAGAGGATCAAAATGACCCAGAAGCCATGCTGAAGTCAGATGTGTCAGTCAAAAGGCACAGATATCGCAGTCTAGCTGTAAACCATGACAAAGCGTATTCCATTCACTCTACATACCGCTAATTTACAGGAGTTTGAGAACGAATTGGAAGAAGTAATACTTTACACGCATACACACATGATCACAACACTATAGTAAAGAGTAAATTTGCTGACTACAAGTGAGGCATGCTGATTCAGACAGCATCAAAGATGATTACAATCCCGGAAGGGAGAAAGAGATATAAACCATCAGCTCAGTTGTGATCATGCTGTGCTAGGCAGACAAAATATATACATATTGCAAAAGATTACTTATTTATCAAGATTAAATTTATTTTTAGAACATGCTCATTTTACAAAGCACTCACATAACAAGGTTTTATTATATATTAGATGTTACTGGCTGTATAGTCAGTTAAAAACTCCATTATCACATGATAATTACAGATCTGGGAATAACATTATATGTCTGAGGTGAACAAAATAGTATTGTGTTATCAAGTGTCATCAAGATGTAACATATTTCCACATTGTTGACATGTTTGTAAGAGAACCACAATTAGTATGTCATTAATATGTAATTCTAAACATAAACATTGTTATATTTATTGTATTCTTGAACACTTATATGGTAGATCTACTCAAGAAACAAAATGGAAGTCATGTTTTTATGCCAGAACTACTGACGAGATCATTTTGTTATATTCCAGTAGTAAGCCTGTAAAACATGAGTTCCTGCTACATACAATATAGCAAAAGCATGAATTTAAAAAAATAATGTCAGGGCAAGCATATGATGAACACATTATTTTCATAAAATTGTTTATTGTCTTACAAAATTTGTCTAATTGTAAATATGTTACTGAATGTGAGTTTTTGTAAATGTTCAAATGCTTGTATGAAATCAACTAATCATTGTTCAGCTTAAGAGGTGCAAAGAGTAGGATTAATTAACTGCCAATCATATCGTAAGAGGTAACTATAGCAGTTTTAGAAGTGTGATTAGCTGTGTGAAAAGCCATGCTGAAGTCAAATCAAAAGGCGCAGCCAAGCTGTACACCATGACACTCTCTCTGTTCTCTGGAGTATGTTCTGCCAATCAGCTGGATTTTGAGAATGAATTCAGATGACATTATTTATCTAAGCTCTATGGGCCACTGTATGAACTACAAAAGACTGAGTTTTATTCAGGAGACAGAATTACATATATAGACATGTTTCAAGTGAACAAAAGAAGAAGCAAAGATTACAGCGATGAAATTGACAACTTTTCTATTTAACAGCTGTTCTGTACTTCCGCAACATAGGAAATAGGGCACATGTCATCCATGTAGAGAACTATGAGAAATGTTGAGAGTTCATAAATCTTTTAAGTGAGAAAATACAGACAGTAAATTAACCAAATCTTTCAGATTTAGAGAGAACATTGTACAAGGTCAACACATATATCAAATTTTTAAATAGAGAACTAAAGAGTGCTTGCAAGGAAATAAAGAGCATTCGCAAGTCCTCAAGATTTATAATAAACACGGCAAAGCTAGAGATTGTTCATAAATGTTCCAAATATTGAGAGAGCATGCAGAAAGGAGCGAATTTACATAATTGGTGATGACTGATGTGATTATGTCATGCACATATGCAGAGAATAAAATTATATTGTTTTATGTATTTAGTGTTTACTTCTCAAGTTCATATGTTAGTATCTTCTGCTTGAAAATAAAATTGTTATTGATATGTGAGTGTACATTTTTAATTCATTCTATACTTGGCATGCCTTTTATTTGTTTGTTACATTGTTCATTTTTCGAACAAAGCAAAATAAGCCTGTGAGGTATGCATATTATTTGTTACTGAAACTATTAGTTCGTTTGCTCGAAAACTCCTTCAAACAGGATATGGTCCAGAGAATAAAATGTCATAATTTACAGTTTAGCTGCGATATCTACGCCTTTTAGTCCATCTAACTTCTGCAGGGCTTTGACCCCTTATGGGATGGGACAGGGAACCACACTACTCAAAATTTCCTTAGACACCTCTTATGACATGAATTGTAGGTCATGGCATTGCTATTCTTTGCACTTATTTCGATCCCCTTCAACACTCAGATGAAGTCATCTTTTTCCTGGTGTTATGTGAGTTGCTTTTGCTTTCCATTACTTTATGAATTGGACTGTTTTCCTGAGACTCCAAATTATGTAATGTCCTTCCCTACAGTTCTTCAACATGTATTCTTTAGTCTTTCTACTTTTCTTCCTCCCAATGGATTTCACTCAAGTTTATATTTGGTTAATGTGTATCCATCACTTCTCCCATTCTGTGTCACTCTTTTTCTCTCTTTCTTTACTCTCCAACTGTAGCAATTATTTTCTTTTTAATATATCCGTATTTTGTATAATTTCCAGCTATAAGAAATATATTGTGGAGACAGGTGTTTGTGAGTATCTACACTTTGGATGTTATTCTTGGTTGAATATCATCCCATACACAGGGCATATTTCTTAGTCTGTTTCTTGAATAGGAAACTCTCTGCAATAGAATTTGTCTAGGATTGGTTGACCTTAGTTCAACACACATTTTTCTGTGAACTTTAACAATTGAACTTCTTGCCATTTACTTTACCACACTACTTGCTTAGGGAAGACTACTAAGAGCTTATTCTTACTCATGAACATCCAACCTGCCTCATGACTTCCATATTTCATTGTCTCGAATGTGCGATTACTTGCCCTCAAGTGCTGTGCTGTAGACATTGTACTTAGTAAATAGTTCTTAATTCACTTCTAAAGAGACTTGCTCACTAATCTTATTATTGTTAACTATTGGTCTGACAACCTGATAGTTCTTATAATCTTACACAGTGATTTGGCTGTGGGGACGATGGATTACCCTGTTTGTCTTTCGTGCAATTAGTTCTCTTTCAATCTTAGTCTTCATAACCAGGACTCAATTCCCAATGCATTGGCTAGGTGTTTTGCACTAGCTTTGAAATGACAATTGATAAGAAGTGAGACTGCTGTATAACAATTGTACTTACGTTGAACACAAGTTTTGATGAGTTTTACAATGACGCACAATCGGACTATAGAGTATTTGTTAAAAAAAATACAAATAACAGTATACAAGACATTTTCAATGTTTCAACCACAATGCCATTTTCAAGAACATTCCCCAAAAAAAGTGAACTACAATAAAAACTAAAAATTATGTCATTATCACAAAATTTAGTTCCACCTACATTTACGTTTTTGTGTACTTCTTGTTCTTATCCTTCCGGTATCTCACATCCATATTGCACTCGGGCACATTTGTTGTGGTGTGGTCATTTCTACTCGTCTTTTTTTAATGTTATGTGCGTATCTTGATAAAGGCCTTGTGGGCTGAAATGTTGATTATGTCCTGTGTATTATCATTTGTATGATAATATCCTGTGTTTTGTTGTGTATATTATTTCACGTAAGCATCCGACAGTGATAATGTGCTAGCCATCATTCAGTAGAACTTCATTACCTGTTTCCCACGTGAGTACTATTTTCATGCAGTATTACCATTTAGGAAATGCTAGGTGTGCCATCACTACAGATGGATCCAGAGTTGTGTGAGAAGAATGACGAACTGGTTGGCCCAGAGATGTATGCTATACTACTGGCAGGAAGTAAAGATATTGTGATACTGCTGCACTGGAATGCCTCCCTTTTGGGACATGCATCCATAAACCCCCATTAATACAAATATGCCTTTGAGACAACATAGTATACACGTTCAGATGTCACTATGGTTATCACTGTGGGGGGACATGTTTTTTTGTTAGAAAGACTATGGTCTGTCAAGAGTTACCAACTCACAGTGAAAGGGATAACTTCATCACCTGTTACTGAAATGCAACATGCTTTTATTGTCTTGAATGCAATTGCACAAGACCAGTTCCATATTAATGTATGGCTCAGAAACATGGTCACTAAATAAACAATTAGAAGACAAATTGATGCCTTTGAGATGTGGGTATATAGAAGAATAGGGAGAACATCATGGAAAGAGAAGAAAACAAATAAAGAGGTGCTAAAGACACTTAATATGAAGAAAGAACTACTAAGAGAAATAAAGATCAGGCAAATAAAATACTCTGGACACATTAAAAGACATGACACCCTATTGAAGACCTTACTTGAGGTAAAGTCAAAGAGAAGCGAGCAAGAGGTAGGCAGAGATACAAGTGGGAGAGTAACATTACGCGATGGACAGGTTACAGTCTAGCAGAGTGCATCACCAAGACAGGAGATGTTGGAGATACGTTGCAGCCAACCTTCGTTGCGGAGACGGCACTTGATGATGATGAGTGTGAAACCCTTTGCAGCCATCCATGTTAAAACCTGTCAATTCAATGCTATCTCCTCAATATGACAATACATTTTATTGACCATTATATTGCAAGAATTCTCGACAAGAAATTATTTGTTTTGTCACAAGGGCAACATTGTCGCTTTCAGATATTCAACTATTTTTCATGAAAGATTTGTTATGATTAAGACAGCATGCATCTGTATTTTAAGATATAGGTCAATGTTCATGTGATGGATGAATAATCTGCTTCATGTATTAAGTCTCAACATTCACATCCAAAGCCTTGACGAACCTCTAAAAGACATCACGTGTATTAAAATTGTACAGAGATGATTCACAAAACTATACCCCAAGTGCTGAACTATTATTCTTTGAGAGATTAATTGAAGTAAGAAAATGCTGCTCAGTAGATTAGGGTACATCATAATTCATGTGTATATGCTCGAAGTAGACATTGATGGTTGATTTTCATTTTTTTCAAGCAACGATGAACACAGCATTAAAAACCTATTCGTGTGAACAGCAATGAAGAAGGTGTTAAGATGATAGAAAGCTATTTGTCCACTGAGCAAGCATTCTCATATACACAGTGTGGGCGTAGTCCTTTAGTAGGAAACCAACTCTAGAGAGCCTCTGCAACTAAATGCACTTGTGACTCTCTTAATCCCCCACAAACAGCTCCTTCTACTGGAATCGTGTTTTCAACAGAGAACACACCTTAGTCGTTTTGTTATTTATGTCTGTACTTCCTTTCACCAGATCGCAGAACAGCCTCAACCATCATTGCCAACTTAGGACAAGAATACTTACAGAATATGCTAAGACTATAAGATATCTCAGATGTGAACTTGATGGTCAGCGAATGCTTTTAACAAAGTGTATAAACCGTTGTAAACAGATTGGACTCAGAGAAGTCCGTGATGCAAATCCAATTATCTGTGTACCTATGGAACACCAATGGAATGCGCCCACCATTGGATTCCCAAACTCGGTGCTCAAGTAGTCCATAAACAATCAGGCATACGTTCCCATCATGGGTCTCATATTGGTGACTATTTAAGTGGTGTCGCCATGGGAACTAAGGACCCAGTTTGCCAGCTGGTTTATTGTTCCATGTTGCGCACCAAGTGAGCCCTTTACTTTAAAAGAAATGTTTTCGCCCTATTTCGTTTTTAATTCCGTAATGTAATTTTCGTAAAATTTTTAGCTAATTTTTATTGAATCGTTAGAGAGAGAGAGAGGGGGGGGGGGAGTTTGCTTGCCTTTTAGCGAAGTTTCTATAACTAAATACTAAAACTCATACTATGATTTCCTAAGTGGGGGGGGGTGTTTAATTTTCAAACCTCAACACCCCCTCCCTTACCTACGGCGTAACTGTCTATAATTAAGCAAGTGGTAGGTGATTTTATTAAGCTGAATTTTAAAATGCTTTTGTAAGAGTAATTTTTGTTCGTTAAAAAATGTATAGGCCCTATTCTTTCTATGTACAATAACTACGATCGCAAATGTTGGGCATTAACAAGGAATTTCGCCCGTGTGTTGTCGGGGCCCGAAAGGGAAGCAAAGAATAGCAATACTATTTATCTTCCATGCATGCCGTAAAAGGCTACTAGGGAGGTTATGGGATGGAGTTGGCTGTCCCATCCCTTATAGGGTCAGTGACCCAAAGCCGTGCTGAAGTCGGATATGTCAGGCCGAAAGGCCTCGATATCGCAGCAATGCTGTAAACCATGACACAACGCATTCCGTTCTCTTGACTACATTCTGCTAATCTGCAGGAGTTTGAGAACGAACGCAGAAGAAGAAGAACAAGGAATTTATAACAGAGGTCTGTAAATCGAAACAATTTTCACCTCTATAGTCATCCTTATTGTCAAGCGAGGCATGACACATAGGCCTACATCATTAACTTACTCGGACATGAAAAGAGAAATGGAGAAAAAAGACTTCTGTGGTGAATCTTTAAATGTGAGATGTATTTCAAACTGTATTGAAGTAAGGTCTATATCTGTACATAAAAAGTCATGCATATTGAATTCGATGATGCAAACTAAGAAATAAAAAGAAATTCAATCAAAGAAAGAAATAGAAGAAGATAAGCGAGAGAAAAATGGTTTCGGCCTATATTTACTTTGCTCGTGAATGACGCCGCTGGAGGTTACAACTGGGATTGTTGCCATTTAACATCGGACTCATCTCACGGTTTCAGCACTCAAGGCGTTGGGTACACACCTCGTATCTTAAAAAACGATCAGCTTGTCTTCTGAAACGGTGCCCTTTTATTACAAAGCCGATCCGAGAGTTACACTATCATCTTTAGAAAATTTCTGTATCATAACGTTTTAGAGTAAACACAGCACCAAGCAAGGGAAAATGATATGTACGAGTATTTTGAAAATGACAGTATTTCGTGTCTTTAGTACACATCCAAGTGATTACTGTCAATCTATATTTAATATTTTCATTAATCTGTAATCCTACTCATACGAATTTGTGCACGTGATATTATATTTTACATATCCCGTGATTGTATAATTTAACATTCCGCAATTATTGATATTCCCCTATATCGGTAACTTCCTTTATCTTTGTGCGAGTTAAAATTATTTTGTCCCTGAACAGTGTAATATACGGTATTTGAACTATTGTATAACCCTTTATTAGTTATGCTAGTTAATGGTTCATATGAACGAATGAAAGATGAACCATTAACTAGCATAACTAATATGAACATACTAATATGAACATATGGTCATATGAACAGACTCCACACAACATGTCAAAAATTCAACATGAAGATCAATATTGAAAAGACCGAAAAAATGGCAATAGCAAAGAAAGAAAGAAATATCACTATCTCCATCGATGATAAAAACCTTAAATAAGTAAATGAGTTCACTTACTTAAGAAGCATTATATCGAGTGAAGGGAAAACCAGTAAAGAGATACAAAATAGATGCAACAAAACATACCAGATCCTAGGACAGATGACACGCATTTTCAAGAACAAAAATGTAAACATAGACACTAAAGTTGCATTATACAAGACTATTATTATTCCATCACTATGCTACCAGTGCCAAACCTGGACAATGACAGCACAAGACAAAAGAAAAATAGTGACAACAGAAATGACATGTCTACGAAGAATACTCGGAGTATCATTAAGAGATAGAATTAGAAACGATAACATCAGACAGATAACCAAAACAATACCAGTATTGGAACACATCAAAAGACAACAGATCAAGTGGTTTTCACACGCTTCCAGACTACCGACATATAGCATGCCACAAATGGCCATGACACATAGACATAACGGTTATAAAGCCAGAGGCAGACCATGTAAAAGATGGATCACAGAAATCAAAGAAGCCACAGGAACAAGCTTGCAAACAGCGCACAAGAAGGCCATCTGGAGAACTCTTCCACCCCTGACGCTGCAAGGCAAACAAGGGACACAGCGTATAGATTGATAGATAGATAGATAGAGTTAATGGTCACCGAGGAGGAGAAAAGATTATAAATTGCAAATCTCCCTCTATTTTGAAGAATATAATGATATTTTGCAATATTGAACAATTAAAACAGACAATATACTATCATTTACCGTGGTTTTGCTGAAATAATATAATAAAAACCAAGTCGATAATATCTTTGTATAGACAATATCCGATCTGTATCAAATGCAATGTTTCTTGAGTATCATTTTAATTTCTGCCAACTATAGGCGGGTGTCTATATTAGTGTTGTAAGCATTGCTTAAAAATTGAAATTTGATTATATTTCGTGTGTGTGGTTTTGACAGTCTGTAGAATGTAAGCTACATAGGTACATTGTAAGTAAAAATAGCATGGTGCGATAAAGCAAAGACTCCCAGATACATGTGGGCACACACACACGCGTGTGTATGCAGGCTATAATAATGATAATACTGACTGTATATATATCTAGATGTCCTTGGATAAAGTTGACGTTGGTGTTCGCCTCGCGCCCTCCCCGCTCCATTATTGCTTACGTATCTGAGAAAGTCACGTCTCACCACTGACTCCTACAGAGCCCGCCGATACTATAGTCGTTCTAAGTGCAGAATGTAAACAAGCGTTCATTCGTGAGCTTATTTGATTATTGTTTCTAATAATTGTCTTGTTATTCGTTGGTAACTATTTATATACTTGGAATCGCCCGCCAAAAATAGTCACGGCCGACCAATGAAACTCACAGAAATAATCAAAATACCTGAAAACCAGCCTTGCATGTCATCTGCAAACAGGTCTTTACTGAAGCCCGGTCATGTTCCTATACGTCGTTTGATTCAGCTGGGCACATGCCTATGAACTGCTTTTATTTTTTGGATATAAATGCGAAACCGGAAATGTTGCGAACCACGGGTAAGTTTCTTCAATAGTTGAGAAAACTCAAGAAACATGTGGACATTTGTTTCCCCGAATACACACCAAATGAGATATTATAAACATGGTCACAGATAAATGGTGGGGTAGAGGATACCACTAAAAAATATAGAATTTTCCAAAAATATCCCCGAAAAGGAGCAGCGTGTTTTAAAGGGGGGAAAAGCCTTCTTTGTAATGTCTTATCATGGTTGTGACTGAAATATATGCAGTCCTACTTTGTAAATATTTATGGTATTTTTGTATAACCCGAATACGACTTATTGAAAAAATATATTGTTTATTTTCACTTTAGAAAAGTACAACTTATAGTGGCACAGTTGCATGAGGAAAAAAAATTAAACAATGTAACATCGCGACATAACGAAGAGTGAACAATGATCATCATTTAAGATGCTGAAGATAACAGTTTTGGAGATTGATGATCGCCGACACAAACCGGCATGGCACTTAATGATATTGTTGATATAGGCCTATACCATTTTTGGTTATTTGCTTATGATTAAGGTATATACATCTATATACATTTATATATAAATATATAAGCTACATTTTTAATTTAAGAAATTCCTCCTTATGTATGCTTCAAGACGAGCCACATTCCAATGTGGTAACATGCGCCCAGGATGCTACTGGATAGAAAACCCCAGAACCAGGATGTCACTGTCGATTCAGTCGGAGTCGACTGTGAAAGTATCATTGAAGACTAAAACTTACCATCATCATTTTTTCTATTATTCAGGTCCTTCAGACCAGACCCAAGGTCAAATTAACCAGCCCCCCCCCCCCTACATGACAACCCTAGTCTCTATGTCATGTTATATGTCTCTACATAACCAACATGAATAACATCCTGTTCAACGAGTTGTATCAGACTACCAAGATGAATCCGCTAATTAAAAAACAATTATGATTAAGGACCTGTCCATAACTTACGTCAACAATTAAGGGGGGGGTGGTCTGATAAGATCAACTAGTACAGTACAAGTTGGCGCCACCACATGTTTAATTATTTCCCCTGTCTAGGTTTGTAAATTCCATGTTCATCATTTAATAATTGAAATTTTTATTATTTATTTAGGGTTGGGGCCTTTGGTTAGTTATGTAAAACACAACTATCTTAACCCTAACCCAAAACCTAACATAAATTAATATTTAAATTATTAAATAATTATGAACATAAAAATTATAAACATAGACAATGGCAATAACTCGACTATGTGGTGGCGTCAACATTTGTTGTACCGTTTAACTATTGTTAAAAAAGAGGGACGAGGAGAGAGTGGAAGAAAAAATTAACGTCAACAAATTTTGTTTTTAATACACCAATTAAATTGTTTAATTTTGATATTATTTTTAATACATTTGAAACAAATAATGTCGGTATTTTTAAACATAGGCAAGTGGGGGGGGGGGGCTGAATTCTTAATAGCCTGTTAGCAAGGGGGCGGGTTAGAAATTGACAAAAACTATTGATGTAATTTCCGGACACGCGCTAAATTATATCTTGTGAAGATTTAGTCATGTCAGTTGGAACAGTACATTGATATGTCTGTGACTTTTGGTATCAATAGAGTTATCTTTGGTTCCATACATAATGCAGGACACAACTTTGGCAGCGATACAGCTATGACTAGTGTAATGTCGAAATATATAATGCAAAGGATACATAAATCGCGACCAGAGAACATCAACCTTTATAACATTGCTCCAGAGATTAACAAAATTCGTTTTGATTGAACTGTTGCCCCGTTACACAAACTTGGGAAGAACTGATGGGAACTGCATTTGGGAAAAAGCTGTAGCTGATGGTGTAGTCTATTCTCGTGTTTGTAAAGTGAAACCTTAAAGTCTCATATGTCTTGGTATCTAAGGAAAATATAAAATGACACCCTTGGTATCTAAGGAAAATATAAAATGACACCCTTGGTATCTAAGGAAAATATAAAATGACACCCTTGGTATCTAAGGAAAATATAAAATGACACCCTTGGTATCTAAGGAAAATATAAAATGACACCCTTGGTATCTAAGGAAAATATAAAATGACACCCTTGGTATCTAAGGAAAATATAAAATGACACCCTTGGTATCTAAGGAAAATATAAAATGACACCCTTGGTATCTAAGGAAAATATAAAATGACACCCTTGGTATCTAAGGAAAATATAAAATGACACCCTTCTTTAAAGGTCAATGGAGTGAAGATCAAACGGGGAATAATCCTGGTGACTAAATGCAGTAATGTACTGGCTTTATTCATCGAAGGGTTTGAATTCAAAATCAAATCATCTGAGAGACGTACCATCCAAAAAGAAATGCTGCAAGTAAGTAGCGTACTATAAAGTGCTTAGTAATATCCGGGTGGTCACAATTCTCGGAGGGCTAGGGGGCACGTTATATTTATAGAACCATTGTCAGTTCAAACATTGATAATTGGTGCTATTTATGTGAGCTGTTGGTGTAGGACTACCTCAACCGCGACCTCCATTATTGTTAATTGTAGAAAACTCTGACATAACTAAGTGTGACTAATTCCTCTGGTTGATCTTGTTATAAGAAGTACATTATATTTTTTTTAAATTGACAAGTGTACATTGATATTGGCATACCATGTATATTAATATATCATGAACATTGTTACACCATGTACATTTAGAGCATATTTATTTTTTATTACAGCAATTTCAAGAATTTGGTGCGTGTAGAAGATTAGCATCTACTATAAGTAGGTGTACTCCTTTGATCAGTGACTCCAAGTCCTTGATAATTTCAGAACGCATGAAAAGTAATAAATAGAAGAGATGGAAGTTCAGCGAATACTGTCTAACGTGTACAAGTGAAGAGGAAGTGACCAGAAGAGGAAATTTGCATAAGAGAACTTGCTGGTGTCACATGGTATGTGCACTAATGTTGTGATTATTCTGCAAGAAAGAGATCGGGACATATGTAACTCTTGCCTTAAGTAAGGTGATTATAATCGTCCATGATGACAATGGTACAGGGCGGTAGGTACATTTTCCGTAGAAGGGGGAGGGGGAGGAGAGTTACCTAAGATAGGTAATTTGTCTATTTTCGTTGCAAATCATTCTTTTTAATTAAATTTTTGCTGATCTATTTACATAAAATCGTTTATGGGTTTGAAACCCCTGCTAGCCGGAAGGTGTTTGAAAACGAGCGCAGATAAAAATAGCTGCAAATTGACAATGTGGACAGTTTGTAATGAGAAGTTTTCAGAGTTTTATCAAAGTCACAAGTAAATCTTTCATACAATAAGGCTATAATGAGCATTGTCATGAACTGAGCAGTCTTCTACTCCGTAAGAGATTATACAGTGACTTACACTTTTTCTTGAGAAAAATTTCATATAAAAAAGACGAATGCTCTCCAAGTAGATATGAATCCACATCATGTTTTACCGCAGCGGAGGTCATTGGGTGGGATCAGCATTCTCATTTCCAACCTATTTAGTCGTCTCTTACGACATGCATTGTAGGCTGCATCGCTAATATTCACTACCACCTTTGTAAACCGAAACTAAACCGTTTTCTTTAAATGTGATACCTGATGCCGATTCCAGTATCCAAATCGTAGAATGCACCTTTGAGTACAGCATAGAACAGGGTTATTCAATTGGCGGCCCGCGGAGGCCTAATAAGTAGTCCGCGGATCATTGGTAAAATAGTAAAATAAAGTTATGAAAAGCTAAATGTATAAAATCATCCATTGTGTTTTTTTATAAATCTGGTCCGTGATGATCCCCATTTTCTATATTTTGGCCCCCGGGTAAATATAGTTGAATAGCACTGACATAGAACATAGGCCCAATGCTGAACAGCGTAAATGGTGAATTTCAGTGGGTGGACAAATGATTTGCACTGAAGATGTCGACTGTAGTACATGTTGGTAAGGGTGTCTTATAAGTAGCATTAGCTATTACATATTATGACAGGCATATGTGCTTTCGGCTTACTGTAATCAGTTTTAAATACAGGCACATACGATCTCCAAGATTTATATAGATGGTGAGATGGTTTACAGCTGTGTTGCGATATATGCGACTTCCGACTTGACACATCCTACCTCAGTATGGCCTCTGGGTCACTAGGACCCTGTATGGAATGAGACAGCCAACTCCACCCCATAACCTCCTTAGTCGCTTCTTACATGGAAGGTAAACAGTATTGCTATTCTCTGCTCCATTTTCGGGCACTGGCAACACACGTGCGGCAGCAAAGTTGGCTCGTCTCGTAAAACTAACTCGTCAGACAAGTTGGTTCGAGCGCCGACCATCCATATTGTACTTGCGATATGATTGGATGTATTAGTGGCGCCACAACATTCAACAATTAAATGGCAATGTTCTGCACGGGATGCTCTATAATACGGCTATTTGGAAATTGATAATGGATAATGGAGAATTATGTAAAGAATGTCACCCAACAAAACGATTGACAGAATGTGTGAAAAACTGTAATCTTAATTAAGCTACTTCATTAGTTGGATGTTGTCCCTCCATATCTTAGCCGGAGTTCAGAAAAACATAAGCTTAGGGCAAAGTTGTTATCCTAAATGACTTCATAAAATGTTAAAATTTGATTCGGCCGTAAGCACATAGCCACAAGCAAGCAATTTGTGCACTGGTAAAAAAGTTCCTGTGATTATTCAAAAGGGCAATAAAGGGCATTAATAAAGGCGCTCTTGATAAATATTTGAGGAATAGAGTTGGGGAGGGGGGGCTGCAAATTAATTACGTGAATAATTTTTTGGCAAATTGTAATCCCCTCTCTCCCTATGTGAGAACATTTGTCAAGATTTCTGCCCCTCACCCACCTAATCGTGTCCAACATGTTAACACCCCCCCCCCTCGGTAAGATAAATTTGTTAAATAATGCTAAACATCATAATGAAAAGAATCAAACTAAAATAAAAAGATGGAGGCAAACGAAACACAGGCCGGATTAATATCGGACAGAGAAACAAGAGATCACATTATTAACATGAGGCTTATCGTAGAAATGTGTAGGGAATTCTCAATTGACCTGCACATGTGCTTCGTAGATTACTCAAATGTGTTCGACTGTGTCCAGCACCAGAAACTATGGGAGATAATATACAACATTTCTGTCCCATGACGCCTGATTCATCTAATAGAAGAGCTTTACCAAGATCAGATGGCTGCAGTGAAGTTAGAAGGCGATCTCTCAGAGTGGTTTGAGGTACAGAATGGAGTAAGGCAGGGATGCATATTCTCCCCATATTTGTTCATAATCTACACAGAAAATATAATGAGCAATGCGAGAAAAGACATAGGCCTACACAACAATGACTACCACGCCTTAAACATCGGTGGTTTTCAAATCTGCGTTTTCTTACGATGTTTGAAGCATCTATTCTTGGTGTGTTTTGTTTCTTAAATCGCTATTTGTGACGAAATCGCTTTTTATGTTCATCAGTATTCGGAAACATTTGTTTTCGAAGCTGTTTAATTTTTGGTCTGGAATTTGTTTTCGAAGCTGTTAATTTTTGGTCTTTAATTTGTTTTCGAAGCTGTTTAATTAATTTTTTTCCAATTTTAGGAATGGCTAAAAGTACCTTCAATGGCATAAGGAAATTATTAATATCTCAACAAATTACAAACAAGTTAAAAATGAGAATTATAAAATGCTACATCTATTCCATATTAATGTATGGCTCAGAAACATGGACACTAAATAAACAATTATAAGACAAAATTGATGCCTTTGAGATGTGGGTATATAGAAGAATAGGGAGAACATCATGGAAAAAGAAGAAAACAAATAAAGAGGTGCTAAAGACACTTAATATGAAGAAAGAACTACTAAGAGAAATAAAGATCAGGCAAATAAAATACTTTGGACACATTAAAAGACATGACACCCTATTGAAGACCTTACTTGAGGGTAAAGTCAAAGTGAAGCGAGCAAGAGGTAGGCAGAGATACAAGTGGGAGAGTAACATTACACGATGGACAGGTTACAGTCTAGCAGAGTGCACCACCAAGACAAGAGACAGGAGATGTTGGAGATACGTTGCAGCCAACCTTCGTTGCGGAGACGGCACTTAATGATGATGAATTTTTGGTCAGTTGTTTGAGTTGATTTCCAGCTTTCACTTCCATACGTTAATACTGAGACAATACATGAGTTGAATAGCTTAAACTTAGTGTTTCTTCCTATATCTTTGGATTTCCAGATATTAGCTTAGAGAATGTACTGCAACTGCTATGTGTGTATTTATTTTTTTCATTGAGTCTCCTTCAACAAACATTTGGCTGCCCAAGTAATTGAAGTTGATGATCTTTTCCGGTATTTGGTTGTTTACTGAGATATTATTTGTTGACTTGTAAGTTCCATGATTTTTTACTTGAATATGTTAATCTGGAGGTCAATTTGATCCGCGAGTGTGCATATTTTGTTTATTTTGTTTATTATGCCCAATATCTTGTCTTTGTTGTTGAGTAGAGTTTAAGATTGTGATGTCATCCGCAAAAGCAAGGTCAGTTAAAGTTGTTTTTGAGCCATTGAATGCCCGCTTTTTCATCTTGAATGGTTTTACGCACGATCCAACCGATGGCTATTCCAAATAACACTGACGATAATACGCAACCCTGTTTCACTCCTGTGGCGACATTGAACCATTCTGAATTTCCTGTTTCTGATCTTACACAACAGGTTGCTTATTGGTAAAGGGTTCGCCCGTGTGTTGCCGAGGCTCGGAAATTAGCAAAGAATAGCAATACTGTTTACCTTCCACGCATGTTGTAAAAGGCGACTAAGGCGGTTATGGGATGGAGTTGGCTGTCCCATTTCATATAGGGTCAGTGACCCAAAGCCATGCTGAAGTCGGATGTGTCAGGCTGAAAGGCGCATATATCGCAGGAATGGTGTAAACCATGATATTATAACACATTCCATTATCCGGACTATATCCTGCTAATCTGCAGGAGATTGAGAACGAATACAGAAGAACTACTGAAGAGAGATGTATACTGACAGACAAAATTTACTAAGATAAGTCATGAGTATAGGTAGTCACCTCTTATATTTAAGAGAAAGAAGGAAAACTTAGAATTTAAATTTGATTCACAATGCGCGATCATTGACGATATAGGCATAAGACCTGCTAGTTCATTGGTAACCATTTTTCTGAAGTTAAAAATTTCACTTTTCCGGCGATTTTCATTGGTCGATAACGGAAAGTCATCATCATCAAATGCCGTCCCGAATGGCGTTGGCGATCATATTTATCCATGTACATCGATCTTTCATATATGTCATCATCTCTGTTGGTATTGTCAATCGAAGCCATTTAGTCAAACTGTCCAATATCTTTTCTCTGGGTCTTCCCCTTGATCTTTTCCCTTAGGCCTATATCTTTCCTGTTATCATCATCATCAAGTGCCGTCTCCGCAACGACGGTTGGCTGCAACGGATCTCCAACATCCCCTGTCTCTTGTCTTGGTGGTGCACTCTGCTAGACTGTAACCTGTCCATCGTGTGCTGTTATTCTCCCACTTGTATCTCTGCCTACCTCTTGCTCGCCTCCCTTTGACTTTACCCTCAAGTAAGGTCTTCAATAGGGTGTCATGTCTTTTAATGTGGCCAAATATTTTATTTGCCTGATCTTTATTTCTCTTAGTAGTTCTTTCTTCATATTAAGTGTCTTTAGCACCTCTTTATTTGTTTTCTTCTCTTTCCATGATGTTCTCCCTATTCTTCTATATACCCACATCTCAAAGGCATCAATTCTGTCTTCTAATTGTTTATTTAGTGTCCATGTTTCTGAGCCATACATTAATATAGAATAGATATAGCATTTTATAATTCTCATTTTTAACTTGTATGTAATTTGTTTAGATGTTAATATTTTCCTCATGTCATTGAAGTTACTTTTAGCTATTCCTATTTCTGTTATCACTATATTCTAAATGCCTCCTCTTCTTATTATGTGCCCAATAAATATTTATTTGATATAGGCCAAAGTCTTTTCCTTATATTATCAATAATATAAAGAAAGTGGCTAAAGAAAAATAACGAAACGTGCCTACTACAAATCGATGGAAGTGTCAAATACGTCACTTTAGAAGAATGAGTGTTAATAAGCCAGCAGATCTTAAATGAGGCGATTAAATAAAGCTTGACATCCTTTTTCCGGATTAATCTCTGAAATCCTTTTAATCTGCACTCTTCGTTAAGTACAAATCTTCGATGATTAACACGACAAGAAATGAACGTGTTGACATACAATGTTCGCACATGCCAGACAAATGAAAGGGCAAAACACCTATGCCCTATAATTTGTTCACTCGACACGTGCATAAGGCGTGTGCACCTGTGGGGCATAAACTACTAATTATTTTTGGCTGAAGTCAGAATTACATCTCCTGATCTAGTTTAAAGCAATTCTCTGGCACTGTTGCTATATAGTATACACATTGTTTTCTCATTTCTGTCTTGTTTCGTTTCCATGAAACATGGGACCACCACAGGTGAATACGTAGGCTAGTGGAAAAAATTGCATTGGCCTATTATATTTTAAAAAAAAATAATTCATGTAGCTTTACTGCGAATCGCTGCCATTATTCATGTGTGCAGCGCTAGTTTTTTTTATTTATATTCAACTTCGACAAACACGTAATTCGTACAGATTGTTATTTTCATTCAAAATGGAAAACTGTTTTGAATGAACGTATTTGCATGTTCTTTATCTTAAAAAAAACACCATTTTTCGAAGCGCTAGCATTACATAATTTGTACAGTAACTCCTGCGAGTATTCCGAATTAAAAAAACAAAAACCAATGTGTCCGTATTCAACCAGTAAGACAAGGGAATCAACAGTACTATACAGGAAGTTTAATATATTTTCTAGCACCCTTAAGTATATAAAATTATATTACCGATTTGGTATATGTTAAGGTAATGTTGTCTCTTTTTTATCGAAACAAATGCGTACATTATTTAACAAAACTAAATATCGATAAAGGCGAATTTCACATAAGCTAAGTCTACTTGCGGATCCATTGATCTGCCCACTACACACCGAGAGCTCCCCAACTTCTCCCGCCGTTGAATGACCCTTGTGGATCGGCCCGCAATGTGTAGCGCGAAGTTCGAATTGTAACTAGCAAATTTTTAATCCGAAGTCAGCTAGATCATCATCATGTGCCGAAAGTTGGCTGCAACAGACTTTCAACATCCTCTGTCTCTTGTTTTGGTGGTGCACTCTACTAGACTGTAACCTGTTCATCTTGTGATGTTACTCTCCCACTTGTATCTCTGCCTACCTCTTGCTCGCTTCACTTTGACTTTACCCTCAAGTAAGGTCTTCAATAAGGTGTCATGTCATTTAATGTGTCCTAAATATTTTATTTACCTGGTCTTTATTTCTCTTAGTGATGCTTTCTTCATATTAAGTGTTTTAGACCCTCTTTGTTCGTTTTCTTCTCTTTCCATGATGTTCTCCCTAATCTTCTATATACCCACATCTCAAAGGCATCAAATATGTCTTTCTAATTGTTTGTTTAGTGTCCAATTTCATCTAGGTAACAAAATCTGAATGAAACTACACATAATATTAAAAGTTGGACTTTATACATTCAAGTTTGGACTTATCACGTGATGAGGCCACATTTGTAACCTGCACCAAAGATTTTATACACTGGACGCTAGTCTTACCCATCTATGCCTATTTTTTTGAAGGCACTATTAATATTGAACTTTGTCAAAGGTATTGATGTAGTAAGCAAATATAGATACTTTTTTGGATATCTTTGTATTAGTATTTATCCATCAATAGTTTAATACTAAGTTATAGCTTCTTTGGTTCCTTTATTATTTCTAAAAATAAATTGCTCTTCATCGATGTCTATCTTGTTTTTAATTCTTTCATGCATTATCTTCAGTAGTATTTTGGTTATGTGGCTCATAAAACGTAACGTTCTATAGTCTGTACAATCCACAGCATTGTACTTCGTAGGTAGTGCATGAATACTGATGATTTCAGGTATGTGGCCTGTTTTATATATGCCATTGCAAAGTTCTGTGATAGTTTTCACACACAATTAATCTAGAGTTTTTATGTCTGCAATTACATTGTCATCGCCTGCAGCCAACCCACATTTCATTGTTTTTAATTGCATTCTCTCCTGATTTCAGTATCAGTGGTCTGTCATTGTTTTGTATTGTAGATTATTTTTTTCCGATGGTCATCAAAGATGTCTGTCACATATTTTGTCAGTACTTGTGTCCTATCAAATATAACTTTCCCACTGTTATCTTTAATGCAGCTATTTCCCCCCCCCCCCATTTCATGAATTTTCGATTTCCTTTTACATTTCTTTAGTCTTCTATTGAATTGACATCTCCTATATTTCTTTGCACGTTGTTTGTAACCATTGTTCTTACCATTTATTTTTGTCTATCAATAAATATTTTAGGCTCTCTTTCTCACATTTTACCTAGTATCTATCTGTCATTCAAACAGTAGATTTTCTCAGTATGATCCAATTCGAAATGACACCCCTTTAAGTGGTTTGTCTTCGAAATGTCGTCCCCAACAATGTATTTTGATTGGCGCTGCCTGAAGCGGCCCCATCTCTGCATTATAACACGAACGCCATCCATGTATGTTCTTGGATTTTCTTATTAGTACATTTCAATAAATTGCTTGAATGCTCTATCATAGGCTATATGCGATGCAACCACCAACAGACTCAGTGATTCTATCGGACTCTCAAAATATGCTGCGTAAGATAGAAAAGTGTATGATCAGAAATGAGTGGGTCACTCTTCTCAACAGAGTATTACATGGATCTACTGTCCAGGTCATGCTGGGGTCAGAGGAAACGAAAGAACAGATGTGTTAGTTGGTAAAGCCTTGGTGAACGGCACCGAGATAAGAAGAAGAGACAGGATTGAATTGATTAGAACAACCATGGATACCCTGCGAAAAGACGAGGAAGAATGAGACAATGCACATATTCAGAGATTGGTAGAAATGGGAGGGACTAGAGGCAACCGGAGAAAGTGCTCCCTCTCAGGAAAGATCAGAAGAACGCGCAATCAGTAACTTACTGTGACACTGAGCTTATACAATTTTAGATGGCTGATGCCCCATCGAGGCCAGCTCCTTGGCGTGGAGATGGGGCTTAGTCCAGCCAGCAGAGGCTGGAAACTAAGACTGGCTGGGCCCTCCCACATTCGGGCAGGACCACAGTCTTGCCTAGCAAGTAAAGGTGCTGAAGTCAGCGACATTTGGCCAGAAGGCGCACCACAACAATCAGAATGTCATGCATTATCGCACATGAATGTCTATATCTGCATTACCCCGTTATGGTGCTAACCCTGTGACGACTCACCAGGCAGGAGTAGCACCGGGCCCTATACCTCGAAAGGGCCCACCCCATACGACTGGAGGTCCTCTTTGATTGCCTTGTGGAGCCAGGAGGCACAAGAGTAATATCACTGACCAACAAATATTACCAACCAATGAGACATCACTTACAATAATGCACTGGAATGCTGAGGGTGTAAATAGCAAAAAAGATGGCTTTAGCAAGAAATTAGAATTAGAAAACACCCTTCTTAAGGAACAGGTCAGCATTTGTTGCATACAAGAGACACACCTCAGCAAAGATGTAGCCTTTAAAATTGCAGGTTATCAGTGCTTTAGAGCTGATCGAATAGACAGAAGAAAAGGAGGTATACTAACCCTAGTCAAAAATAATATAAGCGCACATCAAACTGAGCTATACATGGAAGGAGCAGAATATCAGGTCCTTCAACTAAAGACCAAGAACACAGACTTCAACCTACTAAATTATTATTGTCCAAATGACCAGTCCCTTTCCCTGGACACAATACCATACAGAGGAAGACTGATAGTATGTGGAGATTTTAATAGTCACTCACAAAGCTGGGGTTATGACCACTTGGATAAAAGAGGAGAAGAACTTGAAAGCTGGCAAGACGATAAATGTCTTCTATTGCTTAATACGCCAAAAGATCCTCCAACATACTACTCAAGAGCATGGCAAACCACTTCCACGCCAGACTTGGCATTGTACTCAGCAGACCTAAACTGGGAAATCAATAGAACAGTGGGAAAGCAACTTGGAGGTAGCGACCATCGACCAGTCCTCCTTAGTATTAAAAATGAACTTCCAGGAAATGCATGTAGCCTTCCAAGATGGAATTATAAAAAAGCAAATTGGGGACTATTTAAACACCGCAGTAGTGTTTTAGCTGGACAAATAGATAAGGAAGGAAAAGACATAAACGCCATAGTCAAAGAGTTCAATAAATGTATTCATCAAGCTGCCAAGGAAGCAATACCAAGAGGAGCATGCAAACAATACAAGCCATACTGGAGTGAACAACTAGAACTGCTGCAAGAGGAATTAGAAAAAGCACGGACGGAAGTGGAAAATAACCCAAGCCAGGAACATCACAACAAACATCAACACGCAAAAGATAAATTCCAAAGAGCCAAACTAGAAGCTAGAAGAAAGAGCTGGAAAGAGAAAACAGAATCCTTAAATTTTGAAAAGGATGGAAGAAAACTGTGGAAACTGGTCAAACAACTAAATGATGAGGGAACAGGAAGAAGCACAAACATAACACTAGTACAGAATGGCAAAATGATTACAGGAAAGCAAGCAGCAGATAATTTCGCTAGGATATTTGCTCAAGACTGCAATATTGAAATTAGTCCAGAGAAACAGCATACAGTGCAGAGCGACCAAAAAAGTAAATTGGAACATGCTCAGACTAGAATCAGTGATGAAAACAGCGCAGATGAAATTATGGATACATTGTTCACATATAGTGAATTGGAATTAGCAGTCTCTAAACTAAAGCTAAATAAGTCCCCAGGAATTGATGAAATATCAAATGAAATGATAAAGAATCTAGGAACAACAGCCAGAAGGAAACTATTGGACATCCTAAATATTAGCTGGACTACTGGGAAAATACCACAAATCTGGAGAGAATCAATTATGGTCCCTTTGCTTAAACCTGGAAAAGATGGAACAACACAAACTAGCTACAGACCAATTAGTCTTACAAGTTGCCTGTGCAAAACAATGGAGCGCATCATAAACCTAAGACTAAAATTTCACCTGGAAAGTAGAAAATTCCTTGCACCACAGCAGGCAGGTTTCAGGCAATGCTACTCCACAGAGGATCAAACCACATACCTCTCACAGGAAATTGAGGATGCTTTCCAAGACAAAAAATCAGTTTTAGTGGTATGGATTGATTTACAGAAGGCCTTTGATAAAGTATGGAAAGAAGGATTGCTTCAAAAAATGAGAAACTACAAGATATGTGGAAATATGTACAGATGGACGAAAGCCTTTCTTCATAATAGAAGAGCCAGAGTACAAGTAAATGGCAAAAAAAGTAGGAAAGTATTACTATGCCATGGAGTGCCTCAAGGAGGAGTTCTATCACCCACTCTTTTTCTCATATTTATCAATGATCTAATTGAAGAAATACCCTGTGGAACTAAGGCAGCACTATATGCAGATGACTTGGTTCTATGGTGCACACATGAGAGCGCCATGGTTACCACAAAAATGCTTCAGAGAGCCATGGACATTTTGACTAATTGGGCTGACAAATGGTGTGTAAGTATCAATATAGAGAAGTCGGCAACAACCCTTTTTACACTTTCACCAAAACAAAGAGCAGGAAACATCTATGTAAATAAAACTATCTTAAAGGTAGATGACCAACCCACATATCTTGGTGTAACATTTGATGCCAAAATGACATGGAAACATCATATCAGCAAAGCAGAAACAAAGGCTAGAAGGAAGATAGCTATACTAAGAAAACTGAGTGGGACAACTTGGGGAGCTAATGAAAGAATTCTAAAAAATGTATACCAACAAGCCATTCGACCATACTTGGAATATGGTTCTACAGCATGGAGTTCATCATCAAACACTACACTACAAAACCTAGATGGAGTACAGAACCAAGCACTTAGAATCATTACAGGCGCAATGAGATCCACACCAATCATAGAAATGCAGAATATCGAAGGGATGCAGTCATTGAAAGAGCGTAGAGATACTAAAATTATAATTCATGGAGAAAAGTTTCTTTCCCACCATAGTCACCCAATGAAGGAAAGATTCCAGAATCTATCACAAGGACGGCTTAAAAGAAGCAGCTTCATGCACCAGGCCAAGCGTCTACGTAGACAGGTATCGGATCTACCAGAGGTAACAATACCACTGACATCTCAACCAGAACACACCAGATGGGAAAAACGGACATGCCTACCAGTAACCATCCAAACAACAGTAGCAGGTGTGCATGGGGATGAACATCAGAATAATCTGCAGAAAAGAGTAGCAGCTCTCAGTTTCCTTGATGATGTTTACCCAAGTGATCTATGGACCAGAGTATATACAGATGGATCAGCACAGAATGCAGTAAAAAATGGAGGAAGTGGTGTATATGTAGAATACCCAGATGGCACCACTGATACTACTTGTATACCAACAGGGAATTACTGCAACAACTATGACTCTGAAGTCAAAGCTATTTATACAGCTGCAGAGAAACTGTTAACATTGGACAGGACCTCACACCCTATTGTAATACTTACAGATGCAAGGTAAGTACTAGAGGCATTACAATCCAATAAACTTCCAGAGTTAAAAGAGGTGCTGTCCATAGTACAAAATAGGTGTAGAGTTATACTGCAATGGATTCCATCACACTGTGGAATAGCAGGAAATGAGAGAGCTGATCAACTCGCCAAGGAAGGTGCTAACATGCAGCAACCGGATGTACCAATCAGCTATCACCAAAAGAAATCCATGATAAAGGCACAACGAAAGCCTAACTTACCTCCACGGTATGACTACCACCTACTTAGCAGACAAGAACAGGTCATCATATTTCGACTGAGAACTGGACACAATAGACTAAACAGCCATATGTATACAAAATTTAAAATTGGCACAACAGCAAAGTGTAATTGTGGACAAGTCAACCAGACTTCAGAACATATCCTTCAAAAATGTGCAAACTATGACACATTAAGATGCACATACTGGCCTTCTGATACACCAATGAATGTTAAACTTTATGGTACAAAACAAGAAATGGAAAACACTGTCCAATTTATACAAGAAACAACACTGCAGATATAGACATTATTAGCGAACGAAAGAAGAAGATGGCTGATGGAACAGCAAGCAGAGCATGTGTGGGAATGTACATGCCCACACATGGACTAATAGCCATAGTCACAAAACCAATTTTGTCTTCAACTTTTTTTGTCTTCCATTTAAAAAAACATCATATTTTCCCCAGCAACTCATACCTAGTGCATATAATTTGTTATCAGGCAGTGCTGTCCTCAGCCAGAGCTTCCCAAATTTTAGATATGATAGAGAAATCTTTCATTGAGGATGTACATGTATTTATTTCATCACCTAAAGAAAGAGCACTACTCAAAGGTTTTTGGGACTAACACACCAGAAATTATGGAACATAATGGAAAGAATGCTCTTGCCACACCATCTCGTAACGCTCATTAAAATGCTTTATCAGGAGCAATAGGCATCTGTCTGCCTTGAGGAAAAAACATCTGATTCATTCAAGGTCCAAAAAGGAGTCTGACAAGGATGCATCCTTTCACTATATCTGTTCAACATATAAGCAGAAAACATCATGTGAAATGCAAAAGAAGACCCACGTTATGAACAGTTTCAACCTCAATATTGGAGGCCATGAGATTCAAGAAATTAGGTATGTAGATGATATATCAAAACATATATCCTACTATCAAGACATCCCACTGGTCTAGAACACATTATTATGTCAGTCAAACAGATTAGAAAAGGCCCTATAAAAAAACACACATGAAAAATCAATGGCAAGGGACAATCAGAAAAATAAAGTTACAACTAGTAAGAAGCTATATTTTTTTAGTGGCAACATATGATTGTGAGATGTAGGAAATGATATCTGTAATGGAAAAGAAAATATCTGCATTCTAAATGAAATTTTATAGAAGGTCCTAAGAATATAATGGTCAGAGATGAAGCAACGCAGACGTCTGCAGAAACATGAATACAGCAGATTGTCTCCTAAAAACTATAAAAAAGAACATACTAACATATTTTAGACATATAAAAAAATACACAAAGGTTTAGAAAGATTAATCATGGACGGTTCTAAGAAAGAGATCACGAGGCAGACCAAGCCTACAATGGATACAGGATATTGAAGACTTTCTGAATATGACACTGGAAGAGGCTTGACATCATACACAGAACTGAGAAGCTTATAGAATGGTAGTAAGTACCAGGTTCTGCAAAGTACAAGTAACATAGATGATGATGACAAGAAAGATGGATGTAACTGTAGAACTTCGGTATTAAAAATTGTGAACATGTTTTAGATAGTTGCTGTTTACTGGGCATATAAAGAGACACAGCTGTTTAGAAAGATAAATTATGAAGGGCAGAGCACCTTGGAGAGGAGAAAGGGCAGACAAAAAAAGAATATAGGCTGACAACATTAAAGATAACATGAATACGTTGTTGGAAAATGCAAACCACATTGCCCAAAATAGAGAGATATTCAGGGAGTTCACTAGGAAGACAACATTTTGAGAATACATCACATGACGTACACTTTTTAATGTGATTATTGTTGGTACTGCTGAACTTCAATATGGGATTGAAAGATGACCTCATTGTGTAATTGTTATTGTGCATGCAATTATGTCAAAGAGGGATATACATTGTGTTAGGTCTCTGTAAGTGTTCATCTGATGTAGCATTTGGACTGCTGTGTTGTCTAATGATGTTTATCCCTGAAATAGACGGGTGATAACCCTGAAAACTGTGCATGCTTTTCCTGAACAGAAAGTGCTGTTAAACCACCATAAAAATAACACTGACAAATATGTAAATAGATATATGTATAATGTTTGTCAGTGCAATGTACAATATGTGACATTATAGTTACCAGTCGTAGTTACCTCTGAGTAGAAGGCTCATCCAATAGGCATTGCACCAGGTTGAAAGGTGAAGCCTCCTGGGTATGATGGAAAGCTCATGCACCTCCCGATTGCACATAGGAAGTAAGAGCTAATCACTCGTAATTCTTGGGGTTCTTAAACAAATAAGCAATAGTTACCAGTGTCTGTAAACTCCATTTTAATTGTGTCTGTTAATAAAATTATCTTATCCTTTGTATTGTATTTTATGATTATATACCACTTAGCAATATTTTACTAACTATTACCAGGTATTTGTTTGACTCAGAAAAATATACGGAAGTATGTAATAACAAAAAGTATTACTGCATATCAAGCGACCAGACATGCAATAGCCTGAAAACTGATCACCATTCAATCATAGGATTCATCACAAAATGATGATGATGTTCCTCCTTCGCAAGTGAAGATGAGCATGACATGAAAAAACATTAAATGCGATGAAAAAAAAAATATATATATAATAATTAAAATGGGTAATTAGCTAATTTAGTTTGTGAGTTCGTAGATGCCTGATGAGTCCGATTCGTGCATGGAAAGTTCTATTGCAATGCATGCAGGAGTGCTGAAGGTTCGGGGTAGGAGAATTTATGGATTTGTCCTTCCGCTTCTTGAGCTTGTGGATTGCCCGCAGTGTTCTTTCTTTTTCAAATTTCGTGATGCCAGCAGTGATCTGAGTGTGCCAGGCTGAGCGATCAAGTGCTGTAGTCTCCCAGGAGCTGGAATCGATGCTACAGTTCTTGAGAGAGCTTATTAGATTATCCTTGAAACGCTTTTCCTGCCCTCCACTTGAACGTTTACCTTCGCACAACTCCCCATAGATTAATCTCTTTGGAAGGCGCTTGTCTGGCATACAGACAATGTGGCCAGTCCAGCGGAGTTGGGACCTAGTCAGCACTGCATGGATGCTTTGCATACGGGACTTCTGAAGAATTCCAACATAAGCAGAGAAAAGACAATAGATAGAACTAGATGATGATGAACATAAAAAGTAATCAGTAACAATTGTTCACATAAAAAAACAAGTTTATTTTTTTTTTTCCCAAACAACTTTTAATCTAGACATTGATTACATTAATTCATTTATGATCACATGTCATCTATATCACATTATTTCATCTATGATCACATTATATCATCTATGATTACAATAAATCATCATTATGATTACATTATATCATCTATTATCACATTACTTCATCTATGATCACATCATTTCATCTATGATCACATTATTTCATCTATGATCACATCATTTCATCTATGATCACATCATTTCATCTATGATCACATTATTTCATCTATTATCACATTATATCATCTATATCAAATCATTTTTATCTAGATCACATTATTTCATCTATGATCACATTATATCATCTATGATCACAATAAATCATCTATGATTAAATTATATCATCTATGATCACATTATATCATCTATATCACATCATTTTATCTATACCACATCATTTCATCTATGATCACATCATTTCATCTATGATCACATTATTTTATATGAGTTTGTGTGACTGTATTATTCAAGCGATACTAATGTTTTTTTCATTTCTTAATTACATAATATATAAAAAATACATGTTACTAATGTTATTATATTCTACGTTATTTCTCTTGAGTTTCGTAGAGATATTTCAAAAGTTTTTTTCTTCTGGAAAAATAATGAAAATATCACAATAAATATTTCCAAAGAGAAAGTTAAAAAGTGTATTAAATGCACTAAAAGTAACATTAAAAATGTTAACTTATGGTTCCGATGTAAATAAAGCATTGTGATTTAAAATGAAAGATCTTTGTAGTTGATAAAAATAAAGATATTTTGCACAGGAAATACATTGCATACAATTTTACAAATAGTGCAAGACATGACACCTCAAAATAATTATATGTATGTAACAATCATCATCATTACAGTTCAGCAATCAACCATCTATGTTCTGTTCTCATTCATTCACAGAAACAACAAAGCTACAGTTACACATGCAGCATCGGCAAGTGTTTCCTTATTAGTAACATTATTAATTTGGTGAGCATTTTTTAGTTTAAATATTACTTAATTTTATGCTCAGTGATTCTTCAGCAGACTCTAATTGACTGAACTTGAACTCTCTTTAGCTGAATGATGTCTAAATTCTCTTTAGCTGAATGATGTCTGAATTCTCTTTAGCTGAATGATGTCTAAATTCTCTTTAGCTGAATGATGTCTGAATTCTCTTTAGCTGAATGATGTCTAAATTCTCTTTAGCTGAATGATGTCTGAATTCTCTTTAGCTGAATGATGTCTAAATTCTCTTTAGCTGAATGATGTCTGAATTCTCTTTAGCTGAATGATGTCTGAATTCTCTTTAGCTGAATGGTGTCTAAATTCTCTTTAGCTGAATGATGTCTAAATTCTCTTTAGTTGACTCTTATTCCGTGTACATTTTGTTTTCAAACTCCCACTTTCAAACTCAAACCTCTCTTGCAGTAAGGACAAAGGTCCTACTATATTTCCAACAAAATGTAGTCCAAAGAATGGAAATGAGCTGTGTCACCATTTTATTTGCGCTAATGGTCCAACAAATACAGCTTCGACAGTCGTTACTAATATAGGCCCTATTCAGCATTTTTACCACTTCCACTGAATGATGTATGTATTGTATTCATATTGCTAGTAGGCCATCCATATGAGAGAACTGGTTACTGCAGGTTAGTCATCAACCTCTCAAAGTTAGCCACAATCAAACTTACTTGACTTTTTTTGCTGCTGTCTGTGTCACTACTTCACTATTAACATGGCACATGTACAGCCACACTCTTTTAATAATGTCTGAACTCTTTAGCTAATCTTTAATGATGTCTAATCTAAACTCTCTCTATAGCTAAATCTTAATGTCTAATCTAAACTCTTTCTATAGCTAAATCTTAATGATGTCTGAGCTCTCCCTTTACCTAAATCTTATTGATGTCTAAACTCTGTTTAGCTAAATATTATTGATGTCTGAGCTCTTTTCAACCTAATCTTTTTTTATATTATATTAGTACCAACAATCATAAGCCCTGGACTTCAACAGGATTGTCCCTAGTATTGTTTAACATGTACACCATACAAATTACAGACAAACAGATCAAAGGGACTGACTGGCAGAACTATTTCATATGCTAATGACATTCTAGTGTATGGACAGGGTAGAAATCGAGAGATGTGCGTCATTGAGTTACAAAGTGAGTTAGTTCGCATACGGGAGTGGTGCAAGTATGCAGATGCATTAGTGAATTCCTATAAAGCATTTGTAACGTGGTCTTCCCCTCAATAACAACATGGTAAATATGCCCATGCCATGACTTACTTTGTGCGGAGGTATCCTCGAAAGAACCAGCACAATGAAATATTTGGTTGTGCTTTTTGATAGATGTCTGAATTTTAGGGAGCATGATGACCACATCATTACAAAGGAAGGAAGTGGTCTTGCAGCAATGAAAGTTATGGCTGCTGCTCTGTGTAAAGAGAAGTTACTATTTCTTCTATATCAGAGTTTACCCTAGTTTAATTAATATGCATTAGCAATTCTTATGCTTAGTCAGATACAGACTCAAAGACTGGATAAGATCCAGAATGAGGCGATGCATATCAGACTTAGGTGTACTAGAGATACATCAGTATGGGCCATGCAATTTTTACTCGACTGTTCAACAACAGAGCACAGAATGCATTTATTCAGTGCAATAACCTACCTACAAATCATAGCTGACAACGAACACCCACTGAATTCTGAAATTAATAAAGTGAAAGGTAGCAGACTACAATGAGAAAAGTCGCGGATGGGGCGTGTGGAAGATGGCATACAAAGTGTGTCTATGTTTATGTGTGTCAAAGTGTGAATATGTGGCACATGGTGTGGAATGGTTAAGTGTACCCATGGATTGCTAGACCCCCTTCCATGTTATAATAACTCTCAATAGACAATGCACAAAGTGGAGCCCCATTGCGGAGTAGTCTGAGGTGCAGACATTGAACAATGAGAATTCCAAGGAAAGGAACATGATTATATACATAGGTGGTTCAGCTGTTAGATACGCTCATAGTGCCTGGGTCGTCACAGCTCAGTCTGTAAGGAAGATCATCAAAGAGGAGTAGTGCTGTGATTACAAGCAGCATTACTATTATGATTATGGCAGTGACGAAGAACTTGAGGTGGATGAGCACAAAGATGGCAACTAATGTCTGCATCCATAGGGACTCGATGTGCATGATCATAAAAATACAAATGGGTTGCATTTATGAATATTGGCTTGAGGCAGCTGAGTGGTCATAGTTGGAATGTCACATTCATTTTCATGCCTGGTCATGTGGGTGCACAAAGCAACAAAGAGCAGATCAGTTGACATGCATTGCTAGTCTAGCTGTAGAGCAATGGATTGTGGGAATATTTTGTACTTCTTATGAGAAAAAACATGGACAAATTAAACTTTTTGTGGGGTAGGATTCCTTTTCCGTATCCCAAAATGAAATAACTGGGAGTGAAATGTGGTGTGAGAAATGAGCATTACTGTGAGATTAGAAGAATATTTGTCAACCACAAAAGATATGGAACTGCCAGTCATTGTGCAATGGTGGATAAAACCAAGTGGAGCACACCTATGGGTGTTCAGAGTGCAATGATCCAACACTTGACTAACTATTGATGTTTGCTGCACTCTTGTGAGCAAAGAAACCACTGATAAACAGAGAATGATCCCAAATAAATGAAATACTAAAACACTTGAAACATCATTTTCCTGGACATTTCCTTTGAATTATTATTGAAATTACAGACATCACTTATATGTCCAGTCACACTACCAGTCTGTGAGTAAAACTTGGAGCTAGTTTCTGCAAATTGCAATTGAGAGACTGACTATGTTTACTAGTGACTGGGCCATTGAGGCTCCCAAATAAATAAAATAATGAATTATCAGCAACTTATCAAACTGTGTTCTTGAGGAAGGTGAATGTAGCTTAGATATGAACAAACAGAAAACTATGCTTATCAAAAACTTATTTATTGGAGGAATTATGCACTTCATTTTATTCTCATGTGAGCACATCTGAAGATGTCTTTTTAGCTAACAAAAGAAAATTACAGTATTCGCTCGTATTTTATGTAGTGAGTGGTACATTTTGTGAGTGGTACCTTCTAATTATTTGCGTGGGTAAGCATTAGAGGGAATATTTATTGTAGATATGGTCAATCAATCAAGTGCCATCTGAGTGGCATAGGCGATCATGTTTCTCCACAACTCTCTGTCTCTTATATTGTTAATAAGTTCAGTTGCTGATATCTTTTTATGCTACAGCGACAACCCATCTAGAAATTTATCTTTATATTTTTCTGTCTCTTCCCCCCACGATCTTTCCAATGGTTACTAAATGTTAATATTTTGTATTTCTCATCACATGCCCTAACACCTGTGTGTTGCAGGCCGAAATGGGAGTAAAGAATAGCAACACTGTTTACCTTCCACGCATGTCATAAAAGGCGACTAAGGAGGTTATGGGATGGAGTTGGCTGTCCCATCCCATATAGGGTCAGTGACCCAAAGCCATGCTGAAGTCGGATGTGTCAGGCCAAAAGGCGCAGATATCGCAGCAATGCTGTAAACCATGACACAACGCATTCCGTTCTCCAGACTACATCCTGCTAATCTGCAGGAGTTTGAGAACGAACGCAGAAGAAGAAGAACATGCCCTAAAAATCTTGACTATCTGTTTCTAATATTTGTTATAATTTATATTTTTACTCCAGCATCTCTGAAGACTTCTACATTAGTTTTCTTGGATGTCCATGGTATGATGGTCTATTGTCTATCCCCAGGTGAATGATCGTATTCACTTTTGCTGTCAAGCATAGAGGTGTGAGCTTAAGTTGTCATTCCAAGGCCAGATGTGTTGCCTTGGTTGCATTAAGTCCATGTTTGTTCAAGGCTATCGTGATTTTTTTTCTATCCACTGCTTTCTTGTTCTCCTTTTGGCCTTATGCCTGGATAGTCTTTCGTTATATGTTCTTATTGGTATTTGGTTCATTCTCATAAGGTGACCGAACCATTTTACTTGCTGTCTTTTAATATGTTCAATTAGTAACGCAAATTAGGTTACTGCGGCACCATCCACTTTGTCGGACAACCTCTGACCATTTGGTTATTTATAATATGTTTAATACATGATATTATAACAACTCTTTTCTTAATTTCCTAATTTCTTATTTCTCATTTCCAGCTTTTCTTAGACACTTCATTTCACATGTATCGATTTTCCTTATTTTGGGAGGCTGTTAAAGACTTTGTTTGACATTGGAAGGAGAGTGTTGGTATAAACATTGCAGATATTGTCTGACTCTTGATTTCCATCATGATATTTGGATGGAGAAGTAATAGTGAAAGTTGGTAAATCACTCTGTTTGCTTTCTGACACCTTGTTTCTATTTCCCTGCCTAGTCTTCCATCTTCGGAAAAAATGCTGCCTAAATACTTAAATTCTTTGTCTTGTTTGACTTTGATGTTATCTATTGTTATTTCATTGGTGTTGCAGACCTGCTAATTGCCATAACTTCTGTTTTTTTTTGTACCTTAATGTTCATGTTGTACTTCTTACATGCTAATAGCAATGCATTGATGTTGTTTTGCAAATTTTCCTCACCTGTGTATATTAGACTTTGATCGTCTGCACATGATAGTTCGTTGATTTAATTATTAAGTTTCTCATCAGGTTTATTTGCAATGTTTTTCTCTTTGTTGATATCAGCTTCTTTTATTATTCTGTCTATGTATATGTTAAAATTATAGGTTAAAGCATGCAGCCTTGTCTTACTCCAGATCTTGTTTTGACAGGTTCAGTCATTCCATCTGTTGTTCTTACTGAACTTTGGCATCTTTGATATAATCGCATTTATATTATCTAACAGCTGTCCTCTGATGTTATAAATTTCTATGGTTTCCCAGGCAATGTTTCTATCTACTCTGCCGAATGCCTTTTTCCTGGTATGATGGTCAATATTTGTAACAACAAATGAGATTATGCATTTATTAGCTTCATATCAGGATCAAGGAATAATTATATAAGAACAATGTCAGTAATTCTGTATAATAGATTAATGGCATCACAATGAATTCAAATAATGACATGATAATAAATTCAAATAATGTCAGTCTAGTATATCTGTAAGTGAAATACAGGCTGCTATTTTATAAGGAATTACTCCTGTTTGTGCTAGAACCGGAATTGCTGTCCTCAATCTGTCCTGAAGATACTCTCGTATGCTTAGACAACTTAAATGAAGCAATGATGGAACCTCAGAAACAAACTTTTGAATATGGCGAACAACATCTGGTTTGCAGGCTAGGGTATGTGGGATTCTATCCTCTCTTAACCATGACATCTTGACCTTGCATCCTGCCTGCATGAGCAAGAAGATAATCTCAACATTTCCCTGCTCCATTGCCATCTGCATGGGAGTCATAGGTCGCAATGAACATTTAGCATTACTTGCAGTGTTCAGTGAGCAGTTTGCTCGCAGCAACTCCTTAATAATGTTGATATTTTGTTGATCCACTGCAAAGTGCAAAGGAGTTGACCACATAACAGTTTCTGTGTAGGTAGATGCACCAAGATTTAGGAGCAGCTTGACCATATGAAGAGAATTATTCTTGATGGCTTGACATAGAAGAGAGATGCACTGAGGTTCACGAATATAGTTGACATTTCCACCTCCATGTACTAATATTGGTACCACTTTAATATTATTTTCTTCCACGGCTATCCATAATGGAGTCTTGCCCAATGCTTCTTGACAGTTGCAATCAGCACCTCTTTTAAGAAATGTTTCAACAACGCATTCATCGCATCGTGACACAGCAATATGGAGAGTGGAGCGGCCATTCATTTTCACTGAAGTATCAGCTCCTGCTAGTAGGAGCTCAGTTATTATATTTGTATTGACAAATTTTGCTACCAAGGCACGCATAAGGGGACTAGTGTTACGATCACATAGGGCATTGACATTAGCATGCGAGTGTATTAATTTTTCAACTAACTGTAAATCTCCTTTGTCCACAGCTACATGCAGAGCAGTAACCTTTGAAGATGATGATATATTCGGATTACATCCAGCACCTAAAAGAAGATCCACGCAGCGTCTGTAATTCTCTTTAAATGTATGCTGGGTATTAAAAATAGCCTTCAGAAGAGCAGTAACGCCTTGATTGTTTTGCCTATCACGTAGAAATATATTACGCTCAAGTAAAAGGGAAACAACATCAGAAGCTCCATGCTTGGCTGCAATATGTAATGCAGTTTCTCCCTCTCGTGTAACTGCTTCTATATCGCAACCTTCAGATAAAAGAAGATTAACGATCCTTACGTTTCCATAAGAAGATGCTATATGAATTGCAGTCCAGCCATAGTGTTTTCGTATTATAAATTTCATATTTCCAGTAAAGACTGTGTTTAAATCGAGATTATGCTGGAAGACAATTTCTGCCACTGTTTCTTCAGATCCTTCAACTACTGCTCTGTAAAACTCATATATCTCCCTATATGCTAGGTTTTCTTTATTCTCAACATCTGAATGTTCTGGATTTATATCTGTTGATGAGTAACTCTCAGTTATGTCATATCTAGGTATCATGACAGAATGGCAATCTTCATTGACCTGGTCATTTAAAATATAATCATGCAGAGTAGTTCTAGGTGAGCTTAGGAAATCTTGTTGCTGCAATTCAGTGTCATCTGTGCTACCATTTTCTAGTTGTGCCATTTCTTGCCTTCCCTCTCAGCAAAAACTGTATATTCTGTGCAATCAAACAAGTAAATTTGAATGTGAGGACAATTTTCCATAAAATACACAAATTTAGCACACAAAAACAAATATAGTAAATCTGTCTTTCTCTAACCCTCTTTTATATGGAAATTTGTCTTCAATGGAGATATTTTCCAGTCCCATGATTTTGTAGCTGAAAAACATGATAAATTGCCCTGGATTACACAGAAACTGTCTAATGCAGAAACAGAAAATAGGGCATAAGCATTGAAGTGGAAATTTCCAATGTCAAAAAAAAAACTAACCTTGAAGAATATAAAAGAATTTTGAGAGACCAATGTAACTTTTCTACAAATAGTTCAGACAATTCTATCCACCATTGTAGTGAGATTGGAGCACAGAGATTTATGACACCTGCCTGCGATCTAAATGATGCAGAAAAAAAAGGAAATGCTATTTCTTCCTCCATGTAAGGACATGAAAAGAAGGAAACATCAAGGTATATTTCTATTGGTAGCATATCATCTTCAGGGTGTAGTGATTAACTAAGTATTTTTTGCTGCAGTGATTTTCAAAATAACTACATTCAGAAGGTTGCCATTATTTTCTCAACGGTCAAGATGAAGTTTTCTGCAGTAGTGTTTGATCCTAGTACTGCAAAATAAGTTAAACAGGTTACTTAACTATAGATAAATATAGATGAAAAGGTATAAAACATGCAATAAAACACAGCAGGACAATTTTTGATGTATCGGCCCAAATGGGACCTTTTTTACGAAAAATAATAACGTTTAAACCACACAAACTTGAAATGAGTTTGATGATGCCATGTTTCACTTACGGGAAACAGCAAAAAATTGGAACTTGAAAATGTCCTCAGTGAAGAACAAGTTAATATATGCTGTATCCAAGAAACACACCTCAGCAGCGACATAGCCTTCAAAATCAGAGGCTACCCAGTGCTACCGATCTGACCGAAAGGACAGGCGAAAGGGTGGAATTCTGACACTTGTTAAAAACAATATCAGCACATGTCAGCTGGAAGTATATATGGAAGGGCCAAATCTAGTTTCAAATATGAATAACGATATAACTAAATATAAACCCGGACACAAGAAATTTATAGAGTTAAGCAAAATTTTCCATACACCCGCTAATCCCAGATGTCCAAGTACCTACTATACTACTTCAGCCTTTAATTGATGTTCTCTAAGTGTTTTCCACCACCTAACAAACATTTGGAGATCAAAAACAATAGTAAACATACCAAACTATGACTGTGTTAACTCCAATGAAATGTGATATCTGTGTGTTATGTGTAGTCACTGTTCAGTCAGTGTGTTGAGGCAGTGTTGAAATTAGGCATAAGCACAAAGGAGCTCTTTGGTGTCCAAAAATATTTATCAAATTATGTCCCTTGAAGAAAATGGCCATTAGTCTATTTCCTGACCATGCAAGTAGGCAGTGACCACGTTTTAATTAGATTTCCAGTGTCCCTGATACTATTTGGCATATAGAAGTGGACATTTTTGTGACATCAAGTCTTTTCTGTACACAGTTGGGCATCTATCTGACAAAAAAAGCGGATATTGTTTGAGTAACTTGTATTTTAACACTAGGTATTGTCACTTATTGTGTATTTTCATTATCCATTTTTAATCTACTATTGCCTTCAACTTTATTTACTGTCTAAATGTTATATTAGCCATTTATACAGTTGTATACCAAGTATGAAAGACATTATGAGGAGCACTCTGTCTCATCCAATGTTTTAAAAATGTTCACCATGTCCATGCTGCTGGTCCGCCATATTGTTTTTTACAGACATCTTGTTAACAAGAAATACAATTGCCATCTTTTAAAAACATTAAATATTCTGGGTGTTTATGTATTTACAAAATTGTTAATATCTTTACAAAACTAAGCCAAAGCATATGAATGGGAGTTAGTTTGCCTGCTTACAAGCCTTACAAAAGGTTGTGTGTTGTCATGACAACTGTCCGACTTGGTTTGTGACTACACTACTGATGTGCTGCAATGTGCACTCTTTGGACTATTGGCATTGCCTGCAAGTAGCAGCTTTGTTAGAACATGATCTATGCATAATAATACAAATTATATATACAATGGGATTTAGTTGGGGGAAGACATGTATGACATGAGAAAGAAAAATATAAAAAATGTCTACTTTATTCTTACCATTCTAGGAACATTTCCCTAAACAAGCAGTTCACAAAACTAAACACAAATCACATCACTATGTACATGAATAATCCATGAAAGTTTTATCACATTTGTAGCACAAAAACCTTGTAGGATATTTTATCATAATTCACAAGTATATTGAATAATTATTTTAATTATGCAAATTAGCTGCCATTTGAATATTAATCTGTGGCTGCGGATGAAAATTATGTCAATGTGATCCGCAGATTCGTCTTGTCTTCCCGAACACAGAAATGTATAGTTTGTAACATATTTTATCATAAATAATAGAAATGTTTAATAAATATAATTAGACTATTCAATTCAATTTTAATTATGTAAATTAAGCGCCATTTATGAATATTAATTAGCTTTGATTGAATTTGAAAATTAGCAAAATGTACTCCCCAGGTTCGTCTTTTCTTCCTGAACACAAAAATGTATAGTTTGTTCTATTTTTTTATCATTAGTAACTCTGATATGTCATGAATTATCATTAATTATTGGCTCGACTACAAATCTTGGTCACAACTTTGTGCACTAATCAGCTTATATTTCCTTATATGTTGCATGTACCTTTTTGGCAGATTTTCCGTTCGAGTGTACAGTGTGACCTTTGCTCTGCTATCGAGGTGTTTTCCAACCTTTCACAGGGTCACGTGATCTGAAGCTTCTCCAAGGTGGCGCGTGATTGACATGAATGGCGGCCTCTGGTCATAATGGTCACTTAAAAAGAAATTTATAGAAAAAAAGGGAGGGGGGGGGGGTTAGGAATAAAAGGAAAATATTAAATATTTTAGGGAGACTTGAGTAGTCTTTCTAAAACAAGAGAGAAAAAAAGAAAAAAGGTGGGTTGAGTAGGGCTTGCCCCCTCATGTACGCTAAGTGAAAGAAAAACAATACAGGTTGGGATGGGGAGGGGGAGTAAAAAAAAAATAATGGGGGGTTGAGGGGGCTAGCCCCCCCCCCCCCCCCTCATGTACGCTAAGTGAACAAAAGGTTTGTATGAGGGGATTATTGCAAAAATTTAAATTATTGAAAAAAATTGTTTTTTTTTGTGGCAATGCAGGGTTGCCATTACGTGATTACGGTGATTTTCAGAGGATTTCTAGCGGAACTCTGTGACGTCAGCTACCTAAATATGAAAACAGTGTGCTATTTATAGCCCACTGTACACTCGAACGGAAAATTTACCAAATTTTTTTGATGAAAAATTTATTCAAAAAAATTCATTACTTTTTTTCAGAATTGACGTAAAGACTTGGTTGAAGTATCATTGAATTGCAATTTTCAAGGGCTATCTAACTGTGGTGTTTATAATGATGTAAAACCCATTTTGAAAATTTTGTGCTAATGCCTATGAATTATGAATATGATGAATTCCAATTGAATTAGGCCCTAACAATTAAAAACAATTCAATCATCTCTATTTTAATTACTTTCTTGTACTCATAATGCACATTGAAATGTTATGATTAACTCATAAATAAGCAGATTTATTACATACCCACTATTATAATCGAGGCACACAATTCTATTCAGCTGTATTTACTAGCAGATGTAAACAATCTTTTAATCCGCCATTTTGTATAGCAGGTGCTATGCTACCCGGAAACGGTCAGTGTTGCCAACTCATCAAGGACAATACTAGCTTCACATACAAATACGTATTTTCTATGTTCGTTTTCCTGAGGATACTTATAAAACTTAAATACTTGTACGGAATGTTAATTGTTTTCAATTGGTCCGTTCTAAGTGAGTTGAGTCAAGCATTCGAACCGAATTCAATTTCCGTCAGCCGTAAGAATTATTTTCATTTATCCTTATACTTCATACTTGAATTTATTTATATAAGCTATTATTTGAAGCAACATTATCATGTCTGTATGTTATATATGTTAACAAGAAGACCTATATGTCCTTGTAGTACGAATTCGGAAGTTTTATGTTTGTGTTACTGGGGATACTTTTTCTTCTTCAGCGTTCGCTCTCAAATAACCACAACGAATATTTCTTGTGATTTTCCGCCGGGGAGCGTGAAGTACGTTGTGCTGCAAGTTCCACAGTAAAACTGTGATTATTTGCACCCCGGTTGGCCACTTGTGGTCAGGACGTCCGAGGTCCAGCATATCCGTTTTCGTCATTCCTTTATTTCGGGTTTGGTCCCTAGTCCGTGACAGCTTGTCTATCTGTCGCCGGGCACGCTGGTGTGTAGTGCCTCTTCGCCAAGACGCTTGTCGGGCGCGTCTATCTGGTACGAGGTGTTCCACCATCTATGAACTCATCTCGTGCATTTGGACAAACTGTGCCTGTGCCCATCGGGTACTGAAACGTTTCTCATCCGCGAGCCAGGTTCCGTATGAGGATGAACTTGTCAGAAGAGTTGGATCTTGGCTCGTTCGCCCTCCTACCCGAGGCGTCGTTCACCGACATCGTGAACCCCTCGTCCAAGTTCGAGTCTCACACCACGCGTTTGAGAGCAAGGCGTTCTCGAGCTGAGCGACCTTGTCCCAATAGCGCCTGAGCCCATCAGGTCTGAACCCTTTCTCTCTGCAAGTGTGTTTCCGGTATAGGAAAGCCTGACAGTAGAGTTGGGCCAGGGCTAAAATCATTGTCCCTTTTGTGCCTGAGCCCATCAGGTACTGAACCCCTTCTTCCCGCAAGTGTATTTCCGGTAAAGGAAATCTTGACAGTAGAGTTGGGTCAGGACTGCCATCGTTGTCCCTTTTTTACCTTAGCCCATCGGGTACGACACCCTTTCTCTTCGCGAGCATATTTCCGGTTTAGGAAGGCTCGATATTAGAATTGGGTTAGATCTTCTTGCTTTTCCGAACACCCGTGACTGGGTCTCTGCCTATGAGGAGACTAGAAGCTCGCCTCGAGCTAACAGAGCTTGTAGTTCCCCCTTCCTAGGAACCTTTCACTTTCCATTTGCAGTTCGCGCTGTCCTCTGGCGCTGTTCTGCCCTTTCCTTGTGTCATTGTACTCATTATGACATTTATTTGTTTCTCGTCATGCATTAACCTTTACGTGCCTTTTACATTGGCCGCCCCTCCAATGTTCTGACTGAACTAGGTGGCGTCACTGTATGTCGACAGTGTCGCTGTATGTGGTGATGCTAATGGTGTCTGAGATATTGTCCGTCTCTTTTGCAGTGAAATCTCTTCCCATCTGCTGCCTCCACATTCTCGGACACGATCCCCAAATGATTTGTGCAGAATCAGATAGAGCTGCTGTTTTTCTGTTACCAGGGTGCACCGCGAGGAGGTACATTTGGGATCTTGGTTATCTGCTAACTCTTGGTCCGCTAGAGCAATGCGTTCCCTTTGCACCCCGCTGTGGATACTTAAATACTTATACGGGATGTTTGTTGTTGTTGTAATAGTCCTTGTCTTGATTGGTTCGTTCACAGTGACTTGAGTACACAGGTTGACTGTCTTTACGAGATCACATCTTTTGTTTAGGATGTGGTAGGTCAAGTACGGAAAACTTGTTTAATTGTAAGGCAATTTGGTACCGCTAGAAAGGACCTGGTTCAATTTATGTCAGCCGTATCAAACGATACTAACTTTGTGACAAATCGACGCACACAGTAATGGGAACGAAAACCCACTTTCGTAAAGGTATTCACACAAATGTTACACGATTTCCCATTATAATTTATCATTATTAGTTGATATTAAAAATAGGCTTATTTTAGAATATGGACAGGATATAAACATCAAAAAACCCCACAAAAACCATGATAATCAGCAAAGTTACAGAAGAACATGTGCTAAGCATAAAAGTGCATGGAGATAAACTAGAACAAGTAGAACATTATCACTATCTTGAACACAGAAACACAAATGATGGCAGATGTGAAGCAAAAGTTTAAAGGAGAATAGGAATGTCTAAAGGTACTTTCAGTGACATGAGGAAAATATTAACATCTAAACAAATTACAAATAAGATAAGAAATGAGAATTATAAAATGTTTCATCTATTTTATATTAGTGTACGGCTCAGAAACGGATAATAAACAAACAGTTAGAATACATAATTTGTGCCTTTGAGACGTGGATACGTTAGTGATACATGGACTGTGTATAGGCGTCATATGGGGAAACTCAATCACTTTCACACAACTTGTCCCAGAAAAGTTATAAACGTCAGATGGTAAGACAAGATTCCAGACACCACTGTTCTTGACAGATATGGTATCTCCATCAATGACACTATCCTGATACAGACATAGATTCGTTGGGCGTCATTCGGTACGTATGCTAGACCATCGCCTGCCAAAGATACTTCCCTATGATAAGGAGGAAAAAGTGTACACGACCTCAAAGTGGCCAAAATGAACACTACAAATACTCGTTAAACACAATACTGAAAGCCTTTGAAATAGACCAAGATACATGGGAAGAACATGCACAAAATAGATCTACATGGCCCTCTACAATCAAAAAGAGCACATCATCTTGTGAAAAGATGGGAAATGCAGGAGCTTAACAGCGGAGAGTAGCTAAAAAGTCGCGGATAGACCAAAATCCGTGTAAAGTCGAAGGAAGGCGAGCAAGAGGTTGGCATAGATACAAGTGGAAGAGTAACATCACACGAAGGCAGGTTACAGTCTAGCAGAGTGCACCACCAAAACATGAGACAGTGGATGTTGGAGGTCTGTTGCAGCCAACCTTCATTGCAGAGACGACACTTGATGATGATGAATAGGGAATATTGGTAACATATCCTTGGCAATATGAAGTGTTGCAGCACAGTTAGTTAGCTAGTTAGTCGTCGGATCATCATCAGTGCAAACTGGACACGTCCATAGTTGCTCCGATCTCTCCCTGAGTGTATCCGCCATTACACTTCTGCTGACAATACCGGTCCTCTGCTGGTTGACCATCATTCTTGTGCGCCCTCCAAAATGTTCACTTTTAGCAACACCGCATTTCAAACCCTGATCTTTAATCTAGGACATTGAAAAGGAATCTTCATCTACATTAGTCTCACTCTCGCATTCTATATCTATTATGAAGTTCAGAACAACAGTTCGATCCATTGACCCATCGCCATGTGCCACAATTGCGAATGGCACCAGTTGATCTGCTCTTTCATTGTCTAAACACCCACATGTTCCGGCACGAAAGTAAAAGTAGTTACTTTCAAACTGGCCTTTCTCAAGGTCTCAATCTATTGTTCGTGAACGAGACCCCCTTCCTAATCATACTCATAGAGTCACTCAAGATGCAGACCCGTGTTACTTTCTGTGTGTCTACCCACTCAAATGCACTGGTCACCGCCATAATCTTCATGGTCATGCTACTCGTAGTCGCAGCAAAAGTCCTGCTCACCTGCATGATCGTTTTACCTACGCACTGAGCTGTGAAGTCCCAAGCACTGTGAACATGTTTAACCACATATCCATCAGTGTATATATTCACATCCCCTTCTTTGGTATTCTCACTGACCAAAGCATTTATATCTTGCTCCACAGCCGTGGGACACCATTATCTACATTCCCTGCTATATGTTATTACTGCTTCTCAAACAAGTTTCGAAAATCTGTGGGTAGCCCTCTCCATTCCGACAATGCTGCCACATCTTGCAATCTGAACACGCTTTGTATGACATCCTCAACGTTTCCCACCCACGACTTCCCTCTCTAAAATCTGCTACCATTAATTTTCTGTATTTCGGAATGCAATGGATGTTCTTTATCTGCATGTATCTGGTACGACCGTGAACTGGCGATAATGTAATATGTGTTCTGCTGTAAGACAATCGAGTAGATACCGCATAGCTCTTGTCGATGCGACTCTTGTGCACCCAAGAATAATGTGCATTGCTGCATTCTGTCCATTCTTTCTATTTAAGTTTAGCTAAGAGTCTGAATTGCCAGCTCATATTCCACCACTGCCTCCACCAAATCCTGGTACAAAAGATATAACAACCTTTAATCACACTGCTCATCAGCCATAACCTTCATTTATGGTAAGCCTTTGCCTGCCCTTATGATAACATGGTCTACATGTTCCCTGAAATTCAGGCTTCTATCAAACAACACATCCAGATATCTCATTGTGCTGGTTCTTGCTTACCTGTTCCCGGCCAACGAACACGTAGTACGGGTGTCTTTACCATTTGATTGTTCAAGGAATACCAAGTCACGATTGTTTTAGAAGGATTTACCACTGCTGCCGTATCTCTTCATCAGTTCGTCAGTCTGTTCAGCTGCCCATGTAGTTCCACGACCTACTCTTATCGATTTCTGCCTTGCCTATACGCCAGGATGTCATCGGCATACGATATCGATCTGCCAGCACCTGTGATTTGATTGCTAGTGATGTGTACTGTGTATACATTAAAAAGCACAAGAGTTCGAGGCGACCCCTGTGGCAGACACGGGCTAATAACTGTTGGTGCTGATACCCCGTTACTACACTTAAGAACTACTATCCTGTGCAATAGGGCCGCACCTACTCACTGCACGACAAAAGGATTTACTGCAAGATTCAGCAGTTGGTCCATCAAGACATCCAAGTACAACCTATTGTAAGCATCCTCAAGATCTATTGCGACTGCACATATCTCCATGTGCGAATCCATGTTGAAGTATATCCTTGGTAATAGGGATTGTTGCAGCATATCCTTGGTAAAATGGAGTATTGATAGCATATCCTTGTAATTAGGGAGTCTTGGTAGCATATTCTTGGCAATAGAGAGTGTTGGTAACATATCCGTGGTAATAGGGAGTGTCGTTAGCACTTCCTTGGCAATAGAGAGTGTTGGTAACATGTCCTTAGTAATACGGAGTGGAGTGCTGGTAACATATCCTATTCAGGATGTAGAGCTCAATTTAACATTTTGGAGGCTACTGTGATGTACTAAGCAATACAAATACGCAAAGTATGATGTCATAACTGCCTGCGAATTTGAAAAAGGAGGTGGTGGTGTGGGGATGGGGGTTGTTTACCTAAATAGAAAAGCTAAGTACTTTGTTTTAATATTGATTTGTGAAGATATGTTTTTGGAGAAATCGTTAAAGTTGGAAGTTTATCCTCTGTTTTACTTGTATTTTAGTAATAAATCTTATGTTATATTTTCCTAAAGGATGGAATGAATTTTTTACAAAAATACGTGCGTTCCTTCCCCCTCAACCTAAATCTGCGGGTTTGTGAAATATTATGTAAATTGTAGGTGGAAGGAAAAACACAATTAAATATAATGGGGGTAATAAAAAAAAGTGCATCTACTTTAAATAGATATGATATTTCAAAGAGAGTGAAAAGTGAACACTTGTTTGCAGTTGTGTGACTCAGAAAGTTCAAACACTCGTTTTTCGTATTCTGTGTATGTTCTATTTGTAATTTTCCCATTTGCTTATCAAACATTTTGCATTTGCTGATTCCTCGTCTCGTGACAAAGAATTCTTGATGATAAAGGAACATTGATGACTAATAAAACATTCTACACAGTAAACCGCACGAAATACGAACCCTTCCGACACACTCATCATAACGCATTAGCGAAAGAACGAATATTTATCGCATTAGCGCACGTGCTTTTTGTGAAAAGCTATTCACATACTTTATTCTCTTTTGTATTATACTGCACTAGAATCCTTCTCTGTGTTTAGATATTGGGGACTGTGTCACTCGTCTTGGCTTAACTACTCCGAGCTTTTTATTCGTGAATTTGTGTAAATAATAAATAAATGTTTTAAATGTATATATAGTCAATGAAACACAGGGATCGATCAACAATGTGAGCAGTTTGTATGATCTATCTGTATAAAAAGATTTGATTATCATCACAACTCATGACTTGGGATAATTCTCAGTATTCATGAAGACTTATTTGTCCTTGGATTAGGGTTATCATACGTCCAGGTTTCCCCGGACACGTCCTCTTTTTATGCCGCTGTCCGGGCGGCTTTCCAGAAAAATGGCTTTTATCCGAGTTTTTCTCCGTCTCCGACCGTCCGTCCGTCCCCAATCGATCGACACTTTCTTACTTACTTTTTTGTGCTATATAATTTAACATATTATGTATCGTGAAATAAACACGCGCGTCAACTATATTTAGCGCAATTTTAACACGGAATGAGTGTTTTCTTTGATGCAAAAACACCGGACAACGGAAAGTGATAAGTTGCTCATTGAATCTGTCACAGGAATTTTGTTTGTGCAGCATAACTTAAAAGCATATGTCATGCAAAGAATTTCACACATATCTCAGCAGCCAGCCTAACTTGTTGAAGGCCATCTTTTCTTTGGAGAAATACGCTTAGGCTCAGCCCCAGGCGCAATCTATGATCACAACGTCAATTTCCTCAAATGCGGACGATTTTGATGATAATGACTCAGAATGAGATACTTTCAATACAGTTTGGTAAATTTCAGTAATTTAGTTACTAACTTACTGTTTCTTTTCAGTCAGCTAGTGTGGTGCACTGAACACTCAATTAATACAAGTTTATAATTAATTAAGAACAATATTTTATGTAGTTTAACTTCAATTTTATTTGTGTAACACTTAACTCATTGTGGACCGATCACCACTATAACGGCTTTATAGTATTGGTCTACAAGACCTTTCGCCACTTTAACGGCTTCCATTTTAGATCGATCATATATTGATCAGTTATATTTAGTTTTAACCAGTTAAAGTTTTTATGGTAACCTCTGAACATCCAGGAAACCACTTCCTTTAGAAAACTGAAGACGACTCATGTGGCTGCAAAAGAAACCATTTCTTTGACCGCCATACGCTGCGTTTGTTATTTCCGAAATTCTGAAAAAAATTGGCAACGTCCACTTCTTCTAGATACAGTGCAGAACAAGCTATGGTTATGTTTCAGAGCTTGCTAATTAGTGAATCTAATAATGATGATTCCGATAGTGATTATAGTAAATGTTTACAAGACCTTTGACACTGCCTGGCACAAATTCAAAATTATAAGACTAAATCTGATTTTAACGTGCGTTTTGTGACCAAAGAATAGGACCATATCTCAATGTCTAGATTATTTTTTAGCATGACATTTAGAAATGTTTAAGAATATACATGAGAATAGAGAATAGGACTACTTCAAAGTTTCATGGAAGTAAAAGCTTTGATAAAATAACATGTAACTACAGTGCCGTTGCATGCAACCTTCGTTGCGGAGACGGTACTTGATGATAATGACAGTGTGGAGAACTACGGGAAACTACAGGAAGACAACAACAACAAATTGAGCAGCAATAAACAAGTCGAGATTTTTCGACTGTGAACGGGACTTTGCCGTCTAAATGCGCATTTACACCAAATCGATCGTCATCAACACTCTGCGACTTGCATCTGCCTAGGAATAACATAGGGGACCTATAGGGGCATTCACCACAACCAGGGTCATAGATACGTCTTCGATAAGGGGGAGGGGAAAATGTACCGAATTAAAATGGTTATATCTTCGATCTCATGAGTCATTCCTTCATTTTCCTTGGGTTTTCTTTTATATTTTTATTTTTAGACAACCAATTTCATTTTTTTTCCGGGAGGGGGGGTCTACCCTTTTTTTCCCCTAGTAATAAGTGTCATGATCTGATTTAAGCGAAATCCCACCGCCCCCTTATCAACGGACTTGACCCCAAATAAAGCACTCTACAGTAGAAGACCTCTGTACACAATTAATTAGGACTTAATTCGTTACGTATCTTTAAAATTATTGTCGTGTTTTCATTGGCCATTATTTGAATACTTGGCGTCGCATGCCAAAAATAGCCAGGCGACTCCAAGTATATAAATGATAGCCAGCGAATAGCGCGGTAATAATAAAACACGTAACGAATGACGTCCTAATTAATTATGTAAAGAGGTCTTCTGTACCATATACGGTCATTTCCCAGAGCACATACTACAGAACTGTTTCACTATGTGACAAATACTCGGCGCAAAATATTCACGAATTTCTGTATTTAATTAACAAAGTTACAACTTTTTTCCCATCACAAGCACTAAAAATATGGAAAAGATTGCGCTGAACCAATAATGAAAACGTTGAAATCGCTTGTAGTTGCAGAATCTTCATGTTCTACTAAGACGAATGAACAAGTGAAATATAGTTGGCCGTCCTGTTGGACAATGGAGCAAACGAATGATTTCTGGGAAAGAAATGTTTGGTTACTAACAAAGAATGGGAAAATATGTTGCAGTGCTTGCAGCATAATTCAAACAGTGGAAAGGAGGCTAAAATGGGATCTAAGATTTCAAAAGAATGAGCAAACAGTGAAGTAACTAATTTTATCAAAACTCGGGAACAACATCTTTACAAATACAAATATTGAAACATAAAGCAAACGATGGCCACACACTTTTCATAACAATATTAGAAGACGCGAAGAAAAAGACACTTAAACGGTATCCCTAAAATTGCAATCACGCCAAAAAGAAACAACTACAAAGGTGTTTCACAAAGTCTATATAATTGCAACAACAAAAATCAGTCATTCAATACTTTTCAAATGGAAATTAATCTGCAAGAACTTAACGGCGTTGATATGGGACGGATACTTCGCTCTACAAATGATTGCGTTAATATTATACATCATATTAGCAAGGAGATTAAAACTAAATTGATCAATACAATTGTAAATATAAAATCAAGATTTTCATTAATCATCGACGAGGTGATAACAATCAGTCAGAATATCTACATTATTTTGTATATTCGCGCAATAATTTCAGGTTGTGAAATGATCAGACTAGTTATTTTATTTATTGACTTAGCTGAACTAGAAGATGTACCATCCGCCGGAATCTTCTCCGCTTTGATTAGATGTCTTCATTCTATTGGATTGACAGAGGAGTGCCTGAATGAATGTTTAATTTCTGTTGCTTGTGATGGTGCAGCAATAATGTTGGGTTCTTGTAGTAAAAAAAAAAAGTTATTTAAAGATAATATTCCATCATTGTTTGATACTGTGCTAAGCATAAACTGAAATTATATGTTCACGATGCTGATAAGAAAGTTTCTGAAATTAATAGATTGAAATAATTTATTGACAAGTTATACGTTTTTTTTATCATGCATCGACCAAAGAATAATCGCGAACTCCATGTATGTGTCAGTTCACTGGAAGCGCAGTTGTTGAAAATTAGACGGATATTAAGCATTAGTTGGGTAGCATCCAGCTTTCGCTCAGTATCTGCAGTTTGGTTGGATCATAAAGTAGTTTGTCATTTTGGAATGCTTAAGATGATAATTCCAGAGATAAAAAAAAAGATAGGTGCACATATAAGGGATTTATGAAGAAGATTACTATTGTAGAGTTTATTTTATACTTAGAATTAATGTGTGATGCACTTCAAGAGCTTTCTGAACTGAGCCTGATATCGCAAGAACGAAACATAAATTCAAATGGTGCCAATAAAGCAATTAAGCGCACTATACATTTGTTTGTAGGGAGGCGATTATAACCCGGACAGTACTGCCAGAAAGCTGTACAAGTGAAAAAGTCTCTAATTTTCCAAGGAATTCCTATTTACAATAGAGATAGAAAAGATGATCAACTAATATGTCCTGTTTCCTTTCATGACAGCTTGGAGGCTTCACTAAAACAACAACGGCTTTTTAGGCACCAGGCAACAACAGATTAAAATAGCAACGAAAGAAATAGAAATATTGAACTTTATAAAGGCATGAAAAAAGTATGGCCTTTATTATAAACCTGGTTAAAGTAAGCATTATATTAGTGCATGTATGTCGTTATGTAAGTATGTATGTATGTCTGTATATCTGTATGTATCTCTGTATGGGTGGAGATTGTGAGACCCATATATATATATATATATATATATATATGGGAAGAGAGCTATTTTTACACGGTGTCAACCTGTTACAGTTGATGTGATATTGGGCGACACACTGTAGCTATTATGGACACTCACAATGCTAAGAAATAAGCCAGCCTAGCATTGTTAACAAAGACTTTGTCTACCTTAAAAAGTCTGCGGCGAAATACGCGGAAGAAGTTGGCAGGTAACTCAACAGGTACATAGGCGCTAACAGCAGAGCTGTGTGGACAGCATAGGGCACAGTTAGACACATAGTACGCTCTGGCCATCCACTGTACCTGATTTTCTCCCAGTTGTCTCGACCGTTTCTTGCCACTGGACCAAGATAAAACTCAGGAGAGAGAGTGTGGTTGACGATTAGCGCAACCCTCCACAATATAAACCAACTTCAGCGCTAGTCATTTCTCAACCTAATCATTTACTTATCTTTACTAATGAAATATAAAGAGAACAAAGTGTGAATCAATCCTAGTTGGTTCATGGAATGTTCGGACACTTACGGATATCTCAGATGTAAACAGACCGGAAATAAGAACAGCACTAATTGCTAAAGAACTGACCCGTTATAATCTGAATATTGTTGCACTTAATGAAACGTGGTTTGCAGATGAGGGTCAGTTGACAGAGAGAGGTGGAGGGTATAAATTCTTCTGAATAGGACGTAAAAACACAGAGAGGCGTGAATCAGGTGTTGGTTTTGCTATAAAATCATCTCTGGTGCAGAAACTTCCAGGTCTGCGTGTTCACTCGGACACGCATTCATTTCTACTTGTTGTTTTTATGTTTGTATGTTATGTCCGTATCTTGAAAAAGGCCCATTGGTCCGAAACGTCGACTTTGTCCTGTGTATTGTCATTTGTATGATTATATTCCGTGTTTTGTTGTACGTACCATATTCATTCATGCAAACATCCGCTAGTGATAGTGTGTAGTGTGTTAGTCGTCATTCAGTAGGACTCCATTACCTGTCTTCCACGTGAGTATTATTTTCGATTATGTTCTACTAGCAGTACCACCTTCTATTGATTACCGTTATAATCTGAATATTGTTGCACTTAGTGAAACGCGGTTTGCAGATGAGGGTCAGTTGACAGAGAGAGGTGGAGGGTATACATTCTTCTGGATAGGACGTAAAAACACAGAGAGGCGTAATATATTATGGAGCACTCAAGGCAGGATTTCGAAAAGCTGGTGGACAGAAAAAGCGCTTCAAAGACACGCTCAAGTCATCACTGAAACATTTAACATTGTCGTAGACGCTTGGGAGAGCCTCGATCAGGATAGAACAGCATGGCGTTACATCATTAGAACAGGAGCACTAGCGGCGGAAGAGTCCAGACAAGATACTGCAAGACAGAATCGGACACTAGAAAAGAAAAAACATCTCAACCTCACACAGATACCGTCTATTGTTGTCAATTCTGTAAAAGAACATTTTGTGCGCGCATTGGACTTGTTAGTCATTTCTTCTTCTTCTTCTTCTTCTTTCGTTCACTTGAAACATGTCTATATCTGTAATTCTGTCTCCTTAATAAAACTCACTGTCTTTTGTAGTTCATACAGTGTCCCATAGAGTTTTGATTCCAGTGTTGTTTCCTCTGGCCAATATGTCTGCCTCAGCGTTTCATGCTCAGAACACTCTTGAAGTATATGTTTGGCACTCTGTGCTGCCTGTCCACATGTACACATGGCTGTGTTGCCAATCTTGAACTTTGTATACATGTGACTGCGGAGTCGGTTGTGTCCTGTTCTGAGACGTAGAATTATAACTTGCTCTGATCTGTTCATAATATGATAGTCATCTTGTGTTTGCGTTTGTGGCTTTCTTATTGACTTGATCATCTGTTTTTTCTGATGGTAGGTGATTGGTATATCTGGTTGGTCTTCGGCAGCACCTTCCTTAGCCAGTTGGTCTGCTTTTTCATTTCCTGGTATTCCACAGTGAGAGGGTATCCACTGCATGGTTACCCTAAACTGGTAAGACAATTCGCTAAGTAGTATTTTCAAGTCTGTTAGTTTTTCAGACTGGAGAGCTTGAAGCACTGACCTTGCATCTGTCAGGAATACCACAGGCTGTAGTTCAGAGTTGGAGTTCAGCAGTGTTTTAGCTGCCACACTAATTGCCTGGATTTCTGCATCATAATTAATGCAGAATTTTCCTGTCGGTGTTCTGATTGTATCTCTAGGCTTGTGTGGATATTTTATATATACACCTGCACCTCCATTCCTCACGGCATTCTGTGCTGACCCATCTGTGTATACTCTGACCCATATATCTTGTGGATATTCCTCATCCAGGAAACTGAGGGTGACTGTCCTTCGCTGCACACTGTTCTGTTCGTCCTCGCTTAGTATTCCTTTCACATGGGTCTGAATGTATATTGGCATTCCATGTCTTTCACTCCACGGGGTTTGTTCTGGTACAGGCCTTAAGGGGCTGTCAACTTCAGGTAGGTCTGTTAGTTGTCTGTGGAGTCGTTTAGCTTGATGGATAAAGCTGCTTCTTTTCAATCGTCCCATTGCTAGATTTTGGAATCTTTCCTTCATTGGATGACTTGGCATACACTGAAACTTTTCTGCCTGAATTAGTACTTTTGTGTCTCTGCGTTCGCCAAGTGTTTGCATTCTTCCCATTTTCTGCATCTCTGCTATGGGTGTTGATTTCATTGCTCCCAACATTATTCTAAGTGCCTGGTTTTGCACTTTATCTAGATCTTGTAATGTGGTGTTTGATGCAGGACACCACGCAGCTGAACCATATTCCAGGTGTGGTCTTATGCCTTGCTGGTAAACTTTACTGAGTATATTCCCACTGGCTCCCCATGTGGTTCCACTTAGTTTTCTCAGGATAGCTAACTTCCTCCTGGCTTTTGTTGTTGCTTTGTTTATGTGCTGCTTCCATGTCAGTTTATCATCAAAAGTAACTCGGAGGTATGTGGGTTGTTTGTCTTCTTTCAAGAGCTCTCCATCTATCTTGATATGACCGGCTTTTTGTTTTGGTGAGAGGGTAAAAAGTGTAGTGCTGCACTTATCTGTGTTAATGCTGACGCACCATCTATTAGCCCATAAGGTTAGGGAATCGATAGCTCTTTGCATTTCTTTAGTGGCCACTGTCGCATGTTCTTCTGTGCACCAGATCACCAGGTCGTCAGCATACATTGCCACTTTGATCCCGTGTGGTAGTTCAGCAACTAGGTCATTGATGTAAACCAAGAAAAGTGTGGGCGACAGGACTCCTCCCTGGGGGACTCCATGACGCAGTAGAACTTTCTTGCTCTTGCGACCATCTAATTGTACCCTGGCTCTTCTATTATGCAGGTATGCTTTTACCCATTTGTACATTCTTGAGCTAACCCTGCAATTTCGCAATTTCTTTAGGAGCCCTTCTTTCCAGACCTTATCAAATGCTTTTCTGAGGTCTATCCATGCTGCTAGTACCAGTTTCTTATCTTGGAAGGCATCCTCAATCTCTTGGGAGAGGTAGGTTGCCTGATCTTCAGTAGAGTAGCACTGTCTGAAACCTGCTTGCTGTGATACCAGAAGGTTTTCACTTTCAAGGTACCACTGCATCCTAAGATTGATAATGCGTTCCATTGTTTTGCATAGACAGCTTGTGAGGCTGATGGGCCTGTAGTTGGAGACTGTGTTGCCATCTTTTCCTGATTTGAGGAGTGGTATCATTATTGCTTCTCTCCACGCCTGTGGTACATTACCCGTGGACCAGCTTGTGTTAAAGATCTGCAGTAGCTTTGCTCTTGCTGCAATTCCCAGGTTTCTAATCATTTCATTGGACACTCCATCAGCTCCAGGGGACTTTTTCATTTTCAATTTGGATATTGCATGCTCCAGTTCTCTCATTGTGATTGGTGCCTCCATGACTTCAGGTATAGGTTCGCCTTGTCCAATGTTTTGCTGGTTCTCTCGAACCTCCTGTTGTTTGTCTGGGCTGACTTTGATGTTATTGTCTTCTGCAAAGGAATCTGCAAAGTAATCAGCTGCATGTTTACCTGTTAAAATGTTTCTATCTTTATAAAGTGTGATCCTGGTATTTCTCCCTGTACCTTCATCATTTAGTTGTTTTACAAGTTTCCATAATTTCCTAGTATCTCTTTCTAGGTTCAGCGACTCTGTTTTTTCTTTCCAGCTGCTCCGTCTGGCTTGTAACTTGGCTCTTTGAAATTTAGCCTTTGTTTGCTGATATTTGTTGTGATGCTCTTGGCTAGGTCTGTTCTCAGCCTGCTGTCTGGATGTTTCCATCTCATTTTGCAGCTTTTCCAGTTCATCATTCCAGTAGGGTTTGTAGTTTTTGCGTGCCCCCCTGGGTATGGTTTTACTAGCAGCATGTAGTATACATCTATTAAATTCACTCACTGCTCTATTGATGTCTTTGTCCAAGTTCATGTCCTTAGCTAGAACACTGGTTAAATGCTGGTACATTTTCCAGTCTGCCCCCTTATAGTTCCACCTAGTGAGCGTGCTGCTGTCCTTGGTAAATTCATTGTGGATTTCCAGAAATACTGGTCTGTGGTCACTACCCCCAAGCTGCTTTCCAACGACACGTGTGATGTTCCATTCCAGGCCTGGTGAGTGGAATGCCAGATCTGGCGTAGAGGTGGTGTGCCATGCTCTCGAGTAGAAGGTTGGTGAGTCAGCTGGCTGGTTAATAAGGATGAGATTATTTTCATCCTGCCAGCTCTCAAGTTCCTCACCTCTCTTGTCGATATGATCGTAGCCCCAGCTCTGAGAGTGGCTGTTGAAGTCACCACACACCATAAGTCTCTCTTTATCTCGAATTGTGTCTAGTGCCAATGGTTTATCATTTGGGCAGTAGTAGTTCAGGAGATGGAATTCTGCACTGTCTGTTTTTAGGTGGAGCATCTGGTATTCTGCCCCTTCCATATATACTTCCAGCTGACATGCGCTGATATTGTTTTTAACAAGTGTCAGAATTCCACCCTTTCGCCTGTCCTTTCGGTCAGATCGGTAGCACTGGTAGCCTCTGATTTTGAAGGCTATGTCGCTGCTGAGGTGTGTTTCTTGGATACAGCATATATTAACTTGTTCTTCACTGAGGACATTTTCAAGTTCCAATTTTTGGCTGTATCCATCTCTTTTACTGTTGACACCCTCAGCATTCCAGTGCATTATTTTTATTGGTCGTTTGTTTGTTTGGCCAGTAGCTCTATTCCCTTGCCTCCTGGCTCCTCGAGGCAATTGAGAAGGACTTTCAGTAACTGAGGTTGGGCCCTTTCGAGGTATAGGGCCCGGCACCGTCCCTGCTTGAACGTCCGCCATAGGGCAGGCCCCATAACTTTTTATAGATACAGACATGTTTCCATTGTGTTTTGTGCGTGGCATCCTGATTATCTGTGCGCCTTTTGGCTGGATGCCTCCGTCTTCAGCACTCTGCTTACTTGGGCAGGACTATGGTCCTGCTCGAATGGGACTGCCCGACCAGTCTTAGTTTCCAGCCCCTGATGGCTGAACTAAGCCCCATCACCACTGCAAGGTGCTGGCCTTGATGGGGGTTAGTCATTTAAAAACGTACTATTAACTTTATTATTTGTATTATTTATTGCTATTATTATTATGGTTGAGTTTTTGGTCATCGTCGATTACGACGGACGAACCATCATATATGGGAAGGTTTAGGTGGTTCTTTTTGTTGCTAGTTATCATGCTCAACACTAACCTCATATCTATTATTAGTCTCTTATGAGATGCATAGCAGATCAGAGCGTTAATATTCTTTGCTACTCCTGGCACTGTCAACACACGAAATGATTGAACGTATCTCTTTAGATAACGTAACCTCATAATTAACGCTACGGAGAATACACAACAAACCACACCGTCGTCCGTTTTTTAATATGACAGTAGAACTATAAGAAAACTATTTGATTGCTCAAAATGTTTCATACGTTGCTTGTTTTTTTTCCTTCATTACTCCCTATGTGCAAAGTATGACGACAATATGGGGGGGGGGGGGGGGAGGGGGGGGAGAGATGGTGACCAATCATGTTGAAGTATTGGCCATCCACTTCTGTAAACGCCGTATACCCACCCTTTTTCCTAGAAAAAAACCACTGTATATATATATATATATATATATATATATATATATATATATATATATATATATATATATATATATATATATATATATATATATATATATATATATATATATATATATATATATATATATATATATATATATATATATATATATATGGCGCTCTACATTCAAAAATAACGAATCATCTTGTGAAAAGAGGAGAAATGTTGCAGCCCAACACAGAGAGTAGCTAGAAAGTCACGGATAGATCAAAATCCGTCTACGGTGGTCATTCAATGCCCGAACTGCACAAGAACAATTACAGCTCGAATAGGGCTCATTAGACATCTACGAACTATTAGACATGGTCATAATTCTAACTTAATTTTCAAAAGTGGATGTAAAAATGGTCATCATCACTTGTGATGGACGAACACACACACAAACACACACACACACACACAGATATGTATGTATTCATTATTACATTATGCTAAAGCTGTCCCTTCTATAAACGTAGATTTATGTGTGTGTGTCATCAAGGAATAATTTTGATCACAATATGTTTATGTAATACATCTCTGTTTTGTCATCCTCATGTTTCGTTATGACCTAACCCTTGTTTGTACCACAAACTATGGTATTATTATAATTAATTTTATTTAAGGTACTCTTATGGTGAGGCGCGCTTTTTTTCAAACGCTGACATGGTCCAATTTCTCTCCTCTTCTTCAGCGTTCGTTTTCAGACTCTTGAATATTAGCATTATGTAGACCGGAGAACGAAGTGCATTGTGTCATAGCTTATATCTTAGCTGCGATATCTGCGCTTTTCGGTCTGACACATCCTATTACTTTGACCTTTTTGGGGATGAAACAACCAACGCGAGCCCATGACCTGCTTAGTCGCCTCTTACAACATAATTGGCAGGTAATAATGTCGCAATTGTTTACCCCCCCCCCCTCTTTTCTGTCCTCTGGTACGCTCGGCGTAACACACGGGCGACAATTTGGTTATATCATAGTTTTTTTAACCATAAAATAATAATAGAGTTCTGGTAATCCAGGCACCACGAGTTTGAGATTAGGCCTATGTATTTAAGGGAGTGGTGCAGAATCATAACCACCGAGTTATATATTCAATACGTTTTTGTCATCACAATGTTAATATTAGAATTATAGTGACTAGATTATCTGTAATAGTAACCCCCCCCCCTTTTTGTGGCTGGCAGGCGCATACCTCGCCATAAGATAGGCCTGCTTTCTTTATTTTTAAAAAGAAAAACTGAAGAAGGGTGATTATTCGGTAAACAGTGAATATACTATATATTCACAAATATATTCATAACTTTCGTATTGCAGGAATGGCAAAGAAACTTACAATATATATGGTGTCCCTATAAGCTACAATTTACTCAATTTGTGTACTTTGAATCGCAGGTGCTTAACATGACTAGCATACCACCTAAGGACAAAGATGGTGCCATAGATCTCCCACTCTAACATCCACGCTTCCTTTTCTCACTTACGGTCTTTGGAATAAATGAAAGTGATAATTTGTCATGTGTATCACGTTACAGAAAACCCAAACGTATCATCCATTACTCAATAAATTACAGTGACCATGACTAACCCTTATACATAATAATACTAGACAACACACTGTTAAAATTATATTCCTTACAACTCTCCCACCTGTGTTAAAATTATATTCCTTACAACTCTCCCACCTGTGTTAAAATTATATTCCTTACAACTCTCCCACCTGTGTTAAAATTATATTCCTTACAACTCTCCCACCTGTGTTAAAATTATATTCCTTACAACTTTCCACCTGTGTTAAAATTATATTCCTTACAACTCCCCCACCTGTGTTAAAATTATATTCCTTAGACCTCTCCCACCTGTGTTAAAATTATATTCCTTACAACTCTCACATCTGTGTTAAAATTATATTCCTTACAACTTTCCACCTGTGTTAAAATTATATTCCTTACAACTCTCACATCTGTGTTAAAATTATATTCCTTACAACTCTACCAAATGTGTTAAAATTATATTCCTTACAACTCTCACATCTGTGTTAAAATTATATTCCTTACAACTTTCCACCTGTGTTAAAATTATATTCCTTACAACTCTCACATCTGTGTTAAAATTATATTCCTTACAACTATACCAAATGTGTTAAAATGAATAAATGGTAGAATTTTTTCTGGCAAAGAATGCCGCAACAAAAGCGAGCACAGGGCTCAGAAGAAATAACAGATTAATGTTTTTGAGATTGTTGAATAATCCAATGTCAGATGAATAAATTTAAATCCATAAATGTGATCCATAAATGTCCAGTGAATCCAAGGTGGAGAAAGTGAACAATATATAACCCAAGTATGTAATTATTGAACACTGTGAACATTCTCCAGTTATGTTGAATGGTGTACAGGATTTTTGATTTATTTAAGATCAAAACATGCAAAATGCAATGCCTGAAATAGGCCATTGGAATCACCAGACTCAACCAAAATGTGCAATGAGAACATCAGAAAGATAATAGATAAAACACTATGCATAGAATATATATAGAAACAACAGATAAAATTGTTTGGGCAATGGAGGGAGGGGGTTTAAATTTCAGTAATTATTACTAATACGGACGTTTTTATAAGAATTGTCTATTGTCATAACGTCCACACTTGCCGCTGAGCGTAGAGGTTTGTACAGAAGATGTAGTCTGTGTTCCAGAGCCAGGTGTGTTGCTATGGTTGTAGTGCAGTCATGTTTATTCAGGATGGTCTTGATGTTGTCTATCTATCTTTTCCTAGGTCTGCCCTTGGCGTTGTATCATTATTTAAATCTTGTTATAAGCTCTTATGGGACCGTTCATCCTCATAAGACGTCCAAACAATTTTATCTGTTGTTTATATACTTGATGCACTATGTTATACTTAGTATCCGTCTGATGTTCTAATTGCGCACCTTGTCGAATCTGGTGACTCAAATAGCCTTACTTAGACATTTCGCAAGTTTCGATCTTTCTCTTATGTGTAGGTGTTAATTGCCAAGTCTGACATTGGTAGCATAGTGTTGGTACAAAGATGCTCTTACTTATGTGTAGGTGTTAGTTGTCAAGTCTGACATTGGTAGCATAGTGTTGGTACAAAGATGATCTTACTTATGTGTAGGTGTTAGTTGCCAAGTAAGACATTGGTAGCATAATGTTGGCACAAAGATGCTCTTACTTATCTGTAGGTGTTAGTTGCCAAGTCTGGCATTGGTATCATAGTGTTGACACAAAGATGATCTTACTTATGTGTTTCTGTACTTCCATGTTGTTTTTTTGGTGTTTTAGCAAAAGTGACATATGGTATATCACAATATTTTCATTTTGACATCTTGTTTCTATCTCTCAATTGACTCGTCCGTCTTCTGTGAAGATACTTCGTAGGTGCTTGAACTCTTTGACTTGTATTATTTTTGTGTTCTCTATTTGAATGTTTAAATGCTCTGTTGATCTCGTTATTTGCAAAGAATCTGCCTTTTGTCTATTGATCCGCTTGTTGTATTTATTGCATATTCTTGATAGTGAGTTGATGTGAGTTTGCAGTTTTTATTCATCATCATACATGATGTTTTTATCGTCAGCGAAAAGCTGTTTATTGAGGGTTTTTTTTACGTTGTTCATTCTCTGTTGTTTCATAAATAAGAAGTTGTATAAGAATACGCATATAGATTCTACTACATATGACTGTATGTAAAAATAAGATAGCCGCTATGTTGATGGAAATGATCTAAAGATAGTAAGAAACATGTATTGGAAACAAACAGCTGTGTCGAGGGTTTACGGTAATGTAGGAGAATTTCAAAAGATAGCGATGGGCATCAGACAAGAATGTGTAATGTCACCAGATCTTTTCTTTATGTATACAGAGGATATTATGTGAGACTTAGAAAGCATGCTAGGAATAGCAGTTGGAAGTTACAAAATCTGAATATTCTAAGATATGCTGACGATACAGTTCTGATTACAGGGAGAGAACAAGAAGTTTAAAGCTTGTTAGACATGGTAGTAAAAAATGTGAAAACAAAGCTCTCAGTCTAAACCAGAAGAAACCAGAAGTAATGGCTTTTTCAAGAAATACACACCGCCAAAATACAGCATTACTATCTATGATTCAGCATTAAATCATGGGGATAAAGTCAAGTATCTTTGCACCATTTTAACATCAGATGGCAGGTGCTCCAATTAGTAACAGTAATTACAGTAAGAGTAACTGTAACAATGAAACAGTAACCATATGATTTTTTTAAAATTGATAGAACAAGGGGATCTCATCCAAATTTCTCGTTTTTGTATATAGGAAAGAATAATTTGTTAAAATATTTTAGACAGATGCATACAATTAAAAAAAGAACACTCTGATTGTTAAATGCAAGTTTAAAGTGAAAGTACATCAGGAGTAGATTTTTCAACTTTGTTTTGACACAATAATTAATTAAAACAAATATGTTGACAACTGTGCATATTATCTCCCCTTCATTGCAAACGTAAAACCACCTTCTATAAATTGAAAACCACCTTCTATAAAGTGGGAAGTTCTCTGTTTACTGTGACTAAATTATATTTTATTAATGAAGCATTATGTTTAGTCAGTGTGACTATCAAAGACACAATAGTCAAGTTTTCTTCCAGTAAACAGAGCCATATTTCTATCTCGTGAGCACAGTTCACGAAAGTAAGATTGCTCTTGAGATGTCAACATTAGGACTAGTAAGAAAAACCAAAACACAAACAATGTGTGGTGTGGACTGTGCAATGTGATTTAGATCAGTGGTGCCACTGTGGTGTGGAAAATCAAGCAAAGTTAGGGGTACTGTTACTGTTGCTTATCATGCACATCATAAAATGTGACTAAGAAGATTTTGGGTGGTTGAGTTGGCTCTCCTATTCAATAGAGTATCATGTTATCCAGAATTCATGCTGAAGTTGGGTGTGTTAGATCGAAAGGCGCAGATATCGTAACCATGATGTAAATTATGACATACCACATTCCATTCTCCGGATTACATCCTGATAACATACAGGAGCTAGAGGACGAACGCATAAAAAGAAGAAGCAGATAAAGATCAGTGGTTCTCAAAATGTAATTAGGTCCACGTTTGGGGCTATATATATGAAGGAAGGGGGATAATTGCACCAAAAAATGAAACTATGTCGTAGATTCTTCCAGATCTGCGACACAAAAATATGTTTTTGAATACTTCTATTCTTTTACAAAACTGCCCACTATATCACAGCACAAGGGGGAAACGATGGCTATCTGAAACAGCTCTGGCGGAAAGCGCTACTGCACTGTCTAACTACTGCACTGGAGATGCTAACTATAGAACAGTTCTTTGATGGAATCCATATCAGCATCTGACCTGTAGGAAAACGAGGAAGAAGGAGAAAATAATTATGTGACGCATAAAATATACCCTAATAATAATCCTTGAGAAAATATGACAAGCTTTTTTCTGATCTATAGGAATTAATCTCTAGTGCTTGGAACAACACATCGGCTGGAAATACGAGGGCTGGAGCAACACAGTGCAATATAAGGAAAAACGGATTTAGATGCAAATTTTGTCAATATGTATACACACGATATACTAGCGAATAGACACAAAGCCATACGACGTTTTGAATAATAAACCATCATCAGGACAAACGATATCTGACTAGCAATGAATAGAAACACACATATGACGAAATGGGAGGCAAGGGATGATGAAAGTGAGAGAGAAAGAAGTGAAGCACAAGTGGGTATTAAGGGAGTGATATTACGGACGATGTGATCAATCCTGGTAACTGTAGATAAAAAGGACATTGAGATCTGGTCAACAAGACATAGATGCTTTCCATCTTAGTTCTCACTGTTGATAATTGAGTTTCTACGTTTTTTCTCAAACTCCTGCAGATTAGTAGGATGTAGTTCGTAATGCGTTTTTTCATGGTTCACAACATTGATGCGAGATCTTCGCTTTCGACCTAGCACATCCGACTTTAGAATGGCACTAAATCATTTTGTCCTTATATAGGATGGGACAGCCAACTCCACCATATAACCTCTTTAGTCGCTTCTTAAAATGTACATGGAAGGCACACAGTATTAAAATGTACATGGAAGGCACACAGTATTGCTATTCTTTGTTCCCCTCTCGAGGCTTTAAAAAAAAGACTCTTTTTGCAACTTGAAGTTTTAAGAAGATAAAAACGTGATTGCAATGCAAAAATAGCATAAAAACTGAGGCTCTGTATGGAAAAATAATTTTGTGAAATATATTTTGAGGCTCTGTCTAGGATAGCAGGGTTATAGAGAGTGGACATTTCCATTATACATTATGGGTCATAACCACTCAGCTACTCTCAGATAAGGGGATGTAATACATGCGAAATGTATTAATATGTGCAAATATATTAATAAATCATAAGAACACAAATATTTTGATCTGATCATGTGGTAATATAATTTAAAAAAAACAACTCTCATTTATTTTGTGTGATTTTATGTAACTCTTTCCCGTTCTACTATTTATAAAAACGTTTTTTTGAAAGCAATATGCACGACATTCTTCCCTAACTCTTGACATGTTGAACAAAAGGGTGGCACATAAACTCATGGATGTTAAGGGAGAATGTCCGTATGAGTTTCAAGTTCCCCGCGGAACTTTACAAGTTGGTTCTTGACTTGTATGGGAACCAGTTCTTCGTTGTGTGTCTTAGACTCCACCGTGGGGTCAAGGTTCAGCCAGTGTCGAGTCAGCTCGCTCGTCACAGTAAAGATTGGGATCAAGGCTGGTTCCTCCCCATATGACATGTTAAGAGGACGAAGTCACCGGGGTGAAGTTTTCGGTCGTACGGAATGTTAACAGCATAAACGTGCTCAGCTGAGTGATGGCAAATTCAGTGTCCGAGTGGCTTTCGATTGTGGCGCCTGCTATGTCATACCGCCTCGAGAGAGGATTACGGGGGTATAGGAGAGCTGCGGAGAAAATGCTTCACTCGACTTTTTTGTCATGAAATAACTTTGTAATTACTTAAATTTTAGTATTATTTGTATTTACACAAAAACACAAACGTATTTTTGATTTAACATTTGGATACTGCTATTTATTGGAAAGAATAAATAAAGTATTTTGATATAAAGTAGTAATGTAGTCTTACAGTTTTTATGGCCATAATTCTTAATTCGTAATTTAAAAGATCTTAATTATCTAATTATAATTTCGTTAACAAAAGAAAATAAATGTAGTATTCACGAGGGAAAAAATGGGATTGCAATTTGTGAGTTTTAAAACGCTTCATTTTTGAGAGAAAATTTACTTTCAACAATAACGCAATTTTACAATATAACGACATCCACCTGTTTCAGCTGAGTTCTTAAAAAGAAAAGCTCAAAATATTTTGACTAGATACATTGCTTACTAAAATTGCGGAAATATACATTTGTTTATGTTAATGGCACATATATATTGTAATTGTATGTATTGAGTGCAAAGATGTGTCCAGGTCTCACCGAGATTGTCTTGGTTTTATAACATTGACTTATATCTCGCCCTGTTATGCCTATGTCCCAGTTTCTATAACAGTTTACAAATACAACGAATGTGATACGTGTTCAAATCAACACACTTGGTCTCGCTTCGTTTAAGCGAATAAACTTTGGTAACCCTAAATGCGGTCGAGCGTGACGACTTTGATTTATTTATACATAGATCAGTGGTCATAAGGTATTTTCTGTAGACGTATTACTTAATTCACAGTATTATGTGATTGCCATGTGTCTTCTGTCACAGAGATCATCCAATAAATAAATTAAATTTCCAACACAGCTGACCCGTGTTCTTTGTTATAATTAAAAAGATAGAATCTCTTCAAGAATCTGTTTCTAGTAAACACAAATCTGAACGTAATGATAGTTAGATAAACTTAATTTCCAATAGAAATCGTCCTTGGTTGGCGGGTCTGAAAGGGGAGCATGGGGAGCTAAACTGTTACCGGTCAAGCATATCGTAAGCAGCAACTAATAGGAATTTAAGGTGGAGTGTGTTGTCCCATAAAGGCCCGTAGATAAGGAGGTTGTAGGGTTGAGATATTCAACTTCCCGTCATTTAGCAAATCAGAATAGGTCTATGCCTTTTAGCATTAGAAATTTGCCCAAATTCGGGTAAAAAGTCCTCCGTTCTCTCTTCTTCTCGTGGGGGACCCACGTAGAGATTTTCACAAAAAAGGGACATCACAATTCACATGAAGAAGATCTGATACACGAAAACACACGAATGACTTTTTTAAAGGGAATTACTCCTCCCCCCTCCCCCTACTTTATAACATATTTATAACACTGGTCTCGCCCCACAGTGTCAAATTGACCTAGAGGCTATGCTGAAGTTCGATTTGTCAGTTAAGCTGTCAATTATGGCACAACGTTTATCTGGACTATATCCTGCTGAACTGCAGGAGCTTGAGAATGGATACAGAAGATGAAACAAGAAGTTGAAAAGATGTTTACACCAGAAGGCATCGATCTTGAACAGATGTGTACACCAGAAGGCATCGATCTTGAACAGATGTGTACACCAGAAGGCATCGATCTTGAACAGATGTGTACATCAGAAGGCATTGATCTTGGTGAAGAATGGATTATCTTTTCAAGACTATCTTTGCAATAACTAGACAGTTCATTGATACACATATGAATGTGAATGAATGCTGTGTTCACGGAGTTCATCTCCGAACATTTTCATGACACGGATGTTGTGAGACACAGACGATCAAAATAATCTACAATCAGTGGTTCGAATGGATTTGTAACCACCAGATCACGTGGAAGAACAGCTCACAAAGTCAGTGGAGCCTTCACCAAACAACAAGCAGCCTAACGATGTGTGTGTTTGCTGTAACGCAAGTACACTTGCTAGAAATTGAAGCCTATTTCTGCTAAAACGATATCATCATCAGGTGCCATGCCGGCTGGCGTAGGCGATCATGGCTCTCCATAGCTCTCTGTCTCCAGTATTATATATCAAGTTCGCTGTTGTTGGCATGCCAGGTTATCAAACTGAAGTACATTATAGTTCTCCGCTGTGACCTTTGCTCTAGTGCCGAGGTGTTACCTGACCTTTGTTGTGTGAATTGGCAAACTTACGGGTAAGTACTTAGAGTAAGGTTAGGATTAAAAATAATATTTCTAATGTGTGCGCGCACCTCGCTCCGTGTGTAGCGGCAGAAATACTGATAACTCACCACAAATAATAGGAAATTGTAAACAATGAGTAAATTAGAAAACAAACAGATTATGCATAAGTTCGTCTGTGTCTAGAGTTGAACTCAAGTGATTGTCGGGATGTGACGTCACGGCAGCCATTATTTTGATTGGTGTTACACGGGAATCCATGACGTTGGATCGTTAAAATTGTCAACAGTGTGCTATTTATATCACAGCAGATAACTATTCTATACTTTCACCAAACTGTCTAATGTTTTCTCACATTGTCGCCCTCTGTCTCTGTTGCCTTCAATCTTGCCTGTTGTGACTATGTTCTCCAAACCTGCCTGTCTCATGAAGTGATCAAAAATATGAAGATTGTCTTTTTCTTATATTATTGATTAAAGTCCGTTTCTCATTTGACTCTTTCAACACTTCCACGTTAGTTTTTCTGGCAGTCCATGATATCAACATACCTTAACCAAAAGGTTTTAATCCCTTACCGACCAATCATCAACTAAGGAGACATTTATTCATGTACTGTAAATGTCACGTGAATGTGTCTCCTGTGTACATCGTTATTACACGTTTTTGAGTATTCCTGTATTTCTCGATTGTTGATGTTTTTTTTGGGTTGTGGGGGGGGGGGAAGAGGTGGGGGTTTACCGTGAGGATAAAATGAGACGATTGAACAGGCCTAAGTCTGACCTGTTTATTCGAGATTCTTAATCAGGGTTGGCACATACTTTAAAAAAAATGAAAGTGACATTTCCCCATAAACATGACAGAAGCTTAACATTAAAACAGGCTATTCATTCAAGATAAGGTACCGTCTTCGCATGAAAGGTCAGCAACATTCCCCATTTACCTCATGTTCCTTTCCCTGCTATCACATTATACTATAAGCTTATAACCAGTTGTTGTGGCACACGCCCCACAGGTGGAAAAAGGGGGGGGGGAATTTCATTGTTTAGGGGGACACTACGAAAAAGAAATGTTGTACTTGAGATTTAGTTGTCTATTATATGTTTTGAAAATTTAGCCTACTTAACTGATTTTTTTTTCTTCTAATAATTTTCTAGTGCTTTCTTCCTAAAACATAAGTCTTGTTTTCTGAACAAGTTATGATTAGGTTTCATTTATGGAATAAGTCAATTTTTGAATAGACCTATAAAAAAATGTAGGGCCCCTTTATGTTTACATGGGGGGGGGGGGAGAGACATCCGAATTTTTGAAAGGTTGAGGTGGGGAATGGTTTAAAGAAAAGGTTGGGTAACACTGCTATAACCTGACAGGTTCACAGGAGTACCACATTCGATGAAATAACACCCAGAGTGCTCCAGCAAATTATATCCTCAGCAACGCAGATGAGTGTGAAATACCTAGACCTTTCCAGCTCTTAATGCTGCCTGTCCATGATTTTCTTAGTCTTCGTCTGCTTCTTCTACCTCAACTGTTCCCTGTAGTATAGTTTATGACGAATAATCATATCATTACTCGTCCACAAAAAAACCATCAGGGCCGTGGACAAGTTTTCATTTAGGAAGGGGAATAATAATGTGAAAAAAAAATAATGTGAAAAAAGGCATTCGTCCATTTTTGTATTTAATTCCCTCTTTTTGATGCGAAAGCTGATGACTTTTTTATGTGAAAGCTGATGAAGTTTTTGATGAGAAAGCAGATAACGTTTTTGATGAGAAAGTTGATGACTTTTTGATGAGAAAGGTGATGACTTTTTTAATGAGAAAGATGACCATTTTGTGTTAAATCGTTAATGTAGGGGTTTCACCCACCTTTTGACTAAATTCCTAGCAATAAAAAACATGTTATGATGTCCTAAGGGTGGGATGGTGAAGTTGAACACCCACCTCCCTTAACAACAGACATATAAACCATGCTAGTAGGTATATTTTTCGCTTTACTATTGGCAGTAATAATTCTTATAGACCTGTATGAATCTATTTTATTTCAAACGTACACATTTGTCGCTAGATGGACTAGTATTGTGGCTTGGTAAAAGCTCACCAACCAAGCTTATTGACAACATGAGAGGCAGAGTCGTGGAGAAACATGATTGCCTATGCCATTCGGCATGGCACTTGATTGATTGACACATTTGTCTCATGCTCTCTATAGGAGATGCGCAGAATTCGTCTGTAACATTTGTATTCGAAGGTTTATAAACTCTCTCCATGACTGCAGTGAGTGTTCAGCTTTCACACGAACACAACACAATAGACAACATAAGTGAGTTTCAAAGTTAGTTTTTCACACTAACAATGATTTTGCTTTTCCACATTAAAGTTAACCTTGACATATCCGCTACATCCATCTCCAGCCGTATGGACTTATCTCTAAGTCTGTTTTGCGTTTTCCATCGCTGCATAGGCCAATGCAGGATCCGAGGTATTAGAAAATATCCAAGTCCTCAAATTTATACCAATTTATCATGTTGTTGGTTTGTGCTTCTGTACCTTCGCTGTTAGCCAAGAACATATTTCATTCAGCGTTGATTTTGGTCTCCTTGCTAGCACAATGTGAAAACAATTCTGACAATACTGTGTATGAAAAAAAATTATGGTGCTTTATGGGGAGATGTGGCAACATCACGTGTCCATAGTCCAACTTTTTAATATTGTTGAGTAAGAAAGACATCTCCAAATAATCACATGTATATTTTGATAATTTTGTGTTTTTTGTTCCAAATTTCTGTACCAAATTTATCAATGTGACACTCCTACGACCCTGACGGACTATGGATTTTATTACTATATCAGTATCTTTTGCCCACCTCATCTTCTCCTACCACTGCCATTTAACTATGATCAAATTTTATGACGCGACTAATGCATGCAATGACATCGCCAGTACAATGTGAACGATTGGCTTTCATCCAATCATATCTCCCGTACAACGTGAACGATTGGCTTTCAAACCACAAGCTAATTCAACCAAGTTGGGTCTGGGAAGTGAACCAAAAAACCCCTCTACCACCGAGCCAATATATGGAGAAAATGTGTGTTTTCAAACAGTGTTCCTCGCCGATGACGGGTGTGTTGGGCCATTGACGCAAATAAAACGGCGACACAACGCATTTCCAATCTCTGGACTACATCATGCTGGAAATATAGTAGGACCATTGTCCTGTTACAAGAGATATCCAGCGGGAGATTGAGAATGAAAGCTGAAGAAGAATAAGAAACAGTGTTCAGAACAGAATATACTTCTGGAGATTGTGCCCACTGCAAACGTTTGATATTCAACACTGAAACAAAAAATCTTTACTTCCAATGCAGGAAGTCTCCATCTCCTGATGTTTTTGGCAGTTGGTGAAAACTGTGACTTTATTGGCACTTCATAGAACTAAAAGGTTTAGCTTGATGTGCAATTTTAAATTTAGCTAGCTGACAAAATTAGGTTTGCCTCTTCTGCTATAGATGTAAAACTGGTTACAAAATAATGTATCAAATGTTTGTTGTGCTTAGGTGGCAGGAGTAAGTTCAGCCTACAACTTACAGCTGTATATTTCCATGTGACAAGACTAAAAAACCTTAGCGGAGATATCCACAGAACTGTAAGTCAATAAATCTTCCATTCTTACAGTGAGTTCTAAATATGACAGGTCTGAAAAAATCTTGGCGTAGACACAGAACTGTTAAGTCAATAAATTTAAATTAACATTTGCATTTTCTTGTTTTGTGTTTTACTAACTCTAACCTTGTGAAGTAATCAAATATCATCAATGTACTTATATATTCATATTCTGTATCAATTCCACTTTCCAATGATATATTACACATACACTATTTATCAATATTAGTATGTCAAGTGATACAATGAAAATCACATGTAAGGAAATTGTTCTACTCTTGAAAATTAATTTGGTCCAAACCTAAAAATAATCAAGTCCTGAAAGAGTTAATATTGGCCATATTTGATGAAAATTTTCGTATCCTCTTTTTCCATCGGACAATTATGGTAACCTTACAATAAGGGTGCACTGGATTTAAAGGAGCACGACGAAACGTCCTCTTTTTCCATCTGACAATTATGGTAACCCTACCTTGGATGATATAAGACAAATACTTCTCCCCCCCCCCTCCAGTCTAGGTAAATGGAACATTCTTTATAGAACACTGCGACAGTACAAAACGTGAACCACAATGCAACTGAAATAAAGACATCCGGTCTCAAGCCTTGTTAATTAATTACTAATTTGACTTTTACTGTGATTTTCATTGGTCACTATGATTATGCCTATATTTTGTGTGACAACCAATGAAAATCAAGGAAATATTTAAAAAAAGTCAGGTTAAATAAAAGACTGGAAATCCTATTTGCAAGTAGGTATTATATTGGAGCCGGTGTTGCACAAATACATGTACATATCACAAAATGACATTGGGTCAAACAGTAATGAGTCCATGGGTTGCTGGGTCAGTAACAAACCAACCATCCATCTCTAACGACGCTATCCATCAACATGTCATGATTCGTCGTGACAACACAACACATCCGCGATCGGCGGTAGATGACCTGCCTCTGAATTAATTAAGCCTTCATTCGTTTCTAATCTTGATTATTCCCGTGTTTTCATTTGGTCAGTATTGATTTACTTGGGATCGCATGTCAAAAATAACCAATGCTACTCTACGTATATACATAGTAATCAATGGAACGCGTGATAATAATCAAAAACTTACAGAATGAAGAATTGTTTACTTTTTGCAGTTAGGTCCTATAGTACTGTCATTGGTCACGACACACTACAGCACACTCTGGTGCTCATTTCCGATGTATTTTAGGACCACCTCATCACAATTGACATGTTAGTCATATGTTAATTAAATATTGACCAAATTGTCGATTCTTGGTTAGTAACAAGCGTCACAGCACTGGCGGCAATCTCATATATGTTTTGCTTGCCGTTCCGTAAGCCATATAAAAGTGTATAAGCTCAGTGTCCCAGTCAGTTACTGATTACGCGAACTTCTGATCTTTCCAAAGATGGAGCACTTTCTCCGATGGGCTCTAGTCACTCCCATTTCTACCATTCTCTGAATATGTACATTGTCTCGTTCGACCTCCTCCTCGTCTTCTCGTAGTGTATACATGACTGCTTTAATCAGTTCAATTCCTGTATCTTCTTATCTCGATGCCTTACACCAAGGCTTTACCAGGCAATTCATCGGCTCTCTCGTTTCCCCTGACCCTAGCATGACATGGACAGTAAATCCATGTACTGCTCTGCGCGTTGTTAGCAGAGTGGCACATTCAGTTCTGATCATACACTTTTCTATCTTGCGCAGCATTTGAGAGTCCGATAGAATCACTGAGTCTGTTGGTGGTTGCGTTGCCAGACAAGTGAGAGCTGCTGTCATCGCCTCTATATACTCGATGTGTTAGTGGGGTATGCAGCTGACTTCTCAGCTAATTTCTTGCCATTTTGGTAGGCCACGAAACCCCAACCATACCTATTTGTTTCTTGTGTTACTGATCCGTCTGTGTAAATTATTATATCATGTTACTCCGAATGATGCAGTATGAGTTCTTGGAACATTCTGTTCTGTTGACAGCCCAGTCGCGGCATTCTCTTCCCATCTGTATCACAACTGCTGTCAATAATATTATCTCTTTATTATCAAATAACACCTATTGCCAGCCTCTGCCAACTTCCTCCTGCTCATAAACTCTGAGTAGGGTATCTTCTGCCATCCAAGACCTTCTTCTCTTGATACGCCTTCCTTTTGTGTTATCTAGAGATAGATGAAAATTGGTTATTGTTCACTGTTAATACATCGTAGTTTTATTTTGTTTATACATCATACACCTTTCTGATGTTTTATGGTCACATCATTGGTATAACCAAGTTGGATTCACATCCGCGGTTGAAAAGAAAGTATTTCACACTAGTCCCTCGGGGAGACGGGACGACGACTACCTTTTGTCATTCCTAAGTTATGTAGACTCATCTGGTATCATCCTTCTAAAGTGAGGCTATATGACATTCCCGTGATTTTCATTGGCTGTCGATACAATGTATATACATAATGACTAATTAAAATCACTGGAAAAGTCAAAATAAAACACATTTAAATGAATATTCCCAATGAATTCACGGATTGTGCTGTCGAGGGACTTGATTTCACAATAAGATGTACAATAATTTGTACTAACATGTATAATTTCTCGAAAGCGTGGCTATTGGCAGAAAAGACTTACAAGTAGAATAAAACAAGATTCTATATTTTAGTATATTTCGGTACATTTTGTTGATCGACGTTGACAGGCGACGCAACGTATATATAAAGTAAACAAACGAAAAGGATGGAAATAATACAAATCATCCCGTATGAAGGGTCATTTTGATTTCACTCATAACCCTTAGCTGTCGCTAAGCACGTTCGAAACATTTAATCATTCCCCAGAACTCTCGTACTAAAGGGTCATTTAAAGAGCAGCCAAACTAATTTTATTCGTCGAGATTAACTGTGTAGAACGTAACTTAGTTCACAACAATCATGAACAATTAAATATATACATCACCAGTGCAATACTGGTACAGTTCTGTTAAATTGTGTAGATGAGATTAGTTTCTGTCAAGAATGTTGACAGAGTGACAAAGTGCTTATAAATTTCATGGATGTAAACAGATCAATCAATGTTTTACAGATACCTGGTTCATGTTGCTGTTGCTGTTTCAATCTCCAGCAATTACGCCCGATTAGCTCTTACTTACTATGTGCAATGGGTTTCTACGGAGCTTCATTACCTACATAAAAGAGTCCAATTCTCAGCGGTGTGCAATGTTTTGAGAAGAAGCCTCCTACTCAGAGTGGGTAGTCATGTTTTCATGTATCTCGGATACTGTCTCCACATCGAGGATTGGCTGCAACCTATCTCCAACAGTTTTTGTCTCTGGCACTCAAAAGACTATCATGTCCATCTCATAATGTATTCCTCCAATATCTATCACGGGCCTACCTCTTGCTCGCTATTCCTCGATTCCACATTCAAATAAGGTCTTTAACACAGCGCATGCCTTTTAATATGCCCTTTCATATGTCCACATTTTAAAAATTAAATAAAAACTTTAATTTTTTTTTAAAGTGCCACCATGACAGTGTCAATTGAATTCGTGTCCAGGAAAATTTAAGAATATTAACAAAGATAATTTGAATACAGGCATAGCAACACACAAATAAATCCACAAGTGTGTAAAAATGTATGAAATGCTGACATCGAAAACAGAGGTACTATAAATTGGAAACCATTACCATCTACAAGATAAGACCTACTGGCTAATGGGAGAAAAGTCTTCTTAATTTCTTATGTGATTTTTATTTGACACTATTATAAATCTGTGAATGACAGCTAATGAAAATCAAGGGTATAGTTAGATGAGTCATTTAAGAAGACTTGAATTTGTTATTGTTATTAACGAACATAAAGGCGTACATGTTTTAATATGTTTTAATTTTTTAATGAAAATGTTGTATTGCCGAGTGAGGGTCACAGAGAATTCTCGCTATAACGAATACACTTTTCAACAAATTTCCTTATTTACAAATATTTTCAAAATATTTTTCTAAATCATAAATATATTTATTATTGATTGTGTATACCGTTTCATGGGTGTGGACTAAGTCGCTCGAATTTGATTTGATTGTGTTTTCTGTGTGCAAATGAACAGTTGTCATCTTGTATGCAAACGTTTGGCAGTAGCTCGTAAAAACATATGGGCTGCTCATCGAAATGTGTTAGAGATTCTATATTTTTCCCCATTACATAAACGTTTAGCAGGATGATAAATAACATTAGTATATATTATTTTATTGTGTTTTAAGGAGGATATGTTAAAAGCCATGGCGATGATGGATGTCACTGACAAGAGAGCAATCTGAGTCATAAAACATATACACCTATAGTTCCTAATTTCAACTTAAGACAAGTGGTCGATATTAGTAGTAGATAATGTGGAAATTAGTGTAGATAATAGAAATATATTGGTGAATAGCAATATCAAATAAGATCACACGAGTATTCGGCTAAACGGTCACAAACTGGAAGACATTACCAGCTTCAAATACTGTTGGTCTCCAAATATGTGATTGATAGCTTCTCGGGAAGAGGGATCAAGATAAGATTGACGATGGTGATGGCTGCCATGGCAAGACCGAACAATTTGAAAAAAAAAGTAAAATAAAAACTTGCAGAAAGAGCAATCTATACAGATTGATAGTGCTTAACAATTCTTTTATGCTTATGTGAAAACTGGGCACTTGAATGAAAGCACGCACAAAATATTCAGGGTTTTGAATATAAGTGATACAGACGACTGTTGCAAATGAGTTATGTCAAACATAAGACATAACCATTCAATAGGAACAAAAAAGACAGACTTTCGGTTGACTTTTGGAAGTAGTGAAACGACCTAAGCTGCCTTCGTTTGAACATGTAACCAGGCTAGTTTCGCTTTCTAAACCATTTTTGCAAAGGAATAGTAGAGGGTAAAATGAAAAATGCGGGAAAAGTCGTGGATTAGCAATTTAAAAGAATGTTCCAAGAAAGATTTTTCTACTCACCTGAATATCTAAGTACAAAGATATTAGCGGGCTTTTTTTGCTGGTGTCTCCAACGTGACACCCTACGACCCTGGCGGATTGTTATTTTTTTTAATCATCATCATCATCAAGATCACTATCATTCCTATCATAATCATCATTATTATTATCATCATTATCATCATCACTTGATCCCATCACCATTATTATTATTATTATTATTATTATTATTACTAGTTCAGAATAAAGGATACAAATTAAATCGTAATATACTCATACCAAACACCCCAAAACTAGAACTCTTAATCGCTACTGGCAAATTATCAATAAACTACAGGGCAGAGCTACAAGCAATCTTAAAAGCATCAGAGGCTCTAGAGGAATATAGATTCAAAGGAACTAACATAGTCTTCTTGTGCGATGCATGTCAGTACGCCAGACTATCCAAAGTGAACCTAAATATTTCCTAACAAAGATAACTGTAGAACTATTAAATGAATTGTCTGTTAACAATACAATTGTGCTGCAGTGGGTCCCTGCTCACTTGTGAAATTGCAGGAAATGAAGCAACTGACAGACTTGTAAAAGCTAATGAAAAAAAGGAACTATTCCATCACAGAATATCACTGACTGAAGCAAAAACTATAATCTATAGAAAATAGAAACATACATGGAATCTGAGAAAAGGCAGCAACTTTTCACAGAAATCAATTGTAAAGCTGAGCAGATCACAGCAAACCATAATATTTAGGCTCCGCACATAACACTGTAAACTACAAGCACATCTCCACAAAACAAAGGCTGTCTAAACTGACCAATGACCATGTCAAAAGGGTTACCAGAGCCCAGAACACATTATACAGACAAGCCCACTCTTCGATGACTTGTGAACTAAAATATGACCTCATGAGACATATCTGAAGGTGAAGTTGTGGGGCAACCGTGAGGACTTCCAGCCAACGAGTGAATTCATGGAGCGACCCACTTTCTTGTATATTTTGAGCATAGGAAACTGATCGAAGAAAAAGAATACCGGAATATAGTTACATTAAAAAAGAAATAAACAAATATTTCCGTTCGCATGCACCAACAAAATACTGCATCAACCCTTTATCCCAATAAGCCTCTCAAATCTCCAGATGTATCTATCGTAGTGTTAAGTAGATAAATCCTCCATTGGTTAAATAAATGGTACATCTGATGGTCAAGCACGCTTCTTTTAGCCTGGAACGTTAATAGAGTGTTTATATCAGAGTTTTTACACATAAAAAATAGCAGAGGTCGTGGTTCTAGAAATTCAGTCCATACAATCTCCGAAATTCTAAACAAACATAAACATTTCATTTCTATAGAGACCAGATATATTATGGCAGCAGGAAAGTCTTTTGGTGGTACAGAGTTACGATATTTCTGTTTGTCTAGTTATAGAAATGTTGCCATTTACACGTCTATCATCGTCTATGTATAAGTGAGCTGTTTAATTATGATTTACTCGACTCAACAATAGTTTCAACAGGTTAGTCTATTGCAGCGGTTCTTAAATTGTGGTCCACTATGTTTCCAGGGGTCTTACCTGGGAGTCCGTGAAGACTTGAACAAAATAGTACGAGTATTATCATTTATAATAAAACGATAATTAGACAGATATGAATTAGAAAGACAGAAACACGGATCCATGCTGACAAGTTATATATTTTAGACAATCTTCACAAAATTTGATAAATGTCAAATACACAGAGGCATCGTGAAAAAGCGAACGTTTATGGTCCTTACAGAGCATCAAAGTACAACTGGACTCTGAACATAGACATGTAAGAGGACCGACACGTAACCTTAAATCGAAGGATACCGACCAGATAAAGTTTAAATTACCGACCGAATGTTTATAAATTTTTACATTTTATTATTTACTAACAACACATTACCATTAGATTTTCAATTGTAGACATTATTTACTACCATTTCCACAAAAACAATGTATTCCTGAGTATTTCAAAATATACACTATTTTGAAGGTCCACAATATAACAAAAATATTTAAAAGGGCCTCCGACTACAGGAAGTTTAAGTATGGCTGGTATAACACAATCATTAGTTTTGACATAAGTTTAAATGATCTGCTCATCAATGGTTGCTCATGAATCATCTAAGAAATTCCAAAAGACAACATCAGCATTTTCTCTAATATTCTAGTTCAGACCTTCATTGGAACATTATCAAAATATCATTAGAGAGAGAGAGAGAGAGAGAGAGAGAGAAAGGGAGAGAGATAGAGAGTGAGGGGGAAATAGATGAGAGGAAGAGTTAAATATGCAATGCTTCATCAGGTCTTAATGACAGATCAAACCTATTGCGTGATGTAATCAGCTCTCATTATATTCAAGTGGTTCCACATTCTGGCAAATGTCTATTAGAAAGTCGGAAAGGAAAATGTTTCACACAAAATTACATCGATAATGGATCACATGCGACGAAAGTTTGCGATAAGTTGTAAAACCAGGGTTCCTTCTCCATTTCTTTCAGCCACTCGACCATATGATGCTAACAAATTAAGTGCCGTCTCCGTATCGAAGGTTGGTTATAACGGACGATAAATATTATATGTCCGTTACTTTTGTGATGCAGTCATGTAAACTGTATTTTGTTCATCCGATGATGTTTCCTATCTACTTGTATCTCTGTCTATCTTACACTCTCCGCCCTCAACTTCACCGTCACAAAAATTGTCATGTCTTTTATATGTTCTAAATATTTGATGGGATATTTTTCTATTACTTGTTTTTATTTTCATAACCAGTATTATGTGAACCCCCTGGGTTATGTATTTTCTCACCATGAAGTTCTACTTATTCTTCCTTATATCCACATATCAAAGGCAACAATTCTGTATTCTAGGGGCTATCCATAAATTACGTGAACAATGTGCTTCAATTTTTTACTCCTCCATTTTTCCCTTTTCATTCCTTGTCAACAATTGTCAAAAATACAGCGTCAAGTTTACTTCTCATCCAACCCGGAAAAAATGAGCAGATCAAAAACTAGGAAAGAACTAACGAGTTTATTTTACATTCCTAAACAATAAAAAAACATTTCTTATTCTTACATCAATCTCAATTACATTCGATGAAAACATGTACACAGATTTATGTTATAATATGTAGTAACCGTAATACCAGACAAGTTCACATCATCAGTGACTAAAACATTCAGCAATAAACATATCATCAAAAGACATAATTGTTAATATATTCTTTGACATCCAGATTTTATTTTAAGGGTTAGGGTAAACAGATCCCTAAATCCCCCTCCTCCCATGAATGAATGTAATTTGGCCAGCCACACACACACACACACGCACGCACGCACGCACACACACACACACACACACAAACATATTATTTCAGTAAACATATTATTGCTATGAAGATTTAAAGAAAATATATTTTTGTGAGTAAATTAATCATATTTTTCTGGTTTCTGGCAACGCAAGGAAGGTTTTTTTTTGGCTGAAAATGTTCAAATTTATGATCATAGCGTTTACTTGATATCTCAAACACTGAAGTAGGTGAAAATATAGGTAGCTTTAAATGCACTTCCAACAGGGTCTTTAGTTATAGTTGTTGTGCAGTGAACAATGTATCAATGTTGTGTTTTAAACATTGATAAAATATCACATCAATAACTTTTTGATGCATCAAACGTTGATACAGTGCACTATTTATACATAAATTAAGTATAGATTTGACCAAGATTTTGCTATCATCCTTTAGGATAATCTGAAACTTTAAATTCAAGTAGTTTTTCATACATCATCATATGTGCAAATAATCGCACGCATACTATGATGAATTCTGTCTGATGTCGTGGTAGTATGTGAATTTTGGCTGAATTTCCTTATATTGCTTCCAAAGAACACGTTCATAATTGAATGAACCATAATAACAGTAGTAAGGTGCGATTTCCAAAGTGAGAATTATGCCACACCAGGGCCGATTGTGCAATTTGATTTGTTAGGGGACACTTCGAAAATTATCAGCTTACACCAGTTGTGGAACATTAATGACAAAGAAAACCAAAAGTTGTATCAGAAATTTAATTTTCATACCTGCATTGTGTTACCAGTGTCAGAAGTGAATACTAACAAAATAACGAAAGAGAAAGCGTACTTTGTGTGAAAGGAGATACCTAGAAATAGAACAAGAGAGATCGCATGAGATCATTACAACTTTTGGAACAGCATCTGTGGTCTGTTTGATTGATTGAACATTACAAACTAAATGGTTCGGCACTTAATGAGAATTGACTCAAATTGGTCAGCAACAAGAGTATACAACATGCGAACACAAAGAGGCAGGGGAAGACGAAGAATGTGGATTGAAGGAGGTTACTGACCTCCTAAGAGAACACAAAATTATTACATATCAAGCGACCAAAAACAATCAATAGCTCGAAAACCGATCGTCATTCAATTCTGCGGCAAACTGCAAAAGTAGAGAAAAGACAAAAGAATTAAAAAATGAGTTATTAGCAGTAAATGTTTACTACATTTGTTTGTCTCCAAGGGACTTGATTCGTGATTAGAAACTAGCATCATAGCACGTGGGACATTTCTATAAGTGATCCGCTCTCCATTCCAGCAGCCATTCGAATATATGTAGACTCAAAGTCAGTCAGGTGTTGATTATGTGATCTTCGGTTCTTTCCAAAAAGAGTACATTTTCTTCCCTCACCTCTAATCACTTCCAATAGTGTCATTCTTTGTATATGTGTAGTACGTTTTCAGTCTTATTGTCAACGATTTCATTTTTCAAAGAATGTATGACTGCTTTAATTAAGTAAGCTTGACATCTTCTTATCATTGTGCTGTCAAACACAGCATTGCCCGCTAATGAGTCAGCTTTTTCGCTTCCCCTGACTACAGCGTGACTGGCAGTATATTCATGTAATGCTCTGGACAATTGAGTTGTTTAAAAATAACGAAACCCATTCCTATCTCAGAATGCTCGTCTATCTTGCACAGCATGCTTTGAGAGTTCGTTAGTGTTATCGAGTGCGTTTGTGTATCAGTTATTAACCAACTTAGTGCTACTGTAACTCCCTCTATCTACATCTTCATGCTCGATGTGATAGTGGATATACAGATGATCTCTCAACTAACTTCAAGCCGTTTCTGTAGGCAACAAAACCACAACCGCATTTATTTGTATATCTGTGTATATAATTATATCTTGTGGTTTAGTGTGTAGCTGGGCAAGCTCTTGTACTGTAACCGCTGCAATGATACCAGTCCATTTTGTACATGCTTTATCTGAGGGATTCATAGTAGACACTTTTCAGCATATGCAGATAGTATAGTTTTTGTGCAATAAAAAATAATATACGATCCATGGCGATGATAGATGTGACTCACAAGACCAAACTGAGCCAGAAAGAGTCTCCACATTATGTAGAAGGAATGACAAGACAACGTGTACCATCGTGTGTCTTCTTAGACGTGCAGCCCTTGAACTAACTGATATCAAATTCTCCTATGTCTTCACACAATTTGTGATATTTCTCCTTAATCTCACACGATCCGTGATAACCTGTTCCTATGATTCCGTATCAATTCCTGTATGATATATGTTGCGCTTGCATACGTCTTTGTACCGAAGTAGATGTCGACCATTTGATGTTTTCTAAAACTAATTCTTATAAATTAGATTTTTCGGTTTTCTGCTATATTCAATTCTTCTATTGTGTCCAAGGGGGTGTAAAGGGTTCCGCATAGCTTTCGGCGAACCCAGGGTTAGCAGATAATCACGATCCTAAAAATATCTATCCGTGGTGCATCCTGGAAACAGAAAGACAGCCGCTCTTGCTGTTGTTCTGGCCAACACATTTAGGCTCGTGTCCGTGGATGTGAAGGCTGCAGATGGAATGCAAATTAACATGAATGAAAAAAAGGCAAAACGCGCTAGAGTGCAGCGTAGTGTATGTGAATCGATATAGTGGCAACGAAGCTACAATTGTCCAGCACAAGACTGACTGGCGAGTGCTGTTCATGCTCGACAGCACACAGAAGGCACACGTCCCACTACAACAGACTCCATTCACAGTAGGAGTCATGACTCGGGTTTTGGATACACCGACTCGAACGTATACCCCTGCATATGAAAGAAAGCTTTGAATACAGCTCCCCAATGCACACAGGAAAAGCAGTGAACAAATGTCGGAGAGCACTTTGTTCAGGACTTCTGTCCAATGTAGTGTTGAGACTCCGACTCTGGATGATGTGGGCAACGTAGGCTGGAAGCAAGTCCCTGTGTTTAGACGTTACAACCTAGCCCAACTCGACTGTCAACATTGCCCAAAACGGCTCATATAGTGAGAAGTGCGTTCAGTACCCAAGGACCGACTGCAAAGCTCCTCGTCCGAGTTAGGCGTAATTTATCCACATCTTTAGGTAATATATGCAATGGCGAAGAGTAAAAATACACAGGCCGAGACTGGCGATGAATTGGAAGGCCATTACAAGCGGACGAGGCGAGTGCGTGAGAATTACACAGGTCAAATCCCAGACCGCCGACGTGTTTTACAAAGATGCACCTCGTCTAGAAAGGTGCATCAACCTTAAATCGAATTCGACTGCCGTCGTTATCAAATACGGCTCGTACAGAAGAAATTAGAATTTGGGCCTAGAGACACAAAGGTTCGTAATGGAATGGTCTTCCTATACAAGGAACAGCTCGCTGGCTGCGGAGCACGTCATCGGAAGGAAGACAAACAATGGGTGACCCAATCAAACTATCCGTTCATCTCGTAACATCCTCTTTCATCCATCTGAGTAGAAGGCTCCTTCAATATGCATTGCACCAAGTTGAACTTCGAAGTTTCTTGTGTATGAAAGAAAGCTCGGAGAAACATCACCACTGCAATTAGGAAACAGGAGCTAATCGGTCAAAATTCCTGGGGTTCGAAAAACAATAAAGAAAAACTGTCCCAGCCTCTTGAGTATGCGCAGACCGAGCATGGAAAAACCTGTGGCATTGCCCGTTTTTTCGAATACATCAATGTTGGTGAGTTTGTCCTGTCTTAAAAAAGTAAAACAAACTGCAGCTACAAACGCACAGAAATAAACAAACGCACAGATAACAAAAAGTCTTACAAGATGTTGAGGTAGGAGCGTTGCATCCATTGGTAAAATTAATGAAACTAACTTCAGGACTGCCCAACATACAAAGATCGAGACAGCAGACCTGACCAGAGGATACAGCCTTGAGACAAAAGCTATGAGGAAGCCGCAATGGATGTGTATAGTCGGATGTGTACAATTGATACAAATAAAGCGGCGAGACGACGCCTGGTCACTTTGATCCACTATAGGATGGGAAAACTATATGTGTTAATTTTTTTTGAAAATCCTTCTGCAGATGTCATATTTTGGCATCTACTCATTTGATCCTTTATTGTATTGTAGACCAAAAGAAACACTCAGAAGAACAATACTTAGAGAAACTAATACAACCAATATTCACACTATTCAAGAACTGCACAGAATAACTTTGAACAGACAGAATTGGAGAGATTTGACCTCTGCCCTTTGCGCTAACTTCAGCGCAAAAGGAAAATGAATGAATGAATGAACTGTATTGTCCATAATTTTCTTCCAGAATAGACTGCACGCAATACTGAGTCATATTATCTTTTCTTTCAATTTATGAAGTGAAAATTGACACATGAAAAGAAATAAAATAACAACGATTTATATATTTTTGACATACTTTATAAAAAACACACACATTTTTCTCTTTAATCTGAATATTATCTGCGTGTAGAAAGGTCAAGACATTTTCTACTCTGCTATTGAACATGCTATATGCAGTTCTATATGATAATACTCGTAGAATATTTGAATATATAGTTTTTAAGTATCTAACAATGTAATTATATATATATATATATATATATATATATATATATATATATATATATATATATTCCGTTGCAACACGACGCATATATTTCACAATTGTTATTTTTCTGTGTTTGCTGTTGATAAAATATATCTATTACTTAAATTGTGCAGTTTCCTAATATGCCACTATTAGTTCAGAAGCAGGTAATAAAACAACAGGGGATATATGTTTCAACAGATCCATAAGTTTCAACAGATACATAAGTTTCAACAGATACATAAGTTTCAACAGATACATAAGTTTCAACAGATACATAAGTTTCAACAGATCCATAAGTTTCAACAGATTTTAAGTTTCAACAGATACATAAGTTTCAACAGATTTTAAGTTTCAACAGATCCTTAAGTTTCTACATATCCTTAAGTTTCTACAGATTTTACGTTTCAACAGATCCTTAAGTTTCTACAGATTTAAAGTTTCAACAGAACCTTAAGTTTCTACATATTTTAAGTTTCAACAGATCCATAATTTTCAACAGATTCATAAGTTTCAACAGATACATAAGTTTCAACAGATACATAAGTTTCAACAGATCCTTAAGTTTCTACAGATTTTACGTTTCAACAGATCCTTAAGTTTCTACAGATTTAAAGTTTCAACAGAACCTTAAGTTTCTACATATTTTAAGTTTCAACAGATCCATAATTTTCAACAGATACATAAGTTTCAACAGATACATAAGTTTCAACAGATTTTAAGTTTCACAAAATCCTTAAGTTTCTACAGATTTTAAGTTTCAACAGATCATTAAGTTTCTACATATCCTTAAGTTTCTACAGATTTTACGTTTCAACAGATCCTTAAGTTTCTACAGATCCTTAAGTTTCTACAGAACCATAAATTTCAACAGATCCTTACATTTCAACAAATCCTTAAGTTTCTACATATTTAAGTTTCAACAGACCCTTAAGTTTCTACAGATTTTAAGTTTCAACAGATCCATAAGTTTCAACAGATACATAAGTTTCAACATATACATAAGTTTCTACAGATACATAAGTTTCTACAGATTTTAAGTTTCAACAGATCCTTACGTTTCAACAGATACATAAGTTTCAACAGAAACATAAGTTTCAATAGATTTTAAGTTTCAACAGATACATAAGTTTCAACAGATTTTACGTTTCAACAGATCCTTAAGTTTCTACAGATTTAAAGTTTCAACAGAACCTTAAGTTTCTACATATTTTAAGTTTCAACAGATCCATAATTTTCAACAGATACATAAGTTTCAACAGATACATAAGTTTCAACAGATTTTAAGTTTCACAAAATCCTTAAGTTTCTACAGATTTTAAGTTTCAACAGATCATTAAGTTTCTACATATCCTTAAGTTTCTACAGATTTTACGTTTCAACAGATCCTTAAGTTTCTACAGATCCTTAAGTTTCTACAGAACCATAAATTTCAACAGATCCTTACATTTCAACAAATCCTTAAGTTTCTACATATTTAAGTTTCAACAGACCCTTAAGTTTCTACAGATTTTAAGTTTCAACAGATCCATAAGTTTCAACAGATACATAAGTTTCAACAGATACATAAGTTTCTACAGAAACATAAGTTTCAATAGATTTTAAGTTTCAACAGATACATAAGTTTCTACAGAAACATAAGTTTCAATAGATTTTAAGTTTCAACAGATACATAAGTTTCAATAGATTTTAAGTTTCAACAGATACATAAGTTTCAACAGATACATAAGTTTCAACAGATACATAAGTTTCTACAGATTTTAAGTTTCAAGAGATCATTAAGTTTCTACAGATCCTTAAGTTTCTACAGATTTTACGACTGATTTCTTGACAACTTGTTGACAAAAAAGTTGTAAAACATTGTTGACGTAATTTATGGACAGCCCCTAACCTCCTGTTATGATTATTGGTTGTCAAACACATTTTGCAGTAGGTGCAGTGCGGCCAGAGAGTGAAAAGGTCGTACCACTCACTGACTAGTAAAAGTTAAAGTCAAGCAAGGAGTCGTGTTGTGTTTCACTGAAACAGTATGCATTATATTCTAAAACAATCATCTCACAGACTTTACTTAAATGTTATTCTCCTCCTTGCCCTTGCATTGTGTGACGAGTCTCCTATTGTAAAATATAATTTGAAATTTCATGTCTCAAAATCAGAGACTCCCCAAGTTATCATCGCCACCTCAATTCAAGAAAACAGGAGGTGTCTCGAAATTCCGCCAATTTTCATCTGCCATTGAAACTAATCTTGAGCTATCTAGCAACCTTGTAGAAGAATTACAACCTGATTCTGGCAGTACGAACAGGCGCGACACACAGTGAGTAGAGAGTTACTCCCACTCGATTGTATACCAGCTAAAAGTGTTCTCGACGGAAGAGTATCGTGGTCAAATACAAATCTAACAGCCTCGCTTCACTTTCACATATTGTTTCGTTCCTCTCGAGTGTAGATATTTATTTACAGTGTAGATATTTTATACAATTGCATCTCTGTATTTTTTTTAAAATGTGTCCTTATGTCACACAATCAAAAGACGCATTTAATACTTTACTAAACAGTTCAGCTCACATGCATTAGGTGATGCTAGTTCTCATTTTGTTTACCCCCTCCCAGCCCTCACCCCCGACAACAGTGATTCTAAAACTATTGAAATGGCTGCACTCTTAGTTTAAGTGGAAATTACATTTTGTTTCAAAAACTTACTATTACAATACTATTTTTAAATTCAGTAGACGAACAGTATGTTTGTACTTATATGTATTTAAATGAAAACAATTGTTACAATGGAAACTATACCATTTGGATTTTAATTTTACCTTGAAATAGAAGCATATTCAGGAAAGAAAGGTAAGCATTTATTTAATTTGTTTTAGTTCTGTGAATTTAATCTAGAAATGTTCTCACACGCAGCTTTATTCTGCGGTATTCCATGAAGTACTTCAACAATGTTTTTCTCACTTTTAACTTCCTCCCCCATTTCTGCAGTTGTCAAACCTTTTTTTACTATTTACTCACTCCCCCCTGTATGCAGCTGTCTATTTTTTCAGAGTACTCTCCTACATTGTTCTTTGTTGACATAATTTATTTACGCCCTTTCCCCCATTCACTGATTTCAATATTGTTTCTCTTTCTTAATCACATTATCTTTCAGGCAATATTCGTCAAAATACATTAGCTGTTGTTGTTTGTTTCACACTACAAGAATTAGGAGCAGCACAGCTTGTGTATCCTTTTAGGTAATATTTTTTTTGGTGGTGGGGTGGAATTATCCAGAGCCTTATTTAAGAAACGGAACCAACTCTCATCAGTGTTTCTAACACAGAAGACAAACTTTCATCAGTGTTTCAAACCCAGAAGACCAACTTTCATCAATGTTTCATATCCAGAATACTAACTTTCATCAATGTTTCACATCAAGAAGACCGACTTCCATCAATGCTTCAAATCCAGAAGACCAACTCTAAGATTTTAATTTAGAATTTAAAATCAAGACCAACTCTCATCAGTGTTTCAAATCCAGAAAACCATATCTCATCGGTGTTTCAAATCCAGAAAACCATATCTCATCGGTGTTTCAAATCCAGAAGACCAACTTCCATCAATGCTTCAAATCCAGAAGACCAACTCTAATCAGAATTTAAAATCCAGACCAACTCTCATCAGTGTTTAAAATCCAGAAAACCATATCTCATCGGTGTTTAAAATCCAGAAGATCAACTCTCATCAGTGTTTCACTTCACGAAGACCAGTTCTCAACATTGTTTCAAACCACGAATACTAACGCTAAGCAGTGTGTAATGCTTTGAGAAAATCTATTACAAATAGAGGGTAGAAATGTTATTGATAAAATGATGAGTTATTGCAAAGCTCCAATAAGAGGAACACATTACTTATATGTGATATTTGTTTGGGTTAGCTGCTGCATGATTGCAAGTCTGGGTTACCACTGGTGATGCCTTTAGACATTTCGATTGTGCTACTGATCATGATATATATGAAGAAAGTCTGAGTGTTCTATTAAAATAATTTAAATTGTTCAAAAAGGACTATTGACATTTGTGAAATATACTGCTATGCTGCTATACAGAAATGTGTCAGGGAGGGGGGGAGGGGGTGAATTCTTGCAATTAATGGGGTTTACAGAGATTATCTTGATTCTTGATTAGAAACGTGTTTCACAGCATTCCCACGTGGGCCATTCCCATAGGTGCTCTGCCATCTGTTCCAACAGCCATCCGGCTCGATGGTTTTCGAGTCTAATGCCGCCGAAACAGAAGTCGACATAAGGGCAAAACTTTGGCCCTTGCGACAGGTTTCTTTGTTGTTCTGCCCATCCACGCTGTGCCCGTAACAAGTTCAAGCGCAACATCGGCCTGTCGGAACAACATGGTAACTGTTTTCGAAGGTTACGACTACGGGATTGTATAGATGACGTGCCATGAAGCTTCTATAAGAAAATAACCTCAATATAAAGGCATGCCATCTACTCAAGTTTTCTGTTGCATGTTTGGTTTGTCTAGTGAGCCATTAGTGAGACCCACAGACGCAACCGCATGCGCAAAAGATTATGTAATGGAGTGCATAATTATGTACGGTTATATTACTTTACAACTCTTCTATAGTGGTTATCTTCCTTAGTTGTTGCTTGTTTGTTGATGTTTAGCTCAACCTTCTCCGCGGTTCATGTTCTTCCTGCTCTGTATAGTGTTTCAAAATCTGGAATTTCTGTGATGTTATAAGTATTTCTTCTGGTTTTCGTTGTGCGACTGTGAACTAAAAGAGGCTGGTCCCATCTGAAACCTTAACTAAGTCTAAACTTTTAAAGGAAAGAAAACTGTATTACACATAGATATCTTTAATATCAACTTTCTTTTATGGACATAAATTACGTGAGGACAATCTATGTTTTGACATATAACACATTCTTTCAGTCTTTATACTCACAGGAAAGAAGGCAGTTAGGCTATAGGCTGACCACCTTTTTATTCTAACATCAAATCAAGGGATTTTCCCCAACTATCCGACTTAACTAATTATCACTAAAAAATAGTTCCAAAATAGACTAGTTGTGTCTCGAGACATGCTCGAAAAATGAATAAGCCTTCACACAAGTCATTCGGTAAAAAAAGCAGGAACTCTGTAACTCTGGTACGGCTTCATAAAAATACGCTGTAGTTTCATTCGACAACGCTTCCAATAATTCCTCTGTAAATTGAGCTCTCCTATTGGTTGATGCAGGACATCAAATGCATTCTGTAACACTGGGCGATCAATCACGTTGGAGAGATCTAGAAACTTCTCTGAAACCTAATGACTAACCAAACTCTTCGGTAGTGATTCATACACACTCATAATATTTCCAATGCTCTGCTGCATCGAGCATATGGCGACGTTTGAGAATAATATAGCTTCTCACTTTCCTTACCTCTATTCTAAGGCGAAAATCTCGTAGGAGTTGTTCTCTTTCTCTCGAATTTCATAGTTTTTCTCTTTCTCTCGAATTTCATCACTCTGACATTCTCTCTCTGGCCAAACTATTAGAATATGCCATATTCTGAGACAATTATTTTCTTTCAAAAGCATTTTCATCAAAGGTGATCCATACATGGTGTCACATTCTTGACGACCTACACGAATACATGACTAAGTTATTTCATTTCTATAAACACATTAATGACTTTTCTACTGATGTGTTGCGTCTAACATATACGCCTTTATCACAACCTAAGCCTACTCTCTCCTAATTTCAATATTCAATATTCAATATTTCAATATTCGCTATATCACTGGAATTAATAATATTCACTCAATTTTTTACATTAACATAGGAGCTCCTAACAAATCCAACACTCGACGAATTATCCTGACATTATGTTGCACAGCTTGCACTCGAACAATCCTCTTGACAAAACTATAGAGTTCGAAGTACCATGTCCTGCTTCATGGACAGTTCCCGGATAAATCCTTCGCTACATGGATGAGCTCTTACTTAATTGCTGGCGAATAAACGAATGATCACTCAAGATTGATTACAATTCGTCATTTTCACGATATTGGACGTATTGTTTTGAATCTCTATCTTGTTGAATGGTCATGTGTATTCATGCTTTTGTCCGCAAATGTTTTCCTACTAATGGTTTCAATAACATTGAGCTCTTATATCCACGAAATACAGAAGCTATAATCCTCACATTGAGGTGTTATATCCACAAAATACAGGACCTGTAATTTGCACATTGAGGTGTTATATCCACGAAATACAAAAGCTGTAATTATTATCATGGATACAGTAGAAAGAAGGAAATTATCAAAGGTCTGCTAGTTTTGTGAACACAACCTCATATATTTAGAGCATGAAGATTGTGATAACTACCTACTGAAAATCCCATCATTAACAGATATAAAGCGACAGAGAAGGAGAGACCGATAGGAAATAATAGAGATAAACCACTGGTCGGAAATAGCAGGAAGAATCTGGAATTTTACATACAGATGGAATATGTCATGGCTCCACTTGCGCTCTTTCTTTTCTGTTCTCTGAAGCTCTACAAACCATCGCACGGATATCCGCAGGAAATCTTTCACATCTTATCCGAGCACAGACCTTAGACTTTCTGTGACTACTGCGTTCATTAGGTATTTGAGATTTAAGATGCCATTAGAGATTATTCGTTTATTTGTTGTTTTCTTACTTTGTCCCCTCTTACTCTCTCATTTCTTACTCTGTCCCTTCTTACTCTCTCATTTCTTACTCTGTCCCTTCTTACTCTCTCATTTCTTACTCTGTCCCTTCTTACGCTCTCAATCTTGTTCTTTCTCTTCTTACTCCCTCATTTCTTACTTTGTCCATTCTTGCTCTTTATATCTTACTTTGTTCCTTCTAATTCTCTCATTCCTATCTTTGTCCCTTCTTATAGTGTCAATACATTTACTGTATCGCCTTACTCTGTTCCTTCCTACGCTGTTCCTTCTTACACTCACTTTTCTTAAACTGTTCATTCATATACTTTCGCGTCTTAAATTGTTAATTCATACACTTTCGCTTCTTAACCTGTTCATTCATTCATACACTTTCGCTTCTTCTTCTTCAGCGTTCGCTCTCAAGTAACCACAACGAAATTATCGTGTAATTTCCGCCGGGGAGCGTGAAGTACGTTGTGCTGCAAGTTCCACAGTAGAAATGTGATTATTTGCACCCCGGTTGGCCACTTTGTGACCTGGACGTCCGAGGTCCAGCACATCCGTTTTCGTCATTCCTTTATTTCTGGTTTGGTTCCTAGTCCGTGACAGTCTGTCTATCTGTCGCCGGGCACGCTGGTGTGTAGTGCCTCTTCGCCAAGACGCATGTCGAGCGCGTCTGTCTTGCACGAGGTGTTCCACTATCTATGAACTCATCTCGAGCAGTTGGATGTACTGTGCCTGTGCCCATCGGGTACTGAACCGTTGCTCATCCGCGAGCATGGTTCCGTATGAGGAAGAACTCGCCAGAAAAGTTGGACCCTGGCTCATTCTCCCTCCTACCCGAGGCGTCGTTCACCGACATCGTGAACCCCTCGTCCAAGTTCGAGTCTCACACCACGCGTTTGAGAGCAAGTCGCTCTCGAGCTGAGCGACCTTGTCCCAATAGCGCCTGAGCCCATCAGGTACTGAACCCTTTCTCTCTGCAAGTGTGTTTCCGGTATAGGAAAACTTGACAGTAGAGTTGGGCCAGGGCTAAATCTTTGTCCCTTTTGTGCCTGAGCCCATCAGGTACTGAACCCTTTCTCTCTGCAAGTGTATTTCAGGTATAGGAAAACTTGACAGAAGAGTTGGGCCAGGACTGCCATCGTTGTCCCTTTCTTGCCTAAGCCCGTCGGGTTTGGAACCCTTTCTCTTCGCGAGCATATTTCCGGTATAGGAAGACTCGACATTAGAGATGAAATCTATGTCATCTATTTTGTTTATTATTGTGTTGTTTATTGTTATTTGTCTCTTGAAAAATGTTCCATTTGAAACGATTCGTAGAGAATTGTCCTGTGTAGTTTTATTGTATGTTTTTTTATATATACTTTTTTATATATTTTTATTCGTAGGCAAGGTAAGTGTTTTTAGTAACCTGTTTAATTCATTTTGCTTTACTATTTGTTCGTTCGGTTACTGCGGCACCCTCCACTTTGTCGGACACCCTCCGACCATTTGGTTATTTATCCTTGTTCAGAGTAGTACTATAGTAGATCACAAACAGATTCATCTTGGTTGAAGTGATTGTTCATTGGTCACCTTATAGTGTACGTCCCCGGTCAATAAAATAGCACGGAACAGTTGCATCAGACAAGATAGGTGACACTATTTGGGATATACGCGAAGAAAGATGATTTGGGAGACTATATACTATTCTGGAGGTGGAAGTGAGAGACAATTGGAGACAACTGACAAAAGCGAATTGTGCAAGCGAGGTAAGGAGATACAGTTATGATAAGAGTGTGTGTGTGAGAGAGAGAGAGAGAGAGAGAGATAGTGAGAGATAGTGAGAGAGAGAAATGGGATGTTCCGCGACATTGGCATACACAAAACCCTATTGCGCCTCTCCGTTCTGTGGAATGCATCCTGCAGAAAATCTAGTAGGGACAGTGGCGTACTACAAGAGAGATTCAGTAGAAGTAAGAGAAAAAAAAGCAAATAAACAGCAGCAGTAATAGCAATACTAATAATACGGTCAATGTGTTGGTGTAACAAGTATGTAACATTAGAGACAGCGTAATAAGATACAACTCATATTATGTCGTTACTCCAACTGTTGCATTTCACTGAAGTTTACTTGGTGGAGTTCATCTCCTCTCCGAAGTTTGATTGATCGACTAGTAGAAATAACATATAATGTGAATTATAAAAACCAAACAGTTTTTGCATGCTTATTTAACTGTTTCTTTTAATGTTTAAAAAAAAATTGTTTGTTATTACTTTGTACGTTAATTCGATATTTGCTAAGTTGTTGAAATGTGTCTCGCAAATATCCAACATCTGATATAATACATATGCAAATATGACATTTATTCTGCATTATCTTTCTGCCATTATAATACTCTCTAATGCACATTTATTAACGGAGCATGAAAATATTAGCAAAAGGTCATCAGAGAATGCTGCTGCCAAAATAAATATTTCCGTATTTTCGCTTCCAGAAAATAAAATATTTTAACAAACTTTGCTATTTGTACAGTTTGATACACATCAATTCGGGAAATAGTTTTAAAAAATATATCAAATGAAGATATTTTGTTGGAGTTAATTTGAAATAGAAATATGATTTGTATATACGAGGGTGCTTCAAATGAAAATCTTCAATATTGTGTTTGGTGAATATATTATGAAAACAAATAAAACTCAAATGACAACTATACAATTTTGGACGCATTCAGCATTCTTTTCGATACGAGTCCTCTAGCATCTTTAAAGTCCTTGGATTCATTAGGAAAACCAATCTCTGCGTCGCGTGTCTAATTATTCATGCACCACTTGCTGTACTTCTTCATATGACCTGAAAGTTAACCTGTCGTGACACCAAATTTGCAGATTGTGGTACCGTAGCTCCTCATGGATGATAGGGTACGCTGAACGGTGATTAATGTATAGATGAACGACAATCTCATTCACAATCAATCGTTGGTTTGACGGTCGCAATCCTTTCTAGGGTCATTACTCAGTATGTCAGACCCAGTGGTGAATAGGCTGTCACAGAATTGACATCGTTTTGAAACTTTCTATTTCACTCGTACACTTGATGGATTGATCGGCAATCATTACAATCGTGCACTTTAATTCACAATGAAATTCCATAGGTTAAAACGACTTCACTGGTTAAACAAAAAAACAACAAAAAACAAACAACATATCTTTGGTTCGTGTCATAGTGGAGCGGCTATCATTCTACTGAAATTATGACGTCCGTTTGTTCATTTGCTCCAAGATGACACGTGCAGGACACTCTTTACATCACTAATAACTAATAGCTGACTACTTCCACAACTATTCAGAGTATGGAAGGAAATTCCAGGAACATATTATCTAACTCAGGATATATTATCCAAAGTCGGAAACACCGCTGTCATCGTCATCATGATCATGATGATGATGATTTCATTATCATTCCAAAATGCTCATCATCGACTGCAATGAACAATCAACAACATTGCGAACTTTGAATTCTATTTCCTTAATATCAATATTCCTTGTGGTGGGTGCATCTTGTTGCATTAACGTGCATACTTGTTGTAAACAAATAAATAAGTAAATAAATAAATAAGGAAGTAGATTCCTGTGTCCACTACATTGAGGTGTTTTGGGGAATACGGTGTTAAACCCGCATTTTATTTTAACGAACCTATGATGATATAGTCAGCACGCTGCCTTTACTTTCCTAGAAATTCTGGTGCCCTTATATTTAATCCGTGTCGACTTAGAATCCGATAGTGATTTTACAATAATACATGTAAATTATAAAAAAACAAAAAAAACAACAACAAATAAATACAACAACAACAACAACAAAAACACTAAGACAGACATTTTCGACGTTGCGGAGTTCCTTTGTCAAGAAACAGAAACGAACAATACAATACCATACAATAAAATACAATAAAAATGAACGATACGACCTGGTGCTGGTGCCCAGTACTTCTTTCTCGTTCGTCATCAAACTCCTGCAGATTCGAAGGATGTAGCTATGGGAACTGAGTGTGGTGTGCCATTAGTTACAGCTTAGCTACGATCCTTGCATTTTAGGCCGAAACACCCGATTTTAGCATTTCTTCTGGGTTATTTGACCTTATATGGAATGGGACAGAAAACTCAATCGCATATTCTCCTTACTTGCAGCTTACGATTTGTATGGAAGGTAAACAATACTGATATTTTATAAAAAAATTTGCTTTGGTAGCACAAGGGTGAAGGAATCCAGGGAAAAAAGAATAATATTAGTCGGGGAAAATGAAGCATCCAAAGACTTCCAAACTAGCTAAGAGTCAAATAATATGATTAGAACTGTTTTGTAGTCCTCATGTTAATTTTCTGACTAGACAGTAACATGTTGAGTTTAGGGGTCGCTTAGATTTAAAAACAACTCGATTCGGATCAAGTAACAGATATATACGTACTAGAAGATAGAGCCGAATCTGTATGCTATAAAGTTACTCTAAGAATGAAGTGGATCAGTGCTTCCGATTGGTTGTTGGACGCAGAGCGCATTAATCTATTGTTAAGTGCCCAGTAATATTGTTTTTAAATGTTTAAAAAAAATAATTCACATATTGGTTTTAATTGGTTTTAAATGTTTTGAATAATATTATTTTTACATGTCATCAGCTGTTTAAAATCACCTGTTGTCGCGGATCAATATGTGAGTGTGTTTTGACCCATGTCATTCTTAAAGTAAACAGTTTTTTTATATATATCTTTTTATTGCAATATACCCAGACACTGAACACAACTAGATTACTCTAACATATTAATCAATGCTATATAGCAAGAATAAACCCCTCGTATGTACAACAGAAAGTTAGTCTTCCACGGCTACGATCTGGTTAAAGAAATTCGACCATTGAACGTTTGTTTTCCCTGGTGATCAATAGGGCTACCCTTCCTTTTGTATTGCTCTCGTTTACAATCGATCTATTCTGGCAGATGGTAGTGACACCATTAGACTAAGATACACGAAAGTGGTCAAAGGTGATTAACGATATTCGGTGCCGAGTTATATAAGATAACATAAATTATTCACTACTAGCTATGAATATTTAACGAAATTGATCGATCATTTTTCAAGAAAATCGTCTTGTGATCTTTCTATATATTCAGCATATGAAACGACATTATTTATATTTTGTTATACATCGAAGATCCACCTTGCACAGGTATTGGCGATATATATGCACAGCGATCTTATTACCCAGGTATATAAAAGCATCCCTGTACTTCGTAAAGAAACGTCTGCAGTGATGAAAGAAATATTGTCAGAAAAACTGTTTTCCTGTTATGGCGTTGTTTAAGAGATAAATCTCTTTCAATTAATGTTATCTTTCTCTGCTCACTGTATTCTCATTATTTTTCTGTATAATTACATTTTAAAAGAAGTAATCCTCTTTAACATTGTTTTATTAAGTGCCTATTTTTCACAACCGTAAATTGCTACTGGGAATATGCTTGCCGTAATCAAATGTAATTTAGTACTGCTGCTGGTACCTTGTTCACAATTTATTATTTGTATTATTTGAATTTAGGTATTGCGATTCCTCTCTTGAATTCTGCTGCACCCACCTTAAATATGTCATCTTCTTCGTCTTAATCACAAACAATAAAGTAGATTATCGAAACAAATATGACTTGTCTATTATATTGCAACTCACTAAACTAGATTGTTGAAACATGTATGACTTGACTATTCTACTTGATCTCACTAAACTAGGTAGTCGAAAAGTGTATGTCTTGCCTAATATATTACACCTCACTAAACTAGATTGTCGAAAAGTGTATGTCGTGCCTATCATATTCTATCGTGCGTATTCTCGTCATTACACTGATTTTACTCCTTTGTTTATTCTTATAAATAGCAATCAAACTTACGGAAAGTTGAAAGGAAGAAAATGTAAGAAAACAAAACCAGTCATTAATTTAAACGCTTATATAGAAAAAGTAACAAATCGATTCTGAGATATGGATGCGAGTATTGGACAATAAATAAACAGGAAAGTAAAAAAAAAGGGGAGGCGTTAGAGATGTAGTTCTATAGAAACACGAGACTACTATACTGAAAATATCATATGCGTTTAGAGGAACTACCAAAAATGTGCTGAAAGACTCAATTTCGAGACAGGCTTACTGAATCATGTCGGAAAAAAGACAATATTTATTGGGTGGACGCGTTACAAGACAGGGAGGTTTGGAGAACAAATACACAACGGAAAAAATGAAAATAAGAGATATCGAGGACGACATCATGAGGAAAGTTGAGACTTGGCATGAAAGAGTCAATATCGATCTAGATAAAAACTACTAGAACACCTTTTTCTTGACAGCCAATTGAAAATATATTATATAGTAGCTAAACAGTTAGTTTTATGAATGATACTCTTGACAGGCAGCGTGGTGCTACGTTGAGATGGACGGATTACATATGGAGTAACCAGAGTACAATGTAGTCTGTCGTCTGTGTCGTTTGAGCGTTTTTTGAATACGATTAATTGCGTAATTTCAGTAGCGAACTGGTTCCAAAAGTAATGATTGCAAGGAGACAATGATACTGAGAGGTTACTAACATTCTAATGTTTAAGAGTCCCCAGATGATCACATGTTCACTTGCCATCGAGCAAGCTGACACTTTACTTAGTCCATCACTGCATAATTAACATGGTCAGGATATGTACACAATGCACATAACATTACTAATGTATGCACAATTCACGTCAAAGCATCAGTACGTTCATAATTCACATTGTTAGTACTGCCCTGACCGTCTACAGTATAAGGCAGTATAATTATATTAGCTGTCGCACAAAGTATAATCATAGAGGCCAATGTAAATCATGGAAATAATTAAATGAGTCATAAAGAACGCTGGATTCTAATTAGCCAGTAGGTCTTATATCGTAAAGGGTCATAGCAGTGCTGTACGTCCAGGGTTAGTATTTTACTAAATACATACTTAACATGTTTACACTATGACATAAGTGTATAATTTACATTGCAATGTGTCGAAAGGTATCACTAGTGCTCCATCAGAGCAATCATCACGCATCAATAACATTCTCGTGGACGGCAAGCCAACATCGAACCATCGGCTTTATAAGACCTACTAGCTCAACCGCCTTAATGACTCCCTTGACTATTCCTCTAATTTTCATTGGTCACTATGTTTATCCTTTTTATAGCTGCCAATGAAAATCAAGAGACTAGTCTAATGTCATTTTAAAAGTCTGGATTTTCTATTAGCTAGTAAGTCTTATATTGGAAACTGGGGTGTTGCCTTCATAGTGATAATATCGTTTTGTGGAAGCCTTACATCACGTCATCTATTAAATCATGTTTTACTCCCTCAGAATAGAAGGCTTAGCCTGAAAGCATGGCCCACCGCTGAGAGTTGAAGTCGTCTAAGTATGAAATAAAGCTCCGGGGAAACCTCCCTATTGTACAAACAGATGTTAGAACTGTATTGTTGGGAATTCATGGTGATGGAACAACAAACAAAACATACAAACGATATTGTAGCATTCGAGGCTCATAAAAAAATGGTTAAATAGTAGTTTTACATTCAACAATACTCCGGATCGATGTTTCGATTTGGTAAGTATTGTTCAATATTGTTTATTGAATGTTTATAAAAATATATATTTACTGTCACGTCGATCCTGTGTAGCTTTAAACTGTTATTGAGCCTTTTTTCAATATTTACTTACCATACGGTGCACATTTTACTGCATTGTCCCGATCCCTCAGTCGTTGCTTATAAATCAGAGTTCTTGTTTGGAACCCGTGCCCCCCCCCCCATGTGATTATTAATTTTATTATTCCTCTTGGCAATGTTTGCCAATTTATATGTATCAATTAATTTAACTATTACTTTTTATGGTTAGGCTTAGGGTTGGGGTAGGAAAGGTTTTTTAAAAAAAAATAACTAACGTTAACCCAAAATAAAATTATTTTAAAATGAATAAAGGATAGATATAAACTGACAAACATTGCCACATCGTGGGACAGGTTCCAAACAACAACCTAAATCAGTAGTTTTTGTGAATTTGTGTTAAGACAGCTCGAATACTGTGGAGGCCCGTAAGATATGCTTATATAGAGGAATACGGAGAACCTATTGGAAATATAAAAAAAAATAGGTTCCGACATTACTGTGAATGAAAGAATAATTGTTAAAACAAATAAAAATCAAGAAATAAAATATTTGGGATAAATGAAAGATTTCTGACACAATATTAAAGATGGTATTTGAAAGTAAAGTTGTGTAGCTACGATCAAGATGAAGGTAGGAGATAAAAGTGGCAGGGAAACATCACGAGACAGACAAATTACATTTGATCATAGTTCACCATCAGGCAAGAGACAAAGGATATTGGAGGTCAGTTGCAGCCAACCTTTAATGTGGAGACGGCATTTGATGATATTGAAATATCTACGTTACTTTAATTGTGTTGAATACTTTACTTGTAGTCATTGCTTTTGTCCGAAAAGTTGTCAACACCCTTGTGTAACACTTCATCATATCATTACATTTGGTTAATTACCTTATCGTTGATACCACATCTGGGTATCACAAAGTGCACTTATTACCTATCAATACTGACAAGTACGTTGACCACATATCGGTATTGTAGACCTCTGGTTGCACCAAAATCACGAAACAGTTATATCACTTTTTCCATTGCGATACTTTTCTCGTATTCCACAAAAAAGGCGAACCTGCAGAAAATACCATGAAAACTCCTCTTTCAGGTAGGTATCCTAAGATACACCCGCAATGTTGAAGACAGAAAACACCGACTGCGATGCAAGAAACTTGAAAAATGGTTTTTGCCCTACACAATTGAATCCATGCTCCATACGGAATACGGTCAAAGTGTTGTTCAATAGGAAAACTCATAGCTAACAACGGGACAACTTATTGTCCCATTTTGGCGGTTCACAACATTTGCCACTTAATATACTGGTTGAATTACTAACTTTACCTTACTGCGATGTAAAATTTACTGAATGTAAAATATTAACATTATATTATAAAGAAAAAGCTAGTTTTTTTCGGTCATATTAAGAGACACAACGGCATGGAGAGAGTGTTAATGGAGGAGATGATAGAAGGCAACAGGGGTAAAGGCCAACCAAGACGCCGTTGGACAAAAGACATTCAAGAATGCCTGCGCATGTCACTGGAAGATGCAGGGCAACTTGCTCAAGACCGCTGAGAATTCAAGAGATCCATAGGAAAGACTACGTTCTGGAAAGAATATGTCACTTGATGATGATGAAAATATTAACTTGTCCTGTCATTTATAAAGATGCACACTTGTTTCCCATGTTCCCGAATGAATATATATATATATATGATTGTGTGTTGTGCTGGTGAGTGAGATTCATAAAAGAAACTGACGAAGGTCTAAAATGAGAGGGATTGGATAATGCATCATTCATTTCATGCGTTAAATAAGAAAGTGACGGTATGTGTGTGTGTGTATTTGTGTCATAGAGAAAGAGATAAGATATTGCTAAGGAGGCACATCCAGCAAAAATACAAAACAAAAATCCACTTTCTTCTTGTTTTGTAAACGATAGATTATAGTTGATGTTCCTATCATTCTGAACAAACACCAAATGTTGTCCGGATTGAGTACCAAATGAAGCTGTCGGGCAGCCTACCATTATGCGGAAAAGCAGTTGATTGATTTGTCCTCAACTGACTCCATTGAGTCATGCATTAGAATTGTTTGCTCTATAATTACTCGCAAACTTTTAGTAGGCAGAAAAGCGTCCAGATTTATACATTCAAGTTTGCAAACGTCAAACAATGGCCGTCTGCCTGGCATCGTCTGGAACTAATGTTAAATAATAGTTTTCCTGAGTTGCTAGGCTCCACTGTTCTTCTGTTACCGAGGAGGATCAGATTGTGATGTTGTTTCAGAACATAAAAGTCAACACACCTTAATTTGTTATCTGAAAGTTGGGAGCTGGATTGTAATAGAAATTACTTGATAAAGTAGCACACGTTCTTGACGTACACAAGTTCCTGACGTAGCGTTGTGGAACGTATGATGTATTCAATTAAAGCGTGGGTGAAAGTATGATGTAGGCCTGTTCAATGAAAGCGGGGGTGAAATTATGATGTATTTAATGAAAGCGTGGGTGAAAGATGATGTATTCAATGAAAGCGTGGGTGAAAGTACGACGCATTCATTGCAAGCGTGGGTGAGAGTATGGTGATATCGTGTTCAGTTTTTACAACTACATCTCTAACGAAACAATTGCTATTTGTCTTTGTTGGTTTGAACATTTTTTCTTGATAGAAATATATCTCTTCACAAAGATTTATTAGTACATTTAAAGCAGTAAAGTGATGTGTAATGCCTGGGTCTATGGCAGATATGTACAGAGCTCGTCTGTGAAAGTCAAGGTAGTTATGTTCAAATTCCACCGCAGGCACTTATTTAGAATGCAAAGACAAACTACTCGACTAGTGCCAAGAAAATCACTACAGAAAAAACATGCTGGGTTGGTGGATACATCAAGAATAGGATATGCTACAATTTTGTTTGTTGTGTGCCTATTCACTAAGTGAGTTTTATTTCCAGATTGTTGAAATATTTGTGCATAAATATGTATTTATACTCCTTCCTCTGTGATTGGTGCTCTTCTTGATGCTGCTCATGATGTCTTCCAGAAAAAATACTGTTCACAGGAAACAGTTGTATTTTTTGCGGTGCCTATCCATTTACAGTTACTAACTCACTCCCTTGTTTTCCTTACTCCCCTATAAATTATGAAGTTTCCCGAGAATTTCCTAGATTCACACGCGCCTTAGTTCCGAAACTACGACTCTTGCATACCCGTCTTCAATATAATACCTACTTGAAAAAATACCACCCTTCTTAGTGACGTGACTATTCCCGTGGTTTTCATCGGTTAATATGGTTATACTTAATGCGACAGCTAATAAGAATCAAGGGAATAGTTAAATGATTCGTTTTAAATGATATGATTTCCTATTAGCCAGTAGGACTTATATCGGATACGGTCATGGTCTCGTGTTAGAGTTTTGGTTTTCATATTAAGAGCTTTCATCCTTGTGACAGTGATTTCCCACGTACTTTCACGCTACTTCCAGTTATACGGATCGATAACTCAGGTAGCCCCTCGTGTATCGCTCGTGAATAGTTAGTGTTATCTTTTCCGTGTCCATAACTCGAGACCTTCTTTTAAATGATATAGTTATTAGTCCCATTTCGACACGAAATTTAAAATGAGGACGTCATATTTGGTCTAGTCACTCCCCAGTGATTTGTCCAGCCTGAACGACTCTGTTATGAACGTAAGTTCCAACAGTTCTATCCTTACATAAGATCATCATAAATCACAACTATCACACCATTACGAGATAATGGTACTATAAATATATTACGTAGCGTCCCTATATATCTATTGTCTTTTCCACGTATGCTTCCTGTAGAGTTCAAGTTTTCTGTCTTTGGACATCTGTGTTGCGCTTGCCATGATTAAGCTGTGTTTTGTTGTTTAACAATCCTTATGCTTGAGTCTTTCATCTTGTTCTTGGCCTTCCTCTTCCTGTGTAGCCGTTCTTTCTGCTGTTGTATGCCTGAATGGTGTTGTGATAGTTCAGTTCGCATAAGGTAGCCGAACCAGTTGATCTGTTGTCCCCCTCTATATTGTTTGCATGATATGGCCTTTACTATCTCTCTGATTTCTTTATTTCTCATTCAGTGTCTTCTGCTGACGTTTATAACCTTTCTCAGACATTTCATCTCACATGTAATCTTTCTCTTGAGTGTTTTTGTCTTTTGTCAAGGACCATGTCTGGCACTGGTAACATAAAGTTGGAATAAAGATAATGTTTATTAAATGTTGATTGGTTGCCATGTTGATTGCTAGGTTTTTAAGCAGCAGTCACAATTGTTATCCATCAGAATTGTGTCAATGCTAGGGATACCATATATGGTAAAGACATCGGAATCGGGAATGTTGTCTTGCCATCTGATGTTCATAACTTTTCTGAGACACGTTGTGTGAAAGTTATTGAGTTTCCTCATATGTAGCCTACATACAATCCATGTTTCACCAGCGCTTAGCATCCTTGGACGTACCACTGCTCTGTGATATTTCAGTTTTGTTTGTTGGTTCATGTCATTTCTATCCCACATATTTGCATGTAATACGCCGAAAGTGCTGTTTGCCTTGACAATCGTTGTAAACACTTCATTATTGACGGCGGCATTTTGTGATACTTTATGCAAGGCTCTTGATATATTTTGTCAGGCACTGGCTGTAACATGACTTCTGTTTTCTCCGTATTAATAGTAAGCCCAAAGTTGCTACAGGCTTTGTAGAATCTGTCTATAACAATTTGTAGATGCGCCTTAGAGTTGACAAAAAGGAAATCTCCGATTATGTGTAAGTTGACTTTATTTCTTTCACGAACAAGAAGAAAATATAAGTAATGGTTGTTTCAAAGAAATACACAATTCTAAAATGTAGTATTACTATTAATGATGCAAAATTAAATCAAGTGGATAAAGTCAAGCATCTTTGTACCATTTTAACATCAGATGGTCGGTGTTACAATGATATCAAGAACAGGATAGCCCAGCCCACATCAACATTTTAAAACATGAGAGAGAAACATTCTATGCAATGGAGTAATATCAATGAATACGCGAGCACGAGTGCAAAGATGTTACAGTGAGCAAATCATTCTTTATGGAAGCGAAGCATGGATAGTAAACAAAAGTGTATAAGATAAACTTGAGGCAACTGAGATGTGGTTTTTAAGAAGAATGATGAAAATTTCATTAACATCCAAGTAAAGTAATGTAGACGTTCTCAGAAATGCTGGAGTAAAGCGACAAATTTTATCAAAAATTAAAAACAGAGAATAAGGATTTTTAGGGCATGTGATTCGAAAAGTAAAACTTGAACATTTAGTAACCACCGAAAAGATCAACGGGAGAGAGATAGATGAAGACAAAGAGAGAAATTTCTGAATGGGTTGTCACTGTGACACAAAAATAAGCCATCAACTGAACTTCTTAACAACACAAGAGGCAGAGTTGTGAGGAAGCATGATCGCCTACGATACTCGGCATGGCACTTGATTGATTGATTTTGCACGATGCCGCCGAAAGTTGAAAAATTTTTCTTCAATAACATTTATGATTTATACTCCCAAGTCCAGATTACTGAAAGCATTATCAAATATAGAAGACAACATGATGCTAAGCACGGCATGTGCTTGTACAAATCCCTGTCTAACTTCATTTGAGACAGGGAAAGTTGCAGATAACTGCATCAGCCTGAACTCTAGTTTGCATTTCTTCATGCAATTGCTACACAATTATAGTTCATTTTGTGGGAAACCATATTTTGCCATAATCTTCCACGGTCACTCTTTACCCCTTTATGAAATGCTTTTGATAAGTCTATAAATGCTTTGTACATGTCAAAGTGTTGTTCTTGACATTTTGCAACCCAACCTGGCAAACAGAACTCGGGTCGAATTGGCTAATGGTACTGGTGATAGTCCTGGATTTATTAGTGGTGACTAAATATTTAACGAAATAGTTGAAAAGTTAGGCCCTATACAGTATGGGCTAAAATTATTCTTATAGTATTAATGTCTGTGTACTCAATGCCCTCGCCAGTGAGTTTTGGGGAATCGAAAGGGGAGCAAATAATAGTGACACTGATACCTGCGACGCATGTTGTAAGATGCGAAGAAGGCCATTGTTTTGAGGTTCTGTTGACTGTGTCATGTCATCCTATAGAGGATCTAAGAGATCCGAAGTCATACAGAATTCGGATGTGTCCGACCGAAAGGAGCGATATAACACAAGATGTAACGAATGACACGCAGCACTCCATTCTCTAAACTATATCCTGCAAGTCTTCAGACTTTTGAGAATGAACGTCAAAGAAGATCAATGTGCCCTGATACATGTTCTATTGAACTAGTACTATTGAGCAATATAGTACTATTGAAGCACTATTGCACTTGCTGAATGTATTAGGTACACATCTTCTATAACACGTATCACTAGCTTTGCCGAGCAAACGAGAGCAAATTGATGAGCTGGTTAATCACACTGATTGTTACGTTTACAATCATAAGAAGTATACTGCCAATTTGTGTTCTTCCTCCTATCCGTTCATTCTTTGATTTCAATTTGTGGAGTGAGATCCCGTACAATGAGTACCGGGCACGTTGTGCTGCAGCAGAAACGCTGCACTAATTGCGACTTTCAATCTTATACATCCTTTTTCAGGAAGATAACATGTATTGAATGGAGACATAAAGAAATAACAGTTTTAAAAAACTCTTCTTCTTCTTCTTCTTTCTGTCCTCATGTACCTTTCGGTGTTGAGGGGAGAGTGAGTGTACGGTCTTTTGCCCTTCTATTTGCCTCCTCTGCTGTTATATTTCCGAGTGTCTCTAATACACTATCTATCCACCTTTTACGAGGGCGTCCAATAGGTCTCCTGTTTTCGTATCGTTTGTTAAGTGTTTTTTGGATAATACTTTGCTCTTTCTGTCTGGTTATGTGGCCGTACCATTTAACTTGTTGTTTCTGGATATATTCTATTGTTGACTTGATCCCTAATTGTTTCCTTAGTGCTTCATTCCTGATTTTGTCTCTCAAGCTAACTCCAATCATACGTCTCACACATTTCATTTCAGTGGTGTTAATCTTATGTATTGTTCTAGAATCTAATGTCCAAGTTTGACACTGATAACACAATGTTGGTAAGAAAATGGTGTTGAAAAGCGCTTTCTTTGTTTCTAGTGTAATATCTTTGTTTCTTAGTAAAGGTGTTAATTGACCAATGATCTGACATGCCTTGTTACATCTTGCGTTTATTTCTGCTTCTTGTTTGTTGTCATATCTCAATGTGCTGCCCAGATATTTGAATTCATCTACTTGTTTTAGTTGTTTATTATTTATCTGTATGTTGATGTTCTCCTTTTCTCTTGCAATATTCATTACTTCTGTTTTGTCTATGTTGATTTTCATTCCAAATTGCTTGCCTGCTGTGTCTATTATGCTTAGGTGGTCTTGCAGGTTTTTAATGCTGTTGTGGAATAAAACCTGGTCATCTGCAAAAAGCAGTTCATTTGCTTCATTAGAATTTGCTGTTTTGTTTATATGGTCCATGTATGTAATAAAAAGTAGTGGGGATAATACACATCCCTGCTTTACTCCTGTGCTAATCACAAAGTCCTCTTTGTAACCTGCAGCTGTTCTTATAGTGCAACTGCTGTTTTTATAGAGACTTCTACAAACGTTAATTAAATGTTGGCATACTCCATAAATTTTTAATGTTTCCCATAGTTTTTCTCTGTTTACTCGGTCAAATGTTTTCTCTTGATCTATGAAGGATATGTATACATTTTTAAAAAACTCGATAATCTTTATTAATTTAGAGCTGGTGTAAGAATAATACGACCTGCTGACCAAATCTGGTAAATCAAACCATATTTTGTACCTACCAGATTTCTTAATATATATATATATATATATTGACCTGTGAGTTGAGAAAAAAATGTGGAGCTTCAAGGAACTAAAAAAAAGTGTTATGACCCCATGGTACATGGTTCAATCAGGTCCACCGATGTTAAATGATTGTCCACCTATGATTTAGAAAATAATTATATCATATCTAACTCTGTATAACTGCAACTGTCAATGTTTCCCATTATGGAGTTGCATGGAGGGATTTTGTAGCTGTGTGGTAATTTTATCTGACTGATTCGCGTAAATCATTATTAGATCCTCGTGCCGTTCTGGTAAACAGATAAATAACTTTATTTGTATAAAAGTAAAGTAAGTATTTATTAATGCCGTAGGGGTGTGAGATGTTAGCGATCTCACATTTCAGATGCTCTGCAAATGAGGTTGGTAGCCATCTCCTCTCCCTAACATTTCCGCCTCAACTAGGGAATGAACCCAGGACCACTCATATGCGAAACCAGTGCGCTAACCACTGCGCTAACGCAGCTCCTCCGCAGTCAGTGTATAACTGCAAAAATGGTCCACATAGGTGAATATGAAGGGAATACTAAGTAATACTGTATACCACGTGGTAAATGTAAAAAAGAACCTTAAAAGTAAAAAAAAATTTTTTGCAAAAAGACAGATACACCGAATCAACGTTTTGATGACAGTCGATGACGCATGTGGTTGCGTCTGTGGGTCTCACCAAAGGCCCACTAGACATACCATCCATGCAACAGAAAACCTTAGTGGATGACATGCCGTTATATTGAGGCTATCTTCTTATAGAAGCTTCATGGCATGTCATCTATACAGTTATGATTTTGTTTTGTTGTTGAAATGTGTTTCATGTTTGCCTGAATATATATGTATGCACCCTCTGTGTTTGGGAGGGAGCCAGAGATGTACTGTGCAGCACTGAGGAGGAGGAAACTGACATCACTGTTTTTCCTATGGCTGAGGCCCATCATAGAGGCACAGTGACTCAGGACGTGACAATCCTTTTGACTTGAACATTTGGTTGCATGCCTGGAGCAATAGAGAAGTTCGGCATAACCAGTAGTCAACTGGTGGCGGGGAATGAGCACAGTGAACCCTATCTTGGCTAAAGTGGCTAGGAGCAGTGCATAGGTTTAAACCTACCTTCCTGAAGGTGTGATAGTTATTCTCTGGCTCTGTCCCGGGGTGGGCCGAAAATCCACAAACTTCCCAGCAATATAATGCCATCTTATGGCATTAGGTCAAAGGGCATTAGCCCATGGACCGCTGGGTCAGCAACCAACCAACCAACCAACCATGACAGTAGATGAACCACTCTATTAACTCTTATTTCTCAAACATGTTCACACACGGCCGTCCATGTTTCAGCTGAACGATTTGAGAGTAGACTGAACCAGTTGTATTTTCAGCTGCTATTAAGCAACTGTATTTAAAACAAAACCGTTTTTATTATAGGAAAAATATTTTCTCTAGTTTACGTGGCCGAGAATTACACACATGTTTTTTCATTGTTGAAATATTGTTAAAGATGGCTAGAAATGCGGTGTAAGTGCTCTGTTGCCGACACTAACATAACAATGGAAGATATCCACCAGTTGTCAAGATCACGTTAATACATACATTTGATTCACTCTGTTTTCGAGTTTTATTAATTCTAAAATGCAATACATTTAAGTATTTATCATTAATTATACAGAACATACAAACAAAGAATACGTCATATACAAAATACATTTCTTTGCATGTCAGCAAAAACATCTCATGACAATGATGAAACGTCGCAAACTTGTCTGATGTTGGAACCTGATTAGTCATGATTTTTTGCACGATCGTTCTGCAGAGACCAGTAAATCCCTTAAAGTATATACAATTTTAAAGATACTTCCAATAATGTCATAAAATAAAATGTTGCTGACGAGAGCGGAAAAAAATCGAATTACTCTAGGAAAATTATTGATAATTATTGTTATTACGTGTTTTATTAGCATGGACACAACCAAGTCTCGTGAAAACAATAAATGACCGATATATTATCTATTTCGACAACATCTGCAGAAGTAACGATCAGATAGTCGATTGCTAGCGTGACGCGCCGCAGTTAGAGACATATCAAGTATATACATTTTTAATCTCTGAAGTACTTGCCTAGGCAGGACCACAAAAAGCCTGAACAAAGAGCTCCCAGGACAACATCAGAGAGGATTACAACTCATTTCCAGGTGCCCTTGGGATTATCTGTGTTTTGAGCTATTTTGTTTTAGTGATTGTCATAACGAAAGTAACAATTTATTTGTTATGCTTGGTTGATGTCGATAAAAGTGTTCCACGGATACAATAACGCTCTTAAGTTGAATGTTTGTTTTACGTGCTTACGTTCGTTATTATTCAAACATAGCTACGGTAATATTTGTGGCGTGTTTGTTGATGTAACTATGGTCTACGGATGCTCACACCAAGTTGTCAGATCTGACTTTTTCGTGGCGTAGAGGTTAAGCCGGTCATTTGGATTGTACTCAAGAGGTCGGGGATTAAAATTCTTCTCGTAACATCTTGCTTGCAAAGTATGTTTTTTCAGAGACCCCCTGGGATTATTGCTTGAAGCTATACGAAGATGTGTGTTATATTTAGCTAGTTATGTGTTACTATCTATACTCTCGTCATGCGAAATGTCCCTTTGTTGCAATGGATGGAGCACGTATGGTGATATCTGTGAACAAGGAAGTATATCAAGTCTGTAGAAAAGGATGTGAAGGTTCTGGGCGGTTCGGCCACCACACCATCTTAGGACATCATGATGGATTTGAGTAATTGTTCACTATCCCTTCTTAGGGAATTAGGAAGGACTTTGGGGGGTTTGGCCACCACCTCCTCTTAGGAAATCAGGAACGATTTGAGCAGTGTGACCATCACTTTTTCACAAGAAAAGTAAAAAGCATTTGGGTGATTCAGTCACTACACAGTCTTAGATAATCCCGAAGGATTTGGGCGGTTTGGTCACTAACCATTCTTAGGATATTAGGAAGCATGGTTCCGTCACCATCCCTTCTTAGGAAATCAGGAAGGTTTTTGGGCTGGTTTTGTCACCACACTTTCTTAGGAAATTATACCAGCAAAGGACTTTCAGCTCTGAGAGTGATGGCAACGGCTGGCAATAAACAATCGCAGCTCGTAATCTTATACAAGGCTCTTGTCCTCCCTACCATTGAATGCGGGCTCAAAAGAGGTAAATCGTGGATGGGTCGTGGATAACGTTGAACAGATCTGCGCTCCAGAGGGCATAAATCCTGGTGAGAAATGTATACCTATTGCTATGGTCTTTCAAAAGGCAATCAAGACCGTCATTACACTCAATAGAGAGTGGAGGGAACACATCCCCATGGGGGTGGATGCTGAGGTCAAGGCACTCATCTGCGAGCATGCCGATGACTCTGGTGTTGTGCTTTACACGGACGGGTCGGTCATCCGTCACACCTATAACCCGGGTCTTTACTGCCTGATCAAACGGAAGAACAGAACACGAAGCCAGTGGTACCTTTACCGACACAACAAGCAGTCTAACAATGGAAGTATTTGCAATAATACAGGCACTCAACAGGCTGGAATAGGAAGCCTATTCCCATGCATGCATACTAAGTGACTCAATGAATATGGTTCAGAAAGTCAAAACAGGATGCACTTAGGGGACGGGTGGAGTCATTACAGAGAGCTAACGTGCAGGAATCACTACGAAAATGCACGCTTATCTTGATAGGCGGGCGTGGAGGGAAACGAATGGGTTGACCAAATAGCTAGCCTCGTCACCACATCAGCATATGGGCCGAGCGGACATACTCATTGCTCTTCGTGAGTCCTCACGATAAGAGGATTTTGAGATCAATGAGAATGAGCCAATATCGAGAATTGTCGAATTGGGAGTGAGGATGGGCGTGGTTCGTAGAGAACACCTTGACAAAGATTTCAAAAAGGGCAGTGAACTAACATAGAACCGAAACCATCAGCCGTTATACGCTGAAAGATTTACTGAAGCGGAGATCTGAGCACCTATGGACGTGTCTGGTGTGCGAAGAGGATAGTCAACATATCAAATACCTAATACCTTCTTAGGAAATCAGAAATGATTCGGCTCTGCCACATCCCCTTTATGTAAACTTAGGTAGGTTCTGAGCTGTTCGGCCACAACCCCATCTTTGGAAATAAAAAAGCATTTGCCCAGTTCGGATACAATCTATTCTTAGGAAATTAGGAAGAATTTGGGCTGTTCGGCTATCATCCCTTCTTAGGAAATTATATCTTGCTATTGAATACTACAACGCAAACCAACAAAGAGCAGATAACCTCCCCCCACCCCCCTTGAAAAAGTTGTCCTTGAAATATATTATTAATTCCAACTCAAACGAGGAAATTAGCCTTTTAAAATGTTTAGATAACATCCCCCCCCTCTTCTCCCTTACATAAGAAGTATCCTTCGCCCTGAAGTCCACCTTCTCTACCACTTGAACCCATTCAGACACGAAGGATCAAAATATGACGAGAAGGTAAATTTATTGAGAGGATCTCGGAAATTACCTATGAAGCTACGTGCTCTGATGGATACTCTTGAAGTGATACACTTTTGAAAATGAGCTAATTTATATTTGAAAAAATTGAATTCAACTCTCCGCCATTGTTAGCTCTTATTGAAGTATGGTCTACCATACGTTATCAGAGTGTAAGATCCATGATTGTTCGCGGATCTAACTACATATGGTATGTAAATTATGTTGTAAATATTGATACCATTAGGTAACAAACCATCATCCATACTTAAAAAATATATATGGCCCTGAAATCAACCCCATACGCCTCTGCAACCCATTCAACCAAGACGTTACAGGCTCAAAATAGACCGTGACGGTAAATTTATTCAGAACTATACAGTGTTTCATCTAGTATTCTGTAATGACTAACTAAGAAAACGTGTGATGATTTTGTCCTTAGCCACCGAGTTGGTGGACACTACAACCCGTCTTTCTACACTGCACGCACATCTGACTCGACGGTACCTAACCAGAAGGTGGTCAACAACACTGTGAAAACCCTTATTCACGACAACAACCTTCCTACCACTGCTAAGGCTCTCTGTATCGATCAAAGCTGTTTAAGTAGACCTTTTTCTATATGTTGCCCAAAATCCACAAGCTGTCGAATCCGGGTAACCTATTATCTCAGCTTGATCTTGTCCCACTGAGCGCATCTCCGACTTCCTTGACAGCATGTTCCAGCCCTTAGTCGAACAACTGCCTTCGTTCTTGAAAGACACCAAGCATGCCCTGGCCATTTATTCGTCTATGCAGTTGTTTTTTGACCGTACTTCTCCTTTGTTCTTGCTTGATGTTTGCTCTCTGTACACTTCTATACCCTATACCGATGGTCCCAGGGCTTTGCAGTTCTTTCTGGACAAGAGTCCCCATCCCTCTGCATTAACTCCTACTCTTATCCGCCTCGCTGAACTGGTGCTCACGCTCAGCTCTTTTGAATTCGATGGGCATTTTATTGAACAGTTCAGTGACGTAGCTTTGGGCACCGGAACCCAGCTATATGTGTCTTTTCACGGAACATCTTAAACATCTAGTTTGTTCGACCTATGATGACCCATCCCCAATCTCTCTGCTACAGATACATTGATGGTGGTATAGGAAATACTGACATGTTCGAAACATAATTCTCTCTCTTTATCAACTTCAACAATGTCAACCCTGCTATTCAATTCACATCTAACATCTCCACTACTTCTGTCAACTTCCCTCACATTATTGTCATTATTCATCCCCCTTACCTCAACACATCCGTCTGCCATAAACCTACTGACGCGCATCACTTTCTGCTCTAAACTTTTTCTCATCCTCCCGATTGTCATAACTCTCTGCCATACTCCCAGTTTCTTCGCATTTGTCGCTAATGGTAGCGATGTCGGCGACTTTCTCGACAAATCCTTGGAGATGATTTTCTTCCATAGAAGCTTGTTCCCTGACAACATCCTTTCATCGGCATGGCTCCGTTTATGCCAGTTATCTCTCCTCGATACCTTGACTAATTCCCAGAGTTCTTCCTCCTGCTCTGATAGAGTTAAACTTGTCCTTACTTTTCATCATCATAACTCCACTGTCAACCGCATTCTGGTTAAACATTAATCTCTTCTCCAGTCTGATCCTCACACCCACGTCTCTTTCCAGGACTTGCATCTGGTTGCTTATAGGCGCGACAAAAATATTAAGGACATCTTGGTCCACAGCCACTTTAGGTCTGTTTCTGATGATTTCGGTGCTGTTCGTTGCTACATATACTTATGTGGTTCAGATGAGCTTCGTTTAAATTCCCAAGAACACTTTCTCCATTGATAAGTCCTTTAAATGTGAATCCCGCAATGTCATTTATGTGATCATATGTAAAGGCTGTGGCAAGCATTATATCGGTGAAACTTGCTTAAGATTGAGCGACCCCTTTTTTATAACCATCTTCATGCCATCAAACACATAACACATATTAGTGTTGTCACACACTTCAACGGCGTTGTCCACCGTGGTGTTCTTGATAATGAGGTCACTGACATCAGATCCTGCACCACCGATTACAGATCCACATACGCTCTAGAAAATCGACTTATTTTTGAGTTTAGTACCTTCAAGCTATTTGGACTCAATATTCCGACCACTCTTTTGTCTAGTTCTTGATTGGTGTGGTCTTTATCTTTAGTCATTTTTCTCTGTCATATACGTACTCTTTTTGTTCGTTTCATTAAATATGTACGTTTTTATGTACTTCCTGTTCCTAACCTTCAGGAATCTCGCATTATCATTTGGCTCATAAACGTTTGTGTGTCGTCGAATTTTCTACTGGTCCTCTTTTGACATTATGTGTTTTTTCTTGAGAAAGGTATTTTGGTCGAAACATCGATTACGTCATGTATATTGTTATGTGTATGATTATATCATGAGTATTGTTGTGTGTGTTATTTCACGCGAGAATCCAACAGTGATAGTGTGTTAGTCGTCGCTCATTAAGATTTCATTACCTGTTTCTTACGCAAAGTGATTTTGTCCGTGTGAAGTCAGTCACATATCTGTCTCACCATGATATTGTTAGTGTAAAATCGGTCACAGATATTTCTCACTTATTGTGATATTGTCAGTGTGAAATCGATCACATATCTTTCTGACGATGATGTTGTTAGTGTGAAGACGGTCGCATATTTATTTACGATGATTTGTGCACTGTGAATTCGGTCACATATGATTCTTACTTATGAAGATGTTGTCAGCATAATATCGGTCATATATCTATCTTACTTATGAAGATGTTGTCAGCATAATATCGGTCATATATCTATCTTACTTATGATGGTGTTATCAGTTTTAAGTCGGTCGCATATCTGTCTGACATATGAAGATGTCAGTGTGAAGCTGATCATACAAATTTCTCACTTGTGATGATGTTGTTAGCGTGAAATCGGTCACATCTCACTTATCATGATATTATCTGTGTGACGTGGGTCTCATATCTTGCTCACGATGATTTTGTCAGTGTGAAGTCGGTTACACAACTTTCTCACTTACGATGATCTTTTCAATGTGAAGTCGGTCACATATGCTTATTACTAACGTTTGTTTGTCAGTTTTAAATCGGCAACATATCATTTTTACTTATGATGAAGTTGTTATTGTGAAATTGGTCACAGATGTTTCTCACGATAATTTTGTCAGGGTGTTGTCGGTCATTATCGTGCTCACTTATAATGACGTTGTTGATATGAAATCGGTCACAAATGTTTCTCACTTTTGATAATTTGTGATTTTGAAATCGGTCACATATGTTTCTCTCTTACGATAATTTTGTTAGTGTGAATTCGGTGACATACCTTTCTCACCTATCATGATATTCTCAGTGTGGGGTCGGTCACACATCTTTCTCACCATGATTTATGCAATGTGAAGTCGGTCAGATATGTCTCTCATTTACGATAGTGTGTCAGTGTGAAATCTGTCACAGATGTTTCTCACTTATAATGATGTTGTTAGTGTGAAGTATATAAACTATCTATCTCACGTATGGTAATGTTGTCATTGTGAAACCGGTCACACAAGTATGTCTGACATATGCTGTTGTCAGTGTGAAGTTTATCAACTATCTCACTTGTGATGCTTTTGTCAGTGTAACGTCGGTCACATATCATTCTAAGATTTTTTTCTGCTACCAATTTTGGTATCGATTTCTTGATGGACACCTGAGAAATCTGTGATCTGATATGACCACCACTTACTTGTAATCGAACACTTGATAAGAATACCGAAGCTAGTGGATTGAATGCTGCACCTCATCTGCACACTTCAATGATTGAATCACATCGAGTAACAAAATTGCTACATACATATATGATTCTTCCATGCTCCCTAACTATATCATTCATTTTCCAACATTAATTTTTTACGCAACCGTCGTTTACTTTATATATTATTTTTACATTTATAAATTTATAACGTTGTCCTTTGTTACTAAATCAGCATAGAGTCGATTACATTTAGCAATATCACAAAGATTTGTCATTTTTAAGGCGGCCATACGTTTGAGGGTATGAAAACTCTTCTCTGTCTGAGCCACGTATTGATGAAGAAATACCCCGCCTGTTTTATTCTAATTGTATAAATATACCTTTAAAATGGCAAATCTCCTGAAAGCACTGTGTTGTATGCATTTTGTCATTCTCTGATGAAGGTTTAAATATTATGAAGTTCTCATATACATTAGCCTTTGATTTAATTCCTCATTCTTTGATCTCATTCTGAGATATATTTCAGACAACAGACACTGCAGCCGTCTCTCGAGTCTGCTACGCATTTTTGTGTGTGCTCCTTTATTCAATTACACAGGTTCGAGAAAGGAATGCTAACAGTTTTATGCCTGATATTCTGCAATATTTATAACAGGTTCTTACGTGTTACGTAATATTCTTGATTCTCGATTCTTGATTCTTGATTAGAAACTGGCTTCACAGCACTCGGTACATTCCCATAAGTGCTCCGCCCTCCGCTCCAGCAGCCATCCCAGTTGTAAGTAGACTCAGAGTTCCGGTCAGGTGTTGATTGTGGGATCTTCGGGACTTTCCAAAAAATTTACTTTTCCTCCCCTCACCTCTGAATACTCCCATTTCTAACAGTTACGTAATATAAGAAATACAAACATCAGATCTGAGAGATTGTCCATAATTACATAATTACGTCTACAATATTTGTGTCAATTTTTACCGCACTCCCTGCCATCTCAACAACTGTCAAGAATTGAGCAAACCAGCCGCCCAGATTAATAATGTAGTAAAAAAATGTAAACCTCCGCCCACCCCCTTCCCTACCAAAAAAAAACAACAACATTCTGCTGAGAAAATAAAAACTAAAAAAAAATTAACCCAAAAATCTACATAATTCTTGCACATGTTTAGGACGTTTATAATTCAAACCATTTAATTGGTGTGTACCAATTATGATGATGATGTCTGTGTGAAGTCGGTCACATATCTTCTAACTAATCATGATATTATCTGTGTGATGTGGGTCTCATATCTTATTCACGATGATTTTGTCAATTGGAAGTCGGTTACACATCTTTCTTATTTACGATGATTTTTTTCAATGTGAAGATTATTACTATTACTATTACTATTACTATTACTATTACTATTACTATTACTATTACTATTACTATTACTATTACTATTACTATTATTAAGACTATTACAACTGAGTTACGAGAACAAATGTTTTCGTATGATAACTACCACACATTGGAGTGAATTCAAATGAAATGACAAAATCAGAAGAGACACATCAAAACTTCATCACAGATGTTATCAGAAAACGCCGTTGGTCCTACATCGGGCATGTCCTACACGCAGGAATCAACAGAATACACCATCAATCTCTTGAATGTATACCTATAGGCAAAAGAGCCAGTGGTAGACCAAAAGAAATGTTCAGAAGAACAATACTTAGAGAAAGTAAACCAATCAATATACGTGCTATTCAAGAATTGCACAGATAATTGCACAGCTTTGAACAGATAATTGCAGATAATTGCACAGCTTTGAACAGACAAAATTGGAGAGATCTGACCTCTGCCTTATGCGCTAACATTCAGCGCTAAATGAGAATGAATGAATATAACATGTTTTTTTTGTCGGCAAATGTTGTCCAACTCCCCCTTGTTCACGATTGTGAATTTTTTTGGGACAACCTGTTCCTAAATGGTTGACGTAATTTATGGACAGCCACCTGATTGAACATTGCTTGCTTAAATATATTTTTTATAATTACATTTATATACTTCGTAAATATAATATTTATGTTATGTTATTAAGATTAGTAGTACAAACAAATAACGGTATTTTATTTCTGAAACTACAGTTCAACTCTTGACATTTTGACTGAGTATATGTGAAACATATATATTTTTATTAGAAAGACAGGCTTTAATTTACAAATCCCTCGATGATATCATTATAGCCGCCTTGAAACTATAAAATATTGTCCTCCTTTAGACAATGCTAAACCATTCATTCTATATGCTATTTTACTCTAACCTTACACAGTGCTAAACTATCTAGTCTATAATTGTAACCATACGTCATGAATCATATAGCAAAAGTTGCAGTAATAGTTTTCTTATGTTAGAATCTCTTGTCAGATGGTTTATCATCCACCTGCTTGTAATTCAGAACCGGATACGGAAACATCCACGTATGCTAACTGGAATCCATGAAGAAGAAACATGTGTAAATTGATAGGAAATTGACGACAGTTTGTTTATATTCGGAAACATTCTACAGGAGGTACTTTTACAGTAAATAAGACTTTGAAAACACATTTTTGAGAAATATTGTTGAATGAAGGCTAATTATTAAATTAAAATAAATTTGTACACAATTTTACGATGTTTTCACATTTTATTTACCCCCCCCCCTTCCCTTACTTGCCAACAACTGTCAGGAATCTAGCCCTCCTCCTCTCCTAGCCTTGCATAATTGCAAAAATTCCAACCCTGCAACTCTCATTGTATTTTATATAAAAAGGACAAAAAATACATGCTTTTTTCAGACTTTAGAAAAGTGGTTCAAATTCACACAATTGTATTGGTAGGTCGAATACACAGCCGATGTTGCCAACTTTTATAAACTCTCCCTCCCTTGTCAACAAATGTCACTTTTTTCAAACCAATATTCTCTCCCTATTTTTTTTTACATAATTTATGTACATCTCTTTTAATGTCTTCTTTTTTACACAGAATATTTAATAAAAAATATAATTGGAATAAAGGTGGCTTTCGAAAATCATCATAAAAATATCAACAACTAAGTAAAGAGATAGAGGCAAGACAGTCAAGATGTGTATGGCATGTGACGAAAAATGAAAATCGTGAACATTTAATAACCACCGGAAAAAAACAAGGGGAGATGGAACGGTGCTAGACAGAGATGTTGCTGGATGGGTTGTCACCATGGCATGGGAAAAGTTATTAATAACACAAGAGACAGGAAGTTGAGAAGAAGCACTATCGCGTACTCCACTCGGTATGACACGTGATTGATGTACAATAATTGGCTCCAACGCTTTTATTTAATTTGATTTATTAACGACTCTCCGCATTTCACTTTTATGCCTGCCATTCTGCAGATAAATAAAATTATATGTGTATTAGCACCTCCCAAATTCGGCCATAACGTTATAAACAACATTATATGTGTATCAACACATCCCATGTATGGCCATAACGTTATTAATAACATTATATGTGTATTAGCACCTCCAAAGTATTACGACCTCCCACGACCGTCATCTATACAGGCCTTACAACAAAATTAATTAGGACCTCATTTGTTACGTTTTAGTTTATTGTTTGACTATTGGTCGGTCACTATTTATATACTTGGAATCACATGCCAAAAATAATTAAGGCGTCTGAAAGTATATAAATAGTGACCAACAGAAAACCAAAAAATATTTTAAAATGTGACACATGGGGTCCTAATTAATTATATTGCATGGGCTTCTATTCCGCTAAAGGTCTCGGTTCAGCATCATGTTCTTTGCTATGTTGGATGATACTTTCTGATATCTGAACTTCGGAATAGACATGATATATCGCATTGATGGAAACATGTTCAACCTTCGACGACTTCGAGACTATACTCAAGTCAAATCACATATCACTAGGGAACTCCTATTTGCTGACGAATGTTCCCTAAATACCAACTCGAAGGGTGATATACACATTATTATAGACATATTCTTCAAAGCCTGTACCAACATTGGGCTTACTATGAATGCGGATAAAGCAGAAGCCATGTTACAATCAGCTCTTGGCAAAATCTATCACAATTCCTGCATGAATGAAAATTGCGTAGCACTGAAATGTGTGAATATATTCACATAACTAGGTAGTACACTATCAAAATGCCATAATGGATCGCCAATAATGTATACAAGGATCGCCAAGGCAAGTAGCACTTTTGGCTGATTGTGTGCAAATGTGTGGCATAGAAATTTCATTACGCTATAGACTAAGCTGAAAGTTTACAGAGCAGTGGCACTTCCAGGGATATTATACGCCGGTGAAACATGGACTGTATTTAGACGACATGTGAGAAAACGCAACCAATTTCACATAACTAGTCTCCGAAATTTTATGAGCATCCGATGGCAAGACAAGATTCGAGATATCCCTGTCTTTGACAAATTTGATATATTTAACATTGACACTATTCTGATGCAGACACATATTCGTTGGGCAGGGTATCTGGTACCAATGTCAGATCATCACCTGAAATAAAAAATACTTCTCTATGGTGAGTTGCAGAAGTGCATATAATTTCAATGTGACCAAAATAAGCGCTACAAGAACTCGGTAAAGACTTCATTGAAAGCGTTTGAAATAGACCAAGGTACATGGGTAGAATTTGCATACTGTAGAGCTACATGACACTCCACAGTCAAACAAGGATCATCATCTTGTGAAAAAGGAGGATTGCAGCAGTTCAAACAGCCAAGAGCAGCTAAAATGTCACATGGACCAAAAACCATCTACAGTTGTCATCCCATGCCCAAAATGTCCACGGGCATTATGCGGCCAAAATAGATCGTATAAGCCATTTAGGAACTCATAATCAAGGACATAACTGAATTTCAAAAGTGGATGTAACCAATGGTCAACATCACTTGTGATGGAAGAACAACAAAATTATTTTGTTTCTATTTGGGGCCCTTGTGTTGTCGGGGCCCAAAAAGAGGAGCAAAGAATAGCCACACTATACCTGCTAAGCTTGTTGTATGAGAAGACTAAAGTAGTTTGGAGTGAAGTTGACTTACCTACCACGGTAACCGGACAAAATATACCCATGCAAAATATATCGGACAAAATTTCTCCTGAACAAAAAAAAAGACAAGAGAAAATATTACATTCAAAGAATTATGATGTAAAAGATGACATAGGAGACAGAGCGGAGAGACAGAAACAAGGGAGGAGGGAGAGAGAAGAAAAGGAGAACAGGCAAAAGACAGTTTTCTATGTCTCTCTTCTCGTCTTCTATCTTGTGTTTTTACATGATGAAGATTCCTTCTATGTAATGTTTTTCTCATGTTTGTTTGTTGCCGATCTGCGAAGACATTTTGTTCGAAACATCGTTTGTTTCTGTTGTGTGTCTCTATTTATTGAGCTTGTTTTAATGTCGTTAGTGTGTGTGTGAATTACTGCAACACACCCTACATATTTATGTATTTCCCAACTTCATCACATTTTGTTGCACCATCTCTTATATCTTTAGCACGTTAGCTTGTCTACTAACACTCTGGATTTATCCTTTAGGAAATGTGCCATGCTTCATGTAAAGATAAGACTGATACATGACACGTCTTATATAAATATAAGAGTGAGATATGACATGTTTTATATAAATATAAGACTTGGATATGACATGTTTTATATAAAAATGAGATGTAGAGATATGGAGTGACTAAGGCTGGTGTTACTCAGCGTTTTTCCTATACAAGGGTGATAGACACATACCACATTCATTGTTGTTATTATTTGTTTTCAACAACTAACCAATATTGATTGTTTCTCAGACCTAGATTTCCTCATCGATTACTTTGAAGAAACCTACAACGAACGGTTTCGTCGTAATTGCCGTTTGTAGCCTCGATTTACAGTGTGATTTTGGAATCAACACAATCGTGTCAAGAAGCAATACTGCTGAAGTAGGTTTGCACAATTCATTGCACAATTGAATGATGAACGTATCTCATCCAAAAGCAACAAGACTTGCTCGGACGTTACAGCAACAATATATATCTGTACTGTTGAGAAGATAGATGGCCACTGGTCAACCAACAAAAAAGAAACAAAAGGTTTACCGACGTGTTAAAACATTATTAATTTTTTTTTAATGGCTAAGCTGTACGTTTCAGCAGAACGTATCAACTTATTGAAAAACGTAACTTGTGTTTTGAACATTAATGTTGTATTGCAAACCCAACCAATGAACGTAATTTTATGTCTGTCATGTATGAATTGAAAGACCTGGCAACACAAAGATAGAAATGGAAAGCTATGGTTTCTGCCCTATGCGCCGCCTATGGCCATGGAGGAACATAACATAACATGTATGAGACAATTCATATAATTTGAAGACATTATTATAATTATTTACTTGTTATATTGTTTAGTAATGTTTATTACAGTATATATAAAATATTTAATATATTATCTTTATGATTTGTTTCGGATATATTTTGTTTATAGATACTTCTTGTGACACCTGAGTCCTGCCTTTCTTTGTTATTTTGCTTTTTTAGTCTGGGTTAGAAAACAAAAAAAAAGGCATGTGCTTATCAGACTTGTATAGGGAAACACCTGCGCGCCATGAGCCTTAGTCACTCCATATCTCTTCATCTTATATTTATATAAAACATGTCATATCTCCTAGAGGATGTCCATAAATTATCGCGACATTAAAAAAATATATTACTATTAATATTACATTTCCAACTTTTTGGCTACGTAGATATATTTTGTAAGGAGATATTGTGTGAAGAGATATTTTGTCTGGATATATTTTGTCTGGATATATTTTGTCTGGATATATTTTGTCTGGATATATTTTATCTGGACATATTTTGTAAGGAGATATTGTGTGAAGAGATATTTTGTCTAGAGATATTTTGTCTGGATATATTTTATCTGGACATATTTTGTAAGGAGATATTGTGTGAAGAGAAATTTTGTCTAGAGATATTTTGTCTGGATATATTTTGTCTGGACATATTGTATCTGGAGATATTTTGTAAGGAGATAATTTGTAAGGAGCTATTTTCTCTGGATATATTTCGTAGAGATATTTGATATAGATATATTTGTAAAGATATATTTTGTCTGGAGATATTTTATCTGGAGATATGTTGTAAGAAAATATTTTGTCTGAGTATATGAAGTCTTTGAGATATTTTGTCCGATATATTTTGTCATGGAAATCCCCTTCCAGCATATACTGTCAAATGACTTAGATGCCATGCTGATGTTAAATGTATCATGTAAATGCGCAAATATAGCATCTAAAATGTAAACCATGACACAACGCATTCCATTCTCCGATTGCATTCTACTGCTGCAGACTGCATCCTACTGATCCAGACTTTCATAGTACTGCTCCGGACTGCATCCTACTGATCAGTATTAGTTTGAAGTTTGAGCAAGAACACAAACGAAGCTTACATGTTTATTTTTTGTATGTCCATGGAAATTAACGCTTAAACTATTTCGTTACGTTCTCCAAGACAGAGAGCTTGCTGGTCTTCTGAGAAGCACAGATTACAAATAGGTGATTCAAGTTACACAATGAAGTCAATACTCTGAATGATTTGAGGCCATGTCAGTCATAGATTAAACACTTACTTCCTTAAAGTAACACATAAACTGTAGTAAAAACTCGAAGGTATTTGACATGAAATCAGAATATCATTCCCTCCGAGAAAACACAAACATTCATTATACTAAATAGAGGTTCCTTTTACAGAACTAATCTTCGAGATAAATATTCAGCAACTTATTGAAACCTTGTTGCAGTTTTTACTTGAGGGTAAAGTCGAGGAGTTTTCGAGCAAGAGGTAGGCAGAGATACAAATGGGAGAGTAACATCACGAGATGGACAGGTTACAGTATAACAGAGTGTGCCACCAAAGCAAGAGACAGGGGATGCTGGAAGTCTATTACAGCCAACCTTCGTTGAGGAGACGGTACTTAATGAATGAACCTCATTGATATAGGAATGTAGAGAGTATCCTTCACACAGAGGTGATACAAATGTGGTGCTTTGATATAGAGAGAATAATAGATCTGAATCCGAAGATGATGCAAAACAATGAGACTTAGATCTAGAGATTAGCTTAAACGCCGAGGCATAGAATATCATCGGAGCAAACACATACAACCCGTGTACCTTTCTACTGATTAGAGCTTCATCATACGAAAGTAGTTTGCAAGAACAATAGAGTCAAAGAGTTTGACGGATCGTTGTTCATCGTATCGCTGAGTACACAACTGGTACAGTGTAAGATAGGATGTGATTGTCGTCTGTCTCAAGCAGTCTACACAGGCCATAACCTGTAATATATGATGGATAGCAATCCTTTTCAAAGCAGTTTACACAAACGATACCCTTATGATAAGATTTAATTGAAGTCAGTCTTAAGGCAGTTTTTTTTCCGCCTGGTACCCTATAACATAAGATATCATTATGTTCCCTCTCAACACAGTCTACACAAGCGGTAATCTTTAAGAAACAATGGTATAGATACAGATTATACCATTTAAGAAAACTGGACATTGCCAATGGTTAGGGAAGCGAAAATAGGCGATTACAGATAGCAAGTGGTGGTGCTATCTGTAATAGATTATGGCCTCGGACTACTAACGTTGTCACAGACACAAGTCGATAGATTGGAAAAAGTTCAAAATGAGGCAATGAGAGCGGTACTGGGGTGTACTAGAGATACACCCATCTCTGCTATGAGATTTCTGCTTGATCTCCCCAGCATTAGAGTGCGACATCAAGTAGCACAAGTTAAGTCGTACCTTAAAGTGACAGAATACAACCACCACCCATTACACCATCCTCTAGATGAGTCAAAGGGAAAACGTATTAAGCGTGGCAGATCATGGATGGCAGAGGCTGAAGACACACTGCGAATAGTATGTGAATTGGAAGAAATAGGAAAGGGCAGTGAATGGGTGGAGGTAGACACTGAGAAGAAATCACTGACTAAAGTAATAATACAACTAGATAAAGCGTGTCGAAAATGGACGGCAGTCAGGGCTCAGGATACAGTGCAAGAACTCGCCCAACTACACTCGAAACCACAAGACATAATTATATACACAGATGGATCTGTTAGCAGAAACACAAATAAAAGCGGTTGGGGTTTTGTTGCCTACATAAATGGCGTGAAGTTGGTTGAGAAATATTCAGCATATTCTACTGTCACATCGAGCATGAGGAAGGAGATAGAGGGAGTTACAGCACCTCTTAATTGGTTGATAACTGATACATCAACACACGCGGTAATACTCACAGACTCTCAAAGCATGTTGCGCAAGATAGAAAAGTTCATGCTAAGAAAAGAATGGTGGGACTTATTGAACAACTCAGTTGTCCAAAGCATTACATGGATATTCTGCCCTGGTCATGCTGGGGTCAGAGGAAACGAGAGAGCCGACTTACTGGCAGGCAATGCGGCGATAGACGGCACATTGATGAGAAGAGATAAAGCAGATTTAATAAAGGCAGTAATAAATTCATTTCGAGATGCAGATGATGTCAATGAGGTTGAGAACGTACACATACAGAGAATGTTAGAAATGGGAGTATTCAGAGGTGAGGGGAGGAAAAGTAAATTTTTTGGAAAGTCCCAAAGATCACAAAATCAACACCTGACCGGAACTATGAGTCTACATACACTGGGATGGCTGCTGGAGCGGAGGGTGGAGCACTTATGGGAATGTCCCGCGTGTTGTGAAGCCAGTTTCTAATCAAGAATCAAGAAGAAATAGGCGATCTTTCCGTCGCAGTAGTTCAGTGCTTAGCTTTGTGATTACGATGTCGTGGCTTCGAATCCCGCTCGCTACATTGTGTTAATAAAGTGGAATTTTTCGGAGATCCCGGGGATTATCATTTAAAGCTGCAGTTACGTGCTACGAGTGGTACTCTCGGCAGCTCGCGTGCCGATTCATTGAGATGGAGGGAGTAGGTATAGGATATTTCAAGTACAATGGAGTCAATTCTCTACGCTCTTTGAGGGAAGCGAAACCGATTAAAATGAATTCTGATATAGGGTATTGACTTGGAAGAAAAGTCAACATGTCAATCAAATCATAAAGCGAAATATACATTGGTTATATTAAAATTAACTCAAAGATAAACATAAAAAAATCAAATTCAGAATAGTGACAGAAAACGTAACATAAAGCAATTCACTTGGATGTTAATAGATAAAGGACGCACCTTTAAGCAAACGCACCACCAGGAAACAACATATCTCGCTTCTATACAACGGACACAAAATTATTGTCACACATATCCGCATGTTCTGTTTATGATTGGTTTGCTCGCAAGCAAATATCATATGGTCCCTGTGGTCCAGTACAGCCGCAATTGTCCAAATGCGTCATTAGATTCCAATTTGTTTCTCCCCTGTGACTTCTTACCACAGTCCAATCAATGATCAATTGAGATAGAATAGAAAAACAAAAGTTGCACCATATTACTAGTCATGCCTGTATTCCAACACTGTCTGATGTTCGCTGTTGTGTATCACATTACAGGATGTCTCATGGTGCGTGTCTTATGCGAGACAGATGAATATTTGATGTTCACATAGTGTTTATGTCACGTCAACAAGTTCTATGTGAACAGAATGTGTAAAGCATTCTTTCCTTCCGTGATGATATATTCAACGAGATGTCTATTGCGCTTTCAAGTCTCCACCATTTCCTATTCGTATTTAGAGTATATCTCCATATATTTTTGTTTCTTATATAATGTTCATTAAATATGTTACTGTAGCTATTATCTCAAAACATATATATATATATATATATATATATATATATATATATATATATATATATATATATATATATATATATATATATATGGCGAATTTTTGTGTCTTTTTTGACGGTTAGGTAGCTGTCTAGTGTAACATTTCCATTAGATTATCTTTATTTATTGTCTTGTATTTGCTTTTGCTGTTTGGCGTCGAAGGATTGAATGACAATTGTCTCTAGGGTTATGACACATTTCGGGCTATGATTTCGTTATATGCAGCGATTACTGTGACATCTCTGAACGTTGATAACTCCGTCAATGCGCCTTCTTCTTGGTATTCCTATGCCGCTTGCTGTTTTCTTTCTCAAGTTGTATGATTTTGCTGCTGGTCAATATTTGTTCATTCTGAACCACTGGATTTTCTGCATTCAATATATTTAACCACAGAGGTTCAGATGTTGTCATCAAAGTACAAATGGATTATGAGGGCTCAAATTGGTTAAATTGCTGAGAGATAGGTACCCTACGTTTCACGCATAATTGCTTGCCCAGTCAGGTTTTATGGAGAAAGTACCTCGCTCATTGAACTAATCCCCTCCCGGTTCTGCTGATTATGTCAAGGAAAGTCGTATTATATAGCTTAGAGAAATGGAACGCGATACATAAGATGAACAAAAGTTATATTAATAAAGATAAATATTGAACTGTGTTACCATTAATACAAATATACTACGGATCATTTTCAAGTGCCGTCTCCGCAACGAAGGTTGGCTGCAACAGACCTCCAATATTCCTTGTCGCTTATTTGTGGTGCACTCTGCTCGACTGTAACCTGTTCATTTTGTGATGTTATTCTTCCACTGTGCATCTATGCCTACCTCTAGCTCGCCTCCATTCGACTTTACCCTCAAATAAGGTCTTCAGCAATGTTTCATATCTTTTAATGTGTCCAAAATATTTGATTTTCTGGACCTCTATTTCCTTTAAGAATTCAATCTTCATACTAAGTGTTGCTAGAACCTTTTTGTATGTTGTCTTCTCTTTCCATGATGTTCTCCCTATTCGTCTATATATATATATATATACATCTCAAAGGCATCAATTCTGTCTTCTAATTGTTTATTGTCCATGTTTCTGAGCCATACATTAATGTAGAATAGATTGAGCATGTTATAATTTTCATTTGTAGCTTGTTTGTAATTTATTTTGATGTTAATATTTTCCTCAAGTCATTGAAAGTACGTTTAGCCATTCCTATTCTTTTAACTTCTGTTTCACATCTGCAATCATTTGTGATTATGAGTCCAAGATACTGATAACGTTCTACTTTTTGTAGTTTCTCTCCATTATTTTTATATTTAGCACCTGTTCATCTGTGACTGTTCTGACTATCGTGGTTTAAAAAACAATGTTTATATGGAATCCATATTCTTTATCTGATTTATCGACTTGATCTATTAGTCTTTTAGTTCATGTTAATTCTATGCTAAAAGAATTGTGTCATATGCAAATCTCAGGTTGTTTATTATTTTCCCCACTGATCTTGAGTCACGGCATTCCTTCTATATGTTTAAAAAAATATTCTAACGATAAAATACATCCTTGTATGATCCCACTTCTTTTTTTTGTTTTTTTTTTACGTATGATGAGAAGCTGTTTTAACACGTTAGTGATGCAATCTGTTCCCAATATATATTTCTAGGCAGCCTGATGTTTTTTCCATCTATGCCTAATTCTTGCAGACATTCAAGAATACATATAAATTATTGTAAAGGTAAATATGAACAAGGATACTTGTTCTGTTGCTGTCAAATTATATTTAGTAAGAACTACTATCTACAGTCAAAAAGAGCAACATCTTGTGAACAGAGGAGAAATGCAGCAGCTCAACAGCGGAGAGTAGCTAGAAAGTCACAAATAGACCAAGGTCCGTTTACAGTGGTCATTCCATGCTCGAAATGTCCAATGACATTTACAGCTCGAATACAGCTCGTTAGCGATCTACGAACTCATAATCAAGGACATAACACTGAATGAATTTTCAAAAGTTAATGCAACAAATGGTCATCATCACTTGTGATGGCAGAACAACAAACAAACAACGTAAGAACATAAACAAATACCAATTGTTACTGCTCTCGAGCAATCCAGGGTTAGCAGATATCAAGATTAAAAAGCACGTCTTCTTAGTGCATATTGGACACAGATTGGCTAGAAGCTATCGGGAGGTATTCTGGATAACGCATTATGGATAGTGTCCAGGCAGTATACACCGAAAGAGAGAGTGAAAACTGATTGCACAATACACAATGTCTCGTAAAGTATTTCTGGACTCATACAGTCAGAACACTATCGCAACACAGTGCAAGGCAACAACTCAACTGGACTGCAGGTGCAGGATTGTCTTGTTTGAAAATTCACGAAGGCGAAAATGGTGAGCATATCCCTCAAGTAGTAAGACTCATCTATTGAGTACATGCGAAGGTAGCACAGAGCTAAAGGCCAGCGTCTTATACCAGAAAAAGTGAGATAATAGAGACCATAACGAAATATTTCATGTGATCAAGATTTCAGCTGTCGTCCGGTAGCAGTTACCGTGAAAAGGTAAAAGCAGGATAACATATCATCCCAGTAAGAAGAACAAAAATGTGTAGAAGCTCATTATTGAACGGGTTTGTTCACGATGTCGGTGAACAAAGCCTCGACTAAGAAAGATGTCGAACCAAGTATAGTACAACTTTAACAGCACTGGATTAAGCAATAAACATTTTATGCATCTGCTTATGGTCTTCAATGAGATATGCCCCGAGAGGGCATATCTCCTTGGTGTTGCCAAAAAGTAAATATTGAAAAAACAATACAAATGGACGAAAAGCAATTTTACGTTGAACAATGCACAGGGTCGACGTTTCGGCCATATGATCTTTATGATGATAGGGACGAAGAGACAGAAAATTGAACACAAAAATCAAACGGAAACTACATGCAATAAAAATCAATATAGTTGAAACAAACAGGTCTGGAAAACTGAACAAAAAGGAAAAACAATGAGAGATGAAAATAACGGAAAAGTGATTACAGAACAAGAAAGTACAGTAGGATGAAGAAAGAAAATAGAACATTGAAACTAGGTTCGTAGAACCACGTCAACAACGTAAGTCATTGTTTGTTGTCGAGTTGTTCTTCAGATCTCTCTCCACAGCTTTCAACAATTACAACAGAGGAACGCTCACCAAAGGATACGACTGGCAATATGGACGATTTGTGGCATAATCACACGAACTGTTTACAAACTCCCCCAGACATAAGTGTCACTCTGAAATAAAACAATACTGCCGGAAATAAACAGCTTAATACAACAACTAGCAACATAAAACTCTTTTGCAATAATAGCGCGAACGGTTCTCAATTGGCCCAGACCATAGGGTCACACTTAGATAAAAGGCATCTTGGCCAAAAATAAACATCAACTCCACCTAGCAATATAGATAATTTATAGCAACAGCACGCACGGCTTTCCAAACACCCAGACCATTAGGTCACATTTAGATAAAAGCTAATTCGGCCTGATGTAACCAAAATCGATTTCTGTCTTAGGTTGAAAGGTTCGTGCCTCAGCTAAGAAACTTTAATCCCCCATTTAACAAATAACCAAAAAACAAATAAAGTTCGTAGAAAAGGAGGGATGTGGCTAAATTCACTCCTTCTTCCCGTAGCAAATTAGAGAACACTTTTAGTACAAGGAATTTAGCCACAATGTAGGTAATCTATTTCCACTCATAACGATTATAAAATGAAAATGACATATTTCTTTTCAAAAAGAAGTTATTAGGCACAAAAACGACCGAATGCCTTTCTTTTTAAGGTAATACTCCATTATTACTGAAAATGTGTCCAGGGCCCCGAAGATGACAAAATTATGTCAGAAAATAAAAATTTCACTTGGTCCAAGATGGAATCAACTGTTCTAAACACTGAGAAAACATGGACGGAACAAAACAGTGTGAGCAGAGATGTGTAGAGGAGGGTGACGACAGAAGGGTGTTACAATTGTTAATGCCAGATTGATCGTTGGAGAATACTGTAGTTATTTTTATAAATACCTACCACAAATAATAAAACGATGAAGAAAACAGCTATAATTAAAAGGATAAGGACGAAGACAGGTGACGTTTCAGGCAAAGATCTTCATCTGAACAGATATACAGTATAGTAATGGCAAATGATACAGTATATCACCATCTTGTTATTAGTAGTGGTAGGTATTCGTAATACTTCTATATAATTTTTGTTTAATATAATGACTTTGTTACTTGTGTTTCTGTGGCCCATACCTTACTGTTAGATCTTTCTGGCTTTGTGATAATTATATATATGGAGAATACGGTGTCGGGCCTAAATGTGTATGCGTGTGTTCGTGTGCGTGCGTGTGTCTGTGTGTTATATCATACATGCACATATATACTTATATACGTATATATATATATATATATATATATATATATATATATATATATATATATATATATATATATATATATATATATAAGACTATGCGTGTGTGTGTATGCATGTTTGTTAAGGGGATACTAAAATTCTTAGTTCTTAGGGCCCCAAAGGTGTTAATCCGGCACTGTATTTTCCAATGAGTATTTTCCTTTACTGGATTCAGACTCACATTTGATAAATTGGTTAATGTCCGGCGCACAGGGAGGAATGGATCGTCTAATTACATGAGACAAGCTCGCTAACATCGGAGAACCTCGTAGGAGAGACGTAATAGATATAATTCTGAATCTCTGATTACCGTGTACTCAGGAACTGCTACCAAACGACATGTCTTTTCCCTGAAAGTCAAAGGGCACTGTGGGCGGATAAACTGTCAAAAAGTAGAGCGGATACAAATTCGTCGCCTGGTGACTAATACAAAATACGTCCCATGTTATGGAGCTTACCTAAATTAACAGCATTCCGAAATCGGATTTTCTCGGCCTACCTGACGCAAACCACACATCTCAACAAACCCTCCCTCCGTGTAAAGAAAACGAACATCAAAGAGCGAGCGCAGAAGAAGAATAGGCCCAAATATGCAAGCAACATGGAATTTCTAATATTTCCTTAAATTCACTTGCATATTTTGCTGTCTCGTAACAAAGGCATTTTGATTGCAACGCTGAAATCGTTCTTGCGCATATGATTTATATTTCTTACAATTTATACATAAATATTTATTTATTTTTTTATCAATGGTAACACATTCCCAACCGTATGATTGTAAATATCAATTTCAATTTTTGTGTTAGATTAGACAAGAAGAACATTCATCTTCTTCTTCTTCTGCGTTCTTGCTTACACTCTTGCAGATCAGGTCAGTAGAATCGCCGTGTGGTGCCGGGCCCGAAAAGGGAGCAAAGATTAGCAACACTTTTTACCTTCCATGCATGTCGTAAGAGGTGACTAAAGAGTTTATGGGATGGAGTTGGCTGTCCCATCCCATATAGGGCCAGCGACACAAAGTCCTGCTGAAGTCGGATGTGTCGGATCAAAAGGCGCAGATATCGCAGCAATGCTGTAAACCATGAATCAACACAGTCCATATGCCGGACTACATCCTGCTAATCTGCAGGAGTTTGAGAACGAACGCAGAAGAAGAAACAAGAAGATCAGTAGAATGTAGTCTGGGAAACGAAGTGCATTGAGGGATGGTTTAGAGATTGGCAGCATTATCTGCGCTTTTCTGCCAAATTTTATCGACTTTAGCATGACTTCTATGTCACTTTTATCCTATGCACTGTGGAACAGCAACTCCACCACAAAACCTTCTCAGTCGTCTCCTGTGACATGCTTAACACATAACAATAGGGTTAATCTTTGCTCCGCTTTCGGAATCCGGCTACACAAAGACAAAGTGCATTCACAGTATATATGTTGTTGTTTATGTGCATTCTCCGTAAACCTCCGTAAATATGGATGTGACACTTTAGAGGGGCGTTAAGTAAAGAAATTTGTTACTATTTGTTACAGGTCACTATTTGTTAAACTGTAACAGATCGTCGCATATTAACAGGTGTCGGCGCCGAGGCGTGACATATTGACAGATCAGTGACGTTAATTTAAAGTCGTATTTGTTTCGCTTCAGCTCGTAATACCCCTTTATAGATTCACCACGTCTAAGTAATAAGGGTGTTAACGGTAACACGCCGTTGTTTATTTGTCAGAGCTGCAGATACGCAGGTCGAGTATTCGTCATAGGCAGGGATATTCCGTATCTAATTGCAATACATTTCATATAAAATACTTGTAGTCTAGTCACACATAGAATAAGCAATGCACTCCACTTTCTTGTGTTCTTGTCTCCTATTTTGATATTTATAAGAATGAACTGAGGCCCTGTATGTAACGAGAGAATGTGAATAAGTTGTACATTTTTTAACATCTTGTTAAGTATAACGAAAAAAAAACTAAATCTGCAGTAGAACAAACATACTTTTATGTGGCTTCTTTCTACACTTGTCTATTGATTCTGTCTATACTGTACTCTGGAGAAGAGTGAACTACATCCTCCATTACTTTTTTATGTTATTTTTGATGGTCAGAGGTTATTTTTATGGTCTGGTATAACTATTTGGACTAGTGTTAGAAGCTGAATAGAGCATGTATCACCATAATATGTACATTTTTATTTTCACACACTCAACAACATTGTTCAAAGTAGGTTGTATTTTCACAAGGGCCAAATTTGAATATTTATTGGTAGGTGAAGTAGTTACGTGTCTTTTGAGTTAAAATGTTTATTTATATTACAGTTGGTTTTTTTTTTTGCCATATTTAAATTACTATTATTCTCGGAGAGGGAAGGGGGAGGGGTTTGGGTGTTGGTTTGAGAAAAAAAGGGGGGAGGTGGGGTCACCAATATTCTTGAGACTTTGACGTGTACCATGAACCAAAGTTTGTTAAGTTTTCTTTGACAATATAATACTTAGGTTTGTCTAATTTTTTTATTCGTATCAGTGAGAATAATACATTATCCGTAATGTTACCATCATGAACCAACAGATTTGGAAACACCGTGGTAGATGACCGACTACATCAATAGAGCAGTGCTTTTATTTGGATTAAAACGTATGATGATGATGTATATTTCTATAACTGTGGATACTATTAATGAAACGTATATTTTCATATCGTCATATAATCATATTTTCTACTTTCATTTTCTATCCGTATTTTCCATTCATGAGAATTGTAAGAGCTCCTGTAGTGTATTAGAGTAATATAAATCTGCGTGTTCACATTATTGCCGCATCTGTGAGACATGATCCCATCAGACTGTTCATATAGTTATATTCACTTACTTGGTCAAATGAGTGAACTGTTATATAAACACTGACCACCTCTCGCTTCATAGTGGAAGCTATTTAGATTCATCGTCTGAATATAGGGCACTATCTTTTGTAGAAGCAACCAAACGGCCTCAAGAATCAATGGTCGTGCCTCTTCTGTTTGTCCAACCACTTAATATGATAGGCTGCGAGTTTGGAATCATCTGGGAGCCGTTTGCGTTGTCTGGCCCCCGAAGGATGAGCACGTCTCTCCATCCTGGAAATAACCGGATCTGTTTCCTGATTACGTGTTTCAAGATTTAATGTCTGCCAAGATGATTTGTTCACACACATTCTCTCATTTTTTATACCTATCCTTACAATCTTAATACACTCTCTCATTCATTATATATATCGTTACAAACATCACACATTCTCTCATTCATTATATATATCGTTACAAATATCACACATTCTCTCATTCCTTATATCTATCGTTACAGACGTAACATATTCTCCTATATTTTATGAACTTCACAAACATTATCTAGTTCCTTATATCAATCCCTAATACACTCTCTCACTCCATATCGTTATATATGCACGCGTCTTCAACTGATCCCTTCAGAATCGTTAGATTGTCAATCATGTCGGCTGCCCAAACCATTCATGGTATAAACTATTATAAGAAATTGTAGAATTAGCCTGTTGCACATATAATCTAAACAAGTCCATAAATATAGGAGAGGGATGGGATGTTAACCTTCCATGACTAGCAAATCAGAAGATGACTCTTAGTACTACGAATATGACCAAAAATGTGGGCAAAACCTCTCCCTTGGCGATTTTTTCGCAAAAAAAACATCACATTTCTTACCATCATCAAGTGGCATATTCTTTCCAGAACGTAGTCTTTCCTATGGATCTCTTGAATTCTCCGCGGTCTTGAGCAAGTTGCCCTGCATCTTCCAGTGACATGCGCAGGCATTCTTGAATGTCTTTTGTCCAACGGCGTCTTGGTCGGCCTTTGCCCCTGTTGCCTTCTATCATCCCCTCCATTAACACTCTCTCCATGCCGTCGTGTCTGTTAATCATTTCTTACCAAGAAGAGGGAAATACCTACAACACAATCGAGTGACCTTTCTTTTCAGGTAAAACCCCCCTCCGCACTAAAATGCGTCCGTGAGTCTACAGAAATGTATGCGCCTCTGCATATTAAATAATAATTGTCCATAAATTAGTCAGATACAATACGAAAATGCCGTCTTTGAAAATGAGGCTTCATAATAAAATAACACAAACAATATGTGATACCAAATGTAAGGATTGCGAGGACAAGTTTGAAATGTGTGTGCTATGACCAGTCAATATCATTGCTTATGTTTATACAAAATCTAAAATTTCAAAGGATAAACATTCCAAGAATGAACGGAACTTGTGAGAAGGAAACAATTCCATGACTTTCTAGAAACTTGTGAGAAGGAAACAATTCCAAGACTTTCTAGAAACTTGTGAGAAGGAAACATTTTTACAATACAGAATGTCATCAGTCAACGAACATCTATACTTTTTTGTCATTCGTTCGTTCTCAAACTTTCACACGATGTCTTTTATAGCAGGATGGTCGCATTAGTTTTTCCAGCGCGATGTAGTCGAGAGAGTGGAAATTAATTGTGTCGTCGTTTATTTGGGCTAATTACTCGACACATCAGACCTCGGTATTATTTTTTTTCTTCAAAATATTAGAAGCAGATTAAAATAGAATGTCAAATGTATTAGGAAACATCTTAGTTTAGCCTGTTTTCTCTTTCTGTCAATTTCTTCATGAATAATAGAACAAGGAATCGCTCGTTTAACCAGTCACATTGCTGATCTTATCACCCTTAGTCCCTCCAGAGATACTTGACCTGACGTGATCTTTGCTAATGTTGCTTGAAAAATGAGAAAAATCTGCGCTCACTTTGAATTATCTGATCACTGATGGTAAAAATAGTTTGTTTATTTCTATTGATTCAGACTACTTTATCATACATTTGACGTGTATATACGTTTCATCATCTTGTACTTAGATGTTCAGTGCTTTTAGAATAGCTAGATAGATGTAGAATGTAGATGGTCATTAAGAGAGTTGAGATCAGGTCGCAACCTCATTTCATTGGCGGAATTCTAAAGCAATACCCCAGCCTGTATTTTTCTATTGCGTTATTTCTTATTACCAGTAGAGGGTTTTGCTTCTGAAATGACAGCACTGAGTAATGGAATTCTCAGCGCTAAATGTTTTCGATTATGTTAAGATCAATGGTTGGATAATTGTAATTTACAATGACTTTGCAGATACACAAAATGCCTTGACTGCATGCGATTATTGTTTCTGGCAGTTTTATTATTATACATCTTGATGTTATTCTGTTATTTCAATGGATCAGTCATCTCCGCTAGGAAGGTTGGTTAAAGTGAATTTCCAAATTTTTAAATATATTTGTGTGTGTGTGACTTTGTGGTTAGTTCTGAAACACTGTACGTTTGTTCATCTCTTGATATTTCCCGTTTCGTTGTGTCTTTATACTTTATTCGACGTCATTCAAATTTACCTTCCAGTCAATGTTTTAAACAAATACACAATCCTTGTTATATTCTCAAGATATCTTAATTCGCTTGTCTTTAGTTTATTTATTCCTCATTTGAAGCAAACATATTTACAGAAGGATGATTCCTTTCATGGTATAAAATTTGGGGTCACAAATATCATAGGAGTTGTCCAGTACGACCATTGCATAACAATAAATATATTGGTAGCGTATCCTATTCAGGACCAGCTATTCAACCCATAATTTTTTGGCTGTAGTGGTTTTCTAGGATATATAAATACGTTCAGTAGTTTGTAATGGCTTTCTTATATAATGAATATTATATATATAATGTGTTTGCATAATACAGTTCAAAACACCTTCAGAAATATTTTATTGTAGATATAAAAAAGCAAGCAGAAAATAGATGTTGCATACATCTAGCTACAAAACTTGTAGTACATGTATATGCTGAGATTGTCATTAATGCCAATAAATGACCATTTTCTGAACATGCAAGTGTTCAAAATCTCCCATAATTCAATGAAGGTGATGTGATAATTACTGGTCGAGAACATGGCAAAAGGAACGTTATTTTTTCAGGCTCCTACTCTATAGTTCATAGATGTAAGCCACAGTGGTCCGTGAGCACCCCTTCAAGCCACACTATCAGTTTGGGCCTACCATTGTTTCAGGTCACTTTCTGGCTTATCTTCCTTGGTTGTGTTGGGTCGGTTTCCCTTACAGCATTCTCCACACCAGAACGTGGAGACTGTATGACAGACCACGACTTCCTTCCCTCCCCACCCCCTTACGACCATGCTACGTTTGCAGCGGCAGCATGCTTCCTGCTGCCACGACTAGGATGGCTCGAAGGCAGCGGTCCCACCTATGTATTTTTATGAAGCCAGCGTGCAGTATGAGCAACACCTACAAACTGGTTGCGACGTACGGTTGGTCTCACACAGACATGAACCTCGTTTCATCTGACATTTCCTCACTTCTAAAAATACTAATCTCGTGCGAGGAGCTTCACAGTGGGCCCTTGGGTACTGAACCAAATTCTTTCTGCATGAGCCGACTTGGGCAACGGCCGACAGTCGAGTCGGTCTCGTGCTGGACCAGTGTATCCCTGTTGTCAATAAATCGACTCATGTACACCACGGTGCCCTCTAGCGTGTGTCACCTTTTCCATATGGTGTGTACCTTTAGATCCGTTAGGGACATTGACATTAGTCGACTCTCCAAATTTTATGCTTTTTAATCCACCCAAGTCGGAAAGCACATATCCCTTGTTGGATGTAATGGTATAGAGTTTCGGAGATATTTCCTATCCCTCTGTAGGAAATTCTCATTCCATCTACAGCATCCACGGACACGAGCCTAAAAGTGGTAGCCGCTCTCGCTGTATTTCTGTTTCCAGGTGCACCACGAGGAGGTACTTTTAGGATCTTGATTATCAACTAACCCTGGGTCCGCACGAGAGCAATGCAAGACCCTTTGCACCCCAATTTACTAGATAAAAGAGCCAATAAGGGAGCACTACCCTATAATCCTGAGGACATGTGCCATAGAAACTATAAAAAAACTACCCATCATCAGCATTGAAGGCTTATACTGATGGATCGGCTTTCAAGGCCACCTGTTTTGCAAGATGTTCAATCCATATACGAAATCCTGATGGATCTGCCTGCGATTTCTATGACTTGTGGAAAAAATCTCTAAAATTATGAAGCAGAAGCTGATGCCACCAAGAGTGCCATTCAGTTAATACTCCAACAATTTGATCTCATGGAACAAAAACCATCATATATAGTCACTTTTACAGACTCTATATCTGTTTTGGAAGCACTTAAACATACTCCCTATGAAAATCAGGATATTCTCCACACATCAAGAGCAGCGCACAGTCTTATTTATGCATATTAAATCAGTGTGATCATGCAATCGATCTCTGGACATAGCGATATAGCAGGAAATGAAGTTGCGGACATATTTGCACAAAAGAGGCACCTCAAAACAACAAAAGCAAACATCATGTAATATGGGTGTGACAGTATTGGCACCTTACCCTGACCGCCAAAGCCGATAGGCACATTTCACAATATAGAGAACCCTTCACAAGCAGGGGGCTTCACAATAAGAAATGAGAACCTATCACAGATAGCGAAAGATTGACGGCGTGGAATGCCACACATTGTATGGTCAGCCCTTAAGGGTTTATGTGTAAATATTGTCACTACCGGCGGGGCTATCGCATAAATGCAAACGTGTGTTTATCTAAGAACGTGTCAGACCACGTGTTACTGAATGACCAGATGGGTGAATTCTGATTGGTCTGAAGTTGTTAGGATTTCCAAAGATAGTATGAATATGCACCGTGTGTTTTTTGTATGATCAGATGGATCAATCCTGATTGGTCAGAGGTTTTCCTCTGGGGAAATGAAGGATTTTGATTGATGGGAAGTTTGCGAATTTGGAAGAACTTGGGAGCTGAGAATGGGACAAGATGGAATGGCCGATTGCCGAGGAGCACGGTCGAGTCTCTGGACAGAGAGAAACAGCTGCACGACAGTTGTAAAAACTTCACGGACAATCATAGAGCTGTCTAGGACTTCGTTTCGAGACTCGAGTTTGAAAGCTCTAGGAGAAACGAACAATCAACCATAGACTGAGATTAGTTAGGAAGTATTGGACCAAAGTGAGTTTAGAGTAAAAGTAATGAGATGGTTACTATCTCATTAAGTCTATACTATAACGTGTGTCTATTTATTGGAAGTGTTAGAGTTGTTTTGTAAATACTTTGACATTGCATATTTTATATTCATGATCGCATGTCCGTCACTGAGATAGCAAATACTCAGGAATTTGATGTTCATATTAAAAGAAATTTTATATCTATGGTAAGAATTGTCTCTGTGATTATTGATCAAGGCGAGTTCCAAAGGTTTAGACCTGGCCACAGCACCAGAGGTTCCAGAAAAGGTCTTGTCTAAGACGATGTCACAACATTGTGTCACACTACTGTGACGTAGCTGACAATCCTCTTACTGTTACATGGGAACACGCAAACAGATTCTCAGAAACAACACTAGGGAAATATTTCGGGCCAGATGGGCAAGTGGGCTGACATGACGTACTGTATTTAGTGAAATGACACGACCAAATGATAATGAAAACATAAACTAACTCTACAGGAGCAACCAATCCCTTATCCTTCAGTTTCCAACAGGACTTGCAAGGACCAATCGGCATTTAAACCGTATCAAACTCCAGTAACAACTCACTTGTAGACACTGCTTTTATCCCAATGAAATATTTAACGCTTTCTTATTTTCTGCCATTACCTTTCATATTCTAAAAATATTGACTCTCTGCTTCAAATTTTTTCATTAGTTTTTTTATTTTTTATTCCAGCATCTCTGGAGACTTCTACATTAGTTTTCTTGGCTGTTCTTGGAATTTTCATCATTCTTCTCAAAAACCACATCTCAGTTGTCCCCATATCATCTTGAGCGCTGTCGTTTACTGTCAATGCTTCGCTTCCATGAAGAAGAATTGGTTCAATATAACATCTAACACTCGAATACGTTTATGCATTGATACTGCTCCATCGTATAGAATGTCTAACACCTTTTGAAACGCTGATTTGACTTGTGCTAGCATGCTCATGTAAATATATCATTTATTACAAGCCAAAATGAAGTAGTATATTCACAAATATATACATAGTCAGAAACTATAATCTCAATATACGTCTATGCTATGAACATTCACTGCTTGAAGATGTATTGAAGGTTTTGTGGATTGAACTTGACTTACTTCTATTTTTTATATAATGATGAATTTTTTTGGGAGATGCCATTCTGTACGTTTCTATAATTATTTAAGGAAAACATTTGCTAATTGCCATTGACGTGAAAACAATATTTCCATTGGAGTAACCTTCAGAGCAAACAGTACATATCTCACCATTACAATATTACAGAAAACTGCATGAAACAATATGAATAAAAAGCTGTTTGTGATGTAAGAAACGTTTATTCCAGTTCTGCTGATATCAGCTTCTTCATTATTTAATTTATTAGAAATGTCAGTGAAATAATACATTTAGAAGGCTACATGAAAAATTCACGGTCAATGAGTTTTATATAATCTGTTGACAATACATCTGTGTCAACATCACACGTCAATGTTCTGTCACAGTAAAACATTACAAATTGTATTATGAAATGTATTAAATGTATTCGAAACAAATCCTATATACACACATATATATATATATATATATATATATATAAGGGACTCCTCGTTACCTTCTGACGCAAGTAATTCACAATCACGAATATTCATGTGAAAGAAAACTTTACTTGCATCAGATTTCACAGCATCAGTCATGATGTATTTTGCAGTTATTAAGAAATTTAATTGTTATTCAAAAAATTTGATTGTGTCTCAGTTATTTCCACATCTGTCCCATTATAAACTTCGTTTTCTTTTGCAGCACTTTGTAAATTACTTTGGGCTTTTCCAATTAAATCCATCACATTTCTCTTGTGTTCAGTTTGAATAGACTCAAAATCATTGTAGCGTTGTAGATGATTTTCAAGCTGTGACGTCTGTCTAGTTTGTTATCTATAATCCAGTTAAGAAGATTATCTTCAACTTTTTTAATTCTGAACAAAAACTTGCACTCATATCAGGCTTGACTTGTACACTCACTTCTATGAATGGTGCACCGTCTGGTTTTACATAAATTATATACAACACTATGCAGTATAGTCGCACTTTTTTCCTAACTTCTTTCAATTTATCTATTATCTGTGACTGTATCTGTGACTGTATCTGTGAATGTATATCTTGAACAGCTTTAAATAACATCTAAAGACAATAATTCATTAACTTTCTGATCATGAATGCTTGTAGTTTGTGTTGCACATTGTTCATGATCTTTGCGAAGATCTGATTTTAAAAAAAAATTGAAATGTAGGATTGTACACCAGGAAAGACAGCTGGATAGACATTATTTTGTATAGCATGTTTCAGTCGTAGAATTACATGTTCAAGGCCATGTTTGTCTGTGAATATGTCCAAATGAATAAGTTCAATTCACAGAAAATGCTTGCTACATACCACACTTGATTTAGTTGGTGTTCAGTTTTCTCCTGGGACACATTTAATCCACTTTTCTCTAAGCTCAATATCGGAGAACAATTTTAATAGCCTACATTCAGGGCATACACGTTGGTTGGTTGGTAGTTCATTTAGAAACACAATTTAGGTTCATATCTGCTGCCTTTCTTGTATAATATTGTGATATATATTATAATTTAGAAGACATTAAATATATATTTACAATACCATAACAAACTAAGTTTAATTTACTAACAATATAACACCACCGCATACATTATTTACAAAAGACAGCTTGTGTCCGATCACATGATAGTTTAGGGAATAGGTCTTATAAACCGCAAATGGTCATTATCTAGAGTATGATTTGAATATCCAGCTAATCAAAGGCGCTGAAAATGTTGGATCGGGAAAAAATAAATGACGTTTAGCTCAGCGCAAATAATTACACTAGTAAAAAAAAAAACCATAGTAAAAACATTTATTAGATACCTGGTACAGGTTTGTTTCAAAATGTGTCACAATAGTTTCATGAGTAGCGAGCGACCAGTCTCAGATCGTGTCACTTAATTTCTACTCACGGCGCGGTATTCCTGTGTGTGTCACTATCATCATTACAGGACTTGTAGGATACATTGAGGAGCGCAGTAGCCCACTTCATAGTGAGCTTGCTTGCTATCACCGGGTTACAGCGTGCCCGGTTCGAAACCAAGCTTGGACAAAAAAAAAGTCCGTGTTCAGATTTCTCGCTTGACACTATCACTCCTCCAGTCGATGTAGCTGTAAATGAGTACCTGACGCATGAGTTAGGGGAGGTAAAGACAGCAAGGAAGGGAAATTGCCAACCCACCTAATAGTTGCTGCTGCTTAGTACATGAAGAGTTATCTTTATCCCCGACGGCAGGTTGCTGCCATAGGACATACCTTTTCCTTAGGCTAAATTGGTATTCATTCTTATATAAAATAGCCTGTGACTGTTATAGTGATCTTCTAGACACACACTAGACACATCGTGGCCAATGAAAATCATGGGAAATGTCAAACACGTCACTTAAGAAGGATGAATCCCGATTATCCAACAGGATTGTATAAATGACGTAGGACACAGCTTAATTTTTCAGTTGTTGTCAAATGTGAAATTCGATAATTCGTTATCAATTTTACTACCAGAGAAAAGTGGGCGAGGTCTGCTATAAATCGAGAGTCCAATATTTTAGCAAGGAAGGCCTTTACTGCGAGTCAATGTTCTAGATCTTTTATGAAAAAGAAATAAGAAATAGATGAGATAAACTTTTGAGAGTTTCACGGATTGAATTTTTGTTTACACCCTTCCTACGCCCTTCCTACGACAAGTGTGGCAAACAGCAGTGCTGATATTCTTTGATCCCCTTTCGGGCCCCAGCAACCCACAGCACGTGAGATGAAAATAATGAGATGAAATAGAGAGGATATGTAGGTATTTAATACACTGTGATATTATCAGATGGTATAATCCATTTCATGTTTTCTATTAACATTTCTACTCCCAGCGGAAGAAGCATGTGTCTTCAATAAACCGTTCCCGTCTCTAAAGAAAACAGCTAGTATTTCAGATTATTTATGTCTTATTCAATATACATGATGGGTGAAAACGTAACGTCCATGTGTTTCTTGGTTATTCACGTTCCTCTTTAACTGAAATTGTCAAAATATGACTCTTTTTCTTGTGATTTCTTAATTTGTGATCTTAATTAATGTATGGTATTTCCAGTTCCAACGACATCTCATATTTCATTCTACTGGTGTCTATACTTTCTAGTTGGATCTCATATTTCAATCCATTGGTGTCTGTTCCTTCCATCGACATCTCATATTTAAATCCATTGGTGTCTGTTCCTTCCATCGACATCTCATATTTCAATCCACTGGTGTCTGTTCTTTCTAGCGATATCTCATATTTCAATGTACTGGTGTCTGTTAATATCAATGTACCAATATCTCATGTTTCAATGCACTGGTGTTTGTTCTTTCCAGCAATATTTCATATTTCAATCCACTAGTGTCTGTTCCTTATAGCGGCATCTCATATTTCAATGTAGTGGTGTCTGTTCTTTCCAGTAATATCTCATATTTATTCCAGTGCTGTCTCTTCTTTCTAGCGATATCTCATATTTCAATAAACTGGTATCTGTTCTTTCTAGCGGCATCTGATATTTCAATACACTTTGTTTATTACACTTGGCTATTATTTAATTTCAAACCTGCTGTTTTTAAAATCGTTTTTGGGTTCTCTCTATTCTTCTTTTTGTATGAGACTCATATAATAGTACCACTTAAACGTTTCAGTTAAAGGATTGTTTTTTATATAAGTTTTCTTGAATGTCATATATTCCAAACTACAATATCATTTCTAAAAGTTCGCGGAATATAGTGTTCATATAGTGCTCCTAAAATAGCACTCGAATGTGAAACTGTGTTCACGTTTTTCCGTAGAATAAGTTGTTGGCAAAGCACAGATGATGTAATATTCTTTCCGTGGCGCTTTTGTTTTATTTTGCTTTGTGTAGACCGTATATTGTAGAATGCAAATTATTTAAGGAACTTTGGATTTGTAAATATGAAGGAATGCATTTAATAAAAAGAAACCATCAACGTGACACTATCATTTCTCTTTCGTTTGACCAGTTTACAATCATTCGTTGTCATTCATGATGATGGGTTATAAATTAGAGTTAGCAGATGTGTTTACAATTTGTATCAGAACTGACTGAGAAAATGATGGCGTATATATATATTATGACTAGATCTACTTAAGTTTTTTCTAAGTACAAAACAATAACTTATTCTATGTAAACCACTGTACGCACATTTTCAAATTGATGTGTTATTTTGGATACATGTACAAATTCTTTCTTACTGTTTCTATTACTATTTTGATATCTGTACTTATTCTACCTCAATGGTCGTTGCTAACATTTTATGTTCTGTAATGTGCAGCATCTAAAAATGATATACTATGAAACAATGAAATAATATACAGTCAGAAATAGAAGATAATCTCTATTTAAATATCTGCATTGGCCTCTCGTCCCGATTGTATCAAAATCGATTTCTGTGAGATAATTCATGAAAACGACATCAAAGTGCACTTTCCACGATCACACACGTACAGCATGGACGTGACATTTAGCGTGACCTTTGTTATAGTCTGAATGTGAATATGAGTGAGGGACACTCCAAACATGCCATACTGTTAATGGTCATACTTTTATACGCTGTTTTGCCAGCCAATGAACAGGATAGAAAGAGTTGGATTGGCTTGACGCAGTGACGTAGAAGGATTCCGTTGTTATACCGACGGTCACAATTCTTAGATGTTTTTAAAATAAAGCCAAATATAGGTCACTGAAAACTTCTCCACACAATTCCCTCATTCTTGCCTGGTGCATGTGTCGGTGAGTGACTATATGAAACGAAAGTGTTTCACATCAACACATGACACCCCTCTAAATGGTCACTTCATGCAGAACGAGTTTCACATTTGAAATCACTCTCAAAGTGACTCCCGACCAGCAGCAAATGCGGCAATGTTCATATTCTTATTAGAGACGAGTAAGCATCTGTCTCTCCCTTAATTTAAACAATATTGAGTGTAAGAAATTACAAAAAAATACCACGATAACAAAGAATGTATCAACGTTAATTAATTCACAATTTCTGGAAGTAATATTCACGAATATTGTTGACATAATTTAATTTTTGCTTTTTCATGTAAAAATTTACCAGATTGTTATATTTTAAAATGTAATTGGCCTAGAAGTGTATGTTCTGGTAATTTTTTTCAATTTTGTGGTAATTTTAACTATGTATCCAAAATTACGAGGTTGAACTATTTTAGACGTAAATAAAACGGCGACATAATGCATTTCAGTCCTCTAGACTACATCCTGCTGGAAATATAGCTGGACCATTGTACTCCTAGAAGAGAGACCAAGTAAGATTGTGAGAATGAACACGGAAGTAGTAGAAGAAGAACTATTTTAAGCCAAATTGTGCCTGAAATATGACTGCAACAAATGTCAACTATCTAATAACCTAGTCCTGAAATCAGGTCAGATAAAAATGGCAACAAATTTTATGCGGGATGTAGTATATGTTATACAGAATGCAGCATGTATTATACAGGGAGTAGCACATGTTATACATGATAGCCTTTGTTATACAGGATGTAGCACATGTTATACATGATAGCCTTTGTTATACAGGATGTAGCATATGCTATACATGATGTAGCATTTGTATACAGAAAGTAGCTTATGTTATACAGGATGCAAAATATGTTATATGGAATATATCATATGTTATGCAGGATGTAACATATGTTATACAGGGTGTAGTATATGTTATACAGGGTGTAGCATGTGTTATACCGAATGTAGCATGTTATATAGATTGTAGCATATGTTATACAGAATGTATGGTTGTATTAAAGTCTGTGGTAATATGGGCTGTAAGCTACAATATTGCAAACAGTGATATACCATCACATGTTTGTATTCTTTTATCTGTGTACGCGTTTGCATACAAAATCAATCAATTAATAAACCCGTAACCCTTCAGGGTCGTAGGGGTACCAAATTGGATGCTTCAGCACACAGAGTCCTCCAGCGAATTCTATCATCAGCGATGCGGATTGGTGTGGAAATATCTTGCCCTGTCCATTCCTTGATTTTGTCTGTCCAGGCTTTTATTTGTCCTCCTCTGCTTCTTCCATCCTCGACAGTTCCCTGCAGTATTGTTTTTGACAAGAAATCGTGCCTGTATACATATCCGAAGAATGGTAGTTTTCGTCGTTTCACTATGTAAAGCAATGGCTCCTGAATACCTGCACACATCTCTACTTTATTTCTTACGTACACATTGGTCTTATGTTCCCTGTAGGAAATTCGTAGAATTAGCCTGTAGCATTTGTACTTGAAAGCCTATAATCTTCTCTCCATGTCCGCAGTGAGTGTCCAACTTTTACAACAATACAACACAGCAGAAAGCACCAGCGACTTAAACAGTTTGACTTTTATTCCAACACTGAGTTGCTTTTCCAAATCATAGTTAGCCTTGACAAGGACGCTAAAGCCATCTCCAGCCTTATTTTTAGTTCTGCATTTACCATCGTTGCATATACTGAATCCGAGGTATTTGATGGGCATACAAAATGGAAACCCGCGAATTCTAATTACCCATAGATCCCCTATGAACGGGATGGCCAAAACATTACATTCTGCTAAAGGCTGGAGTCTCCTGGGTATAAAAGAAATATCTGATATAGCCCTTCCCTAGAAAAAAAAACAACTTAACATATCTTAAAGAGCTTCTTAGCTCGTAATTCGCATCTGACACGCAAATATAATTTAGGACTTGGCTAGAAATCAATCGATTTCTTTGACATCACAGGATCAACATTGTTAAAGACATGACAGAGAAGTTAAACTGAAACACGTATCAATCATGTCAACAATGTTACTAATCGACATATAAGAAATTTTGAAATAACACCGCTGCTATAATCATGAAAAAATAAATCAGATTATACATATATTTATACAACTATTATACTACTGTATTACGTTTCTCTAGCTATTCCCTCAAATAAATGTAATTATCTGAGTAACCGTCTAATGTATTAATGCTTTTTTTGCGCACGATTATATTTTTAATTAGACGCCAAAAAATTATACTTTATATTTATGCATCATGTCCAGTTTTATAAACGAGTGTAATCCTATGATCTCTGTCGGTATAGGTATACTAGTTAGTGTGTCTCTAAAGACATTTTTCTATTTCATAAATTACACCTGATCAGTGTTGCCACGTAGTTTTGACAAAATCCCAAAACACTGCCGTCAAAAAGTAGTCTACACCCTCGATTGATCTTTAAAAAATTATAAGCTGTGGTTCGATGAATGTTCCTAACCTTCTTTCTAGAATTATGTTGAATGTTTCTCTAGTATGACGTACAAATGATGTACTTCGGTCAATCTCTTTTGCTGGTTTTTTTCTTCTTCAAAATATGTATTATTACAGCATTTTCTCAATCTTCTGGTGTGTTTCTTGTGTATTCCATATTATATTGAATAGCCAATGTAACCATTTTCCATATTATATTAATCAGCCAATCTAACCATTTTATTCCCATATCTTATACGGCCATGATTAATTCAAATTGTATGATATCAGGTCATGGCGATATGATCGATGGAGTTGTTTGTATGGTATTTTCTATTTCTGCTAACAATATGTTTTGTTATAATTATTTTGCATATAAGGTCGTTCCATAACTTTCAATAACTGTACCTCATATTTAAAGAAATTAAACTTCATCCGAATCATAATGAGATATTTCTGAGAAAGTGATAACCAATCTCGGGTGAATAAAGGACCATTATTCTTTCAATATTTCTCTTCCTTTTGTAACAAATAGTTGTTAGATTTGTTTTAATAATCCTTGGTTATATTAGAGATGAAGATATTTGTAAGTATTTCAACATCTTTTAATTTGACCGTTTTGTTTTTTGTTGCTACTTGTTCCTTAATTCACGCACAAAATTTATTTGACTCTATAAAGAAACATAGGGAAGTTTGGGGTTTCTTTAATAACATAAAAGCTAATGTCATCCAGCCACCTCCAACCCCTACTGGTGCTAGAATACCTCACTGTTTCTTTATCGCTTAGTTTCCCACTTAAACTTCACTTGTTGTTGTAATTTCGTCTTCACCATTCTGTGAGGTGATTGGTAACTACTATTTGCACAGATGAATTTCGCTGTTCTATATCATAAACTCCTAACACAAACAATTAGCCTAATCTCAAGCGATTTAAAAACAAAAACATTGACTTAAATCCCTACGGTTACTACGGACTTTAAAGTTGCCTTTAAATAAATGCTGATTCCGTCGAGCTCAAATGATCAAATAATTATTAAAATAGTAATAATTTCTACGCATTATTCTTTCCGAATACTGAACATTTTTACATTGTGTTAGTAGCACAAAGAGAACCGAATATTTAAAATATCCAGCCCAAGAAACCGCAACCCGCAGCAAGCAAAAGTTTCCAGCGGTTAGGGCCTATAAATAGCCCAAGTCTGCGGCAAATGGAAGTGGCAATAGTGCACCGAATGGAACCATAAACATTACTTGTCTTGTGTTCAAGAGTACAAAATAGTGCAATTTCATGTTTAAATCATGTAAATTGTATGATAACCAATCATGTGTAAATTACATCTTATAATTTACTGTAAAACATCTCAAAAATGTGTGTGAGAAGTATGCTGACGAGTAAACGTTTGATCTATATCGCAAATAAGCGAAAATTGAAACTAGTGAATGTATTTTAATGAAAAAATAAATACTAACTCTTAGCGTCTATACCATTTCAAATCAACACACATAATTTCAATTACATGCATTGTATATTTGCTGAGATACATCATTTTGAAGTTGTGCACAGCTGGTGAAACAAGCCATAATGTTAGAAATGAACAACCACCACAAATGTCATGGGAAGCGTATCTTGTGTGAAATGAGATGGTCGAATGAAGTAAACGAGTCAAGTGATATGCAGAATAACATAAATATATATCCAGTGTCAGAAATCAACTCGAGGATATGAGAGAGCTGGGACACCTCAAGGCAAATATAGTATATAGACGGAAATAGGTATAAGTGTTACTATTTATTCGTGCGACATAACAACAATAAGACGCAAGAGCAGAGGGTGTTTCGACTGCAAAGCCTTCAATAGGACGAACGACAGCAGACAAGCGAAATAAATATTTCCACAAGGACATTATCTGTCGACTATTGTATAATTTACGTAAGAAAATAGAATGAAATAGTGAGGATATCTCAATGAAACACAAATAACATGAAGAGCTTACGCTACAGGAATGAAAACTACAGAACTAGGAAGACCACAGGAAAGGTATGTTAGAAGAGTGACAGCAGACTTAATAAACGATAGAATTAACGTAAATCAAGTAACCGATGTTTCCATTACTCACCTCTGGTAAATAATCTGTCATTGCTACATTGCTGTAAGGCATAACCAGCGTAGGAAAATATAAAGTAAACAATCATGGTACTAAAAGGCCACAGTTTTGGAATATATTGCTTCCTGAAATACAATGGTGACATTTCACAATAAATCATTAAGAGGATTGACCATAGCGATACACAAATTAAAGAATTTGAAAAATATATTGCAGAATATCAACAAACATAGACTAGGAACGCTTCTAAAGATAAGCATGTTTCTTTTGAGAAGGAATTGATACAAGACACAGCAGTCAATGACAGATTTCCTGAATACGTCACAATTACCACGCAGATCTAATCGTCTCTCCACAAATGTTTCCAGGTGCATTGCCAAGTTCTACGTTTCGCAGTATTTTCTCTCATCCTTTATGATTCTTCACCCACCCCATCTTTCTACCTTTTTTCAGCTCCAAAATGCTTGTATAATAATCTGCATCTGTTTCATTAGTATAAGTTTACAGTCGCTTATCTTATTTTTTTCCTTATAGTTGTTAATAGTCGATCATTGAGCTCGTCTTAGGAAGGTTTGTGTGTCAAATATACGTCAAATAATATATATATATATATATATATATATATATATATATATATATAGAGAGAGAGAGAGAGAGTGATAGTAAGAAAGAGAGAGGAATTATTTAGCTGTAATTATTTTATGCACAATTTTTATGATCGATAAATTGTCCTTGCTTATGAACAACTACCTGCGGACTAGCTGGTCACATATAAATATATAATTGCAGTACATATATGTAAGTCGCTGCAATTCAATTGTTGAATTTTTAAACGTCAGCAGTATGAATTGCATCAATAGTTTAATCAGTGTAGACATTAAATGACTTTCAAACTACACATACACACATGCATATATTATAATTATCAAATGAGTTTGAGTCTTGTACATCCACCATTGAAGTAGGAAAAAACAGCAGTATTTGAAACAGAATGTTACAGAAAAGTTCTAAGAATTTCTATGCACCAATAATTTCCTCATTAGATAAATGAATGTAAAAGGAAACTGGCTATTCTCTACAGAAAACTACAATATGTTGGTCACCTCAAACGATATGAAACACTAGAAAAGTCATTTGAAAAGAGGATGGTGTCAGACCGACCAAAAAGAGATATGCCAGGATGATGAATGCATGATACCAAAGATCACCTGAACACGACACTCACTATAGCAGGCACATTAGCTCAAGAAATCAAAGACAATCTGAACACACCACTCACAGATACCGGAAGCTTAGCTCAAGGTATCAAAGACCACCCGAATACGACACTCACAGAAGCAGGAAGTTTAGCTCAAGATATCAAAGACCACCTGAACACGACACTCACAGAAGCTGGAAGTTTAGCTCAAGATATCAAAGACCACCGGAATACGACACTCACAGAAGCAGGGAGTTTAGCTCAAGATATCAAAGACTAACTGAACACGATACTAACAGATGCAGGACGTTTAACTCAATATGTCAAAAAACCACCTGAACACGACACTAACAGATGCAGGAAATTCAGCTCAAGATGTCAAAGACCACCTAAACACGACACTCACAGAAACATGAAGTTTAGCTCAAGTTCTTAAAGACCACCTGAACAAGACACTAACAGAAGCAGGAAATTTAGCTCAAGATTGGCATCATTTCAAAAGGTTGTGATGACTGCTACATCTTGTCCAGGTTATGAGGGAGGGGGGCTATCCATAAGTTACCTCAACCATTAGGAGCGGAAAGGTCTGAAAAAAGTTTGATCATTTTTAAAGGGGAAGGGGGGGAGAGTGATTTACAAGATATTACAGCAGCAATGCCGTTGTGTTGTTTACACCAATAACATTATGTCAATTAATTATATGTAATTTAAAAAATCGGAGTAATGTCATGTATTTTTTATTTGTACTTTTTATTCTAGTTTTCTTGTGGGCGTGGAAGGGGAGGGGGGTGTGGTAAACATTTATGACATAATTATTCCATAGGGGGAGGTGCCATTAATTCGTGACAGTTGTTGAAAAGAGGTTGGGGGAGTGGTAAAAAGTTGGCAAAATATTTTTTTGTCTTAATGTATGGACAAATCCTATATTACCTGATCAATCATCATGTGTCGTGTCAGTTCCAGAGAATCATCGATTATGACAAAGATCGACTCGTTTGCAGGAAATTATCAGGAATATGCTATTTTTGTAGTTTGTTTGTGTAGTAACGTGTTGGCTAATGAAGCATGATTTTAAGTGCAGTGCAATGCAACATTTAATTTCGCCTTGTCGCAGGTGCTACCTAATGTTACTCTCAGGTGTTGTGTTAGCGTTTTTGGCAAACCAAGCTATCGTTAAAGAACTATGTAACCATACATTAACTGTTATTTAATAATGTTTGTATTAGTGTCTCTACAAAAGTAGTGGAGCACACAAGAGCCACAACAAATGGTGGCAGTGTACTGTTCATAAGGTTTCCATACGATATTACAAACGAATAATCCCTTGCCACAGGAATAAAATGCACGCATTTTTAGGACAGACACAACTGCTGTTCTCATATCTGTTCAAATACTTAGAAACCGAGAGTCCATACCAAAAAAAAATACAATCTTCAGAGAATAAAATTGGTTTCACACGCCATCCAAAATACCAAACAAGACAACCTCATTCACAACAACAGAAACAATATCTTCCAAATAGGAAAAACAAACACTACGTTAGTAGTACAGTGGATTCCAGCTAACAGTGGCATCCGTGGTAGCGAACAATCAGACGAGTTCTCAAATACATGAGGCAATCTTCTTCAGAACCGCATACCCCAAATCTTCAGGGCAGTAAAGTCTCTGCTAAAACAATCTGCGCGAATTCAGTGGAGAAAACAAAAGGAAGACTATAGTTCCGAGTAAGACAATAATAAACAAATTAAATAGAAATGAACAGGTCACGATTTTTCGACTGAGAACGAGACAATGCCGTATAAAAGCACACGTAACCAAATCGGTATCAGCGACTCTGCAACCAGCATCTACTTAACAAAAAATCTCAGAAGAAGTGAAGAGTGTGGCCATATAGTTAGGACGCTAGTACACAATCGTGATGTTAAAGCTTAAGATCAGATCTGTCCGCGCCGTGATGACTGAGTGCTGTGATACAATCCGCCCTGTGTTCAACAGTTCATATAATTCTCTCTGCAGCTGTTAACAGAAAAACATGTAGACACGAAATTGTATATGTCTGCAACATTGGGTAGCGATCTGATAATTTATTGAGCAAAGTTTCTTGGTCCATTATAACCGTTTTATATAAAATATATATGCCGATAATATCTGGCACAAATGTCTTCTTGTATAGCTTAAACTACTCTTATTGCTCTGAGTATACTATAAAGAAGATCTAGTTGATACAATATTTCTTGTAGGCTATCATCATTTCTCATTATATGGGATCCCATATTGATTTTCGATGCTAAAACCAGACTCGTATTTATTTTTTTAAATAGCTGTTTGTTGTTGGTGTCTTTCTTGTGTAGGAATACGCCATCGAAAGAGATAATATACAACTTCAGACTCTTTACAACAGGGTTTTCGTGCAAAACAATTAACAAAATATAGATCAATAGTCATTCTTTTGTAACCTTTAGTAACATCCAATTTTAGATATAGTAGGCGTTCTGTTGCGTGTGTGTTGCGTGCATATTGCGTGTGTGGTGCATGTTCGGAAAAGGAAATACATAAGGTTTTGAGGCTTTAATTGATTGTCTCATACCATATGGGGTCAAAGTGACCCAAATGTTATGCTGAAATCGGATTTCTTATTTTGAGGGTCTCATGTATTCCAGCTAAGCTGTAAACCACGACAAGACGCATTTCATTCTCCGAAGTACATCCTGCTAATCTGCAGAAGTTTGAGAGAGAATACAGAAGTAGGCTTTCTGACAGGGTCATTAATCTTATGTGTTCCAACGTTTCCCGCGCTTTTCAATGGCTCACGACAAGAAGTATACACATACTAACAAATACAAAGTACGGAACAGTCAGCTCAGCCGAGATTAATGACGTAATCCTCAAGCCAAGAGATTTAAAATTGACTCTATAGGAACACTAAAATGATAACAGAGGGAAATGCTAGAAGACTGGATAGTATCGATTGATATGTGAATAGTGAAATAATTTTACACTTGAATCAACATTTAAACCAATGGTACTGTAGAGGATAATATCAAGAAACATAGGTGCTGGTATAAAAAAACATCTTTCGTTACTGCATGTATTCCTGTGAAGGAGTGCAGGGAGGTTTTCTATGGGCTGTGGAAATAAAGACCGCTTTGTCATAGCAGATGCCGCGACATGTACATGAAGAATTTTGATTGTACCTCCGCAAGAAAAAAAATTATGTCCCAACCGTGGATTGAACCCGAGACCCCAATGGCATGAAAGCGGCGTTCTAAACACACGGCCATGCGCTGCACACCTGGTATATATATGCGCAAAACACCAAGATGACAGTTTCAAGTATATATGTATCCCAACATGAAAACAGCTCACATTTAAAGACATAACTGATGAATAGATGCATAGAATACAATGAGTTACACAAATTCACGCATCAATGAACACTGTTATCATTACATATTCACTGGAAGCACTAGATAATATATCAGCAAACAATATAACATTCAAAACAAAACATAACAATGTTCAAAACTCAATGTGCATAAGCTCGCCATCAGCACAAAAAAGTCATTAAATAGATACCATCACATTGTCAAGTATACAGCAAGAAAACAGTAGACTAATTAAATTAGGAAGCATACAGGCTGTCCATAAAATCGTCACCAACGTATTGCCAATTTGTGATTTCCCCTCCCCCTCCTCCTGAGTCAAAAATTCAGAGAACCATTTGCTTAAAAATGTCAATAATTTTTTGTTACCTCCCACCGTACAAACAATTTATAATAGAAAAAGTTCGAAAAATGGTTGTTGATTTTTGTTCCTTCAGATTTTTAGAAACTCGTTTCATATTTACAACATTTTAATAGGTGTATACAAACGGTATTACTGGCGTCAAATTTTGTCAGCCTCTCCTTATCAACAACTGTCAAGCGGTTTCATACTTCACCTAGCCCTAATTGTTAACGTAATTTACGGACATCCTCTAAAAGGAAAGTACAATCACTCTTATGAAACAAGAACAATCATAAAATTCACTACAAAAAAAGGACAACAATGAATATTATAGTTCACGAGACATCCATCGGACTTCCTCTATCCTAGACCACACATCACTTCGCGCATGAACACAGCCGCTTATAGTATATCCGAAACAGTTGGTATATCCATCATGCTGTTCATTATTGTGGTAGCACAGGTTTGCATGGCGTAACCATCCCTCTCGAAAACGGTGGCAATAGAATCCACCAAACAGCTGTCCCGCACACCATGAATAACTAGTAGGCGGGTGGCAAGTAATGTCTAGCAGTGAACCACAGTGTGAATACAGGGATGTATTATGACCGGAAAACAAAGTCGATGGTCACGGATGGATGTTGCAAAGAGAGCATTATTGGACGGTTCGGTTGGTAGACGTCAAGTGTAAATATAACATTCTAGTCCAGTAATTCTGAAAAAACTCTGCCCTCTAGAATTTGAACGCTGTACCAAAGTGGTAGTAGTAATTCTGAAAAAACTCCAGAAAAAACTCTGCCCTCTAGAATTAGTTTTTTCGATGCCGTCATGTCGCTTTAAGTTTCCAAAATACTGTAGCTTCCTTCTTATGATGGTATTTAGAAACCAAACTTCGTTTAGTTTTAGTAATTTCAAAACTTCAATGTTCTTCTATTTATCTGTCCATGATATTCGTAGGATCTTTCTGTAGCACTTCATTTCAAACGTTATTCATGTTTATGGGTAGGACACCCACATACTAAGAAGTCAGTCCGTCACTCCGAAGTCGGAGAGGGACAGGACTTTGTGGCACTAATTTATTGATGTTTCACGCTTCCCCTTGCAACCCTATTTCACTCGGACATGCTTGTTGTGGTGTATTAATTTCTACTTGTTGTATTTTTATGTTTGTATGTTATGTGCGTATCTTGAAAAAGGCCTTTTGGGCCGAAACGTCAATTAAGTCCTGTGTATTGTCATTTGTATGATTATATTCTGTGTTGGACAACAGTGTATTCCATATTAATTCATGTAGACATTCGTCAGTGATAGTGTGTTAGTCGTCATCCAGTAGAACTCCATTACCTGTCTTGCACGTGAGTATTATTTTCAATTATGTTCTACTAGCAGTACTACCTTCTATTGATTACCCTTGCAACCTGAGGAACACTTTTAGTTAGTTAAATGCTGGAATCGACCAGGCCATCTGGGGACGCCTTGTAACGTTTCTTTCAACCTAAGCCTTAGAAAGGACTATGTTGGTTATATCAAGACGATTGCAATGGTCGGGAAACTGACGAAAAAAACTCGAGCTTTGGCAAAAATGTTTGACTTGATTGACTTCATGTTTGATAAAGTCATTTTAGCAGTTAATATATTTATGGTTTGGTATTTTTGTTAGTTTTTGTGTGTGTGATTCTTGAAAAAGGTCCAAAAAAATGACCGCAACGTTGGAAAATTGTCATGTTTTGTTTTGTTGCATATTTCTAATATACATTTTTAACTAGATTTGTTCATAGGTAGGTATTCCTTGTAACCTGTTTATCTTATTTTGCATTACTCTCTTCAACATACTTGAACTAAGTTGAAAATAATCTAGGAAACGCGTTCTACTTCTTAGTTGTAAGAGCAACAATATCTTATCCACCTTGTATAACTTACTTAATATCACCTATGCTTAGTTGAACATGAGGCTTCAGTGCATAATTGATATACTTCACTGCTCTGTTTAACATTTAGTGCAATGTTTAATCGTTCTATTTTTTATGCAGTTCTCAATACTCACCATTACTCCGATATCTTCGTGAGCCGCTAAACACACATAATGAGAACCCTTCAACTCGCAAATAAGCAGGAAAAAATTATAGTGTGACAGGGCAGGTACAAAATCCGCATTACAGTGATGCTGAGTTAATATCTGCCGCCTTTGTCCTACGTTCTTTGATTTCTTACTAATTGTTTGTGAATGTCTCTAGTAGCTGCAGAAACTTTGTGTAAAATCCGTAGCAAAATCCCTTGCTAGTGAACCAAACGGTAATGGTTCGAGTTCTTTAAAAGTAATTGCAGCTTATGAAAATGTGGCCGTCTCAGTAACGCGGTGTGATTAAGCACAAGCTCTGCAGCTGCACGATTATGAGTAAAATCGAGTCCTATAACAATGATTTGTAACTATACTCTTCTTTCTTGGTTTCTAGGAAGGAATGTGCATGCAAAACATAGAAAACGTTTCATCCGAGTTTCTGTAAATGATGAATAGGGGATTTCCCTCGCATATATACATCGTGGAACTCTCCTAGATCTACAGTACTCTGTACAGAAAGTAAACAATCCTTCATTCGTTGTTTTTCATTATTATTGTAATTTTAATTGGTCACTATTTATATATTTGGAATCTCCTTGGCTATTTTTGGCATGAAATTCTAAGTATATAGATAGGGACTAATGAAAATGTTCACAATACTCAAAAACCTAACGAATGAAGTCCTAATTAATTATGTGCAGAGGTCTTCTATACCGCAGACTGGCATGCCTATATGGTCTCATTGCACCTTATCAAAATGTATACTGTTTTTTCTTCAATATTCAATGAATTTTGGGAATATAAAAATACAGTATAGGAACCCTTGGTTATGATTAATGTTGGAAAATATAGTATAGTAACTCTGGATTAGGATTAATATTCGAAAATATAGTATAGTAACCCTTAGTTAGAATTAATGTTAGAAAATATAGTATAATAACTCTTGGTTAGAATTAATGTTAGAAAATAGCCGTGCACCATCAACGGCCTAATTAATTGTTATAATTCATTGTCAAAAATCAAATGCATGCTGCGATATGTAGTCACAAACAATACAGATGTTATACTGTCCTATACTGTTTATGGAAACTTTGTTGGATCATTTTCTATTTATGACAGCTTGGTTGGAACATTTTCTGTTTATGACAGCTTGGTTGGAACATTTTTACATTGTAAACTCTTTCTAGCACACCCTCCCCCCTCCCGCAATTTCCTAATATCTCTATAACAGATCCTTTTATACTGTTTAGGCTTATTATAGAGTGCTTTGCTATAAGCCCACAATGTTCTTGGTAGGTAGCACTGCTTAGGATGTGAGACAAAGGTCAATGTGTCTCAATGAGCCATGGATATGTCTGGTCTCAGACTAATGCAGTTTCTGTCTCGTGCAGTTTAGTCATATGTATTTGTATAATCGAAAACCAAGACCGGTGTTAGCTCTGAGTGACGGATAAATATCCGAGAGATACAAGGGACAACGAATGTGCTTGCCCCTAACAGCTGTATAGAGCAATGAATCTATTACTGTGAACCTTATATAAATATCTTTTTCTGTGACGAAACCAATGAGAAAACATTCTGTCACTCCCTCACTACAGATTGATTTTTTGCCTCAAACCTATTCGCAAACAAAAGACTGGTTAGAATTAAATATTTTTATTCTTAATTAGAGATGAGCATCGCCCGTGTGTTGCCGGGCCCGAAAGGGGAGCAAAGATAAGCAACACTGTTTACCTTCCACGCATGTCGTAAAAAGCGACTAAGGTGGTTATGGGATGGAGTTCGCTGTCCCATCCCATATAGGGTCAGTGACCCAAAGCCATGCTCACATCGGATGTGTCAGGCCGAAAGACGCAGATATCGCAGCAATGCTGTAAACCATGACATAACACATTTCGTTCTTCGGACTACATCGTGCTAATCTGCAGTAGTTTGAGAACGAACGCAGAAGAAGAAGAAGAGATTAGCATCACGGTACTGAGGTCATTTTCGTAATAGTTCAGTTCGCCAGCTCAGCAGCCATCTAAGAGTGCATGCGTTCAGTATGTTGTTGGTTGCGGCTTATTTTGATATTTCGAATAATATAGAGTTATGTCCTCATCCCTAGTATCTTCTATATCTATTATTCTCTGAACCTGTACTTTGTCTCCAACCAATCACCACAAAGTCCTTCTAAGGACTACCACCTTATAGTCTCATCAATACCAGAGACAGGCAGAGCCACAACATAGTCCATACAAGGACTGCAGCTAGGAGGCCCTACAGCGAACCCGGCTAACAGAGCCACATCCTAGCAAAAACCAGGCAGTCAAGCCACAAAAACCACAGGTCCCCAACCGCCTCGATATAACCAATATGGACACCAGTCCTAGGTTGAAAGGGGTGGGATTTGACCATATGAGGAATAAACCCCTATTTAACAAACAAACAACAACAAAACAAAATGTACATTGTCTCTTCACCACAGTGCAGAGTTTCATACCTGCCCTAATTAACTCAGACCAGGTTCTTTTCATCACAGTGACATTTACTATATCATTTTCCGCCAAAGGAATAATCACTTACATTACCTCTTACTTTCGCATGACCTGAGCAGTAGATCCACGTGCCACTATTTTACACACGGGTATTATCAACAAGAGTGACCCACTCTTTTATTATATTCGTTTGTATCATGCTTCACATGATCCCTACGAGTACGATACAATTAATTGTGTGTCCTTTTGGTATCATATCACATTCAACATGTAGTAAGTAACCAACTCATTCTTTTGCTCTGCTAATAATATTTACTTCCAGTAGGGTGCCATTGATTTCTGAAAGGTCCGGATGCACAACTGTCTATAACTATCTCACAAACACAGCACGATCGAACTTACCTCGTTGTTTAAAAACAGATCATCCACATGTGCACTGACGATGCGATTGTATGTATTAGTGATAATCAAAAATTCAGCAAATGTAGGAAAGTTATGTAATATACAAGATATGTTTCAATCATAAATATATATATATATATAAATATATATATAAATATATATATATATATATATATATATATATATATATATATATATATTTATGCAGATTTATAGAATTTAGAAAAGTATCATTATATGTGTACAATTTCACTGGAATAAACTGTACGTCTTCGTAGAATGATTAGTGTTTTACTAACTAAGTACTCACTAAGGAACAGACAAGAAAGCTTAGACCTGTGAAATGAGATGTCTAAGAAAAGTAGCTAACAGAAGGAGAAGATATCATGTGAGAAATGACGAGATTACAAGAACTGGTGGAATAACATATGTGATACAATATATTGAAGAACAGATACGTCAATGATTCGGCCACTTAATGAGAATTAACCCATACTGGTCAGCGGAAAGAGCATACAACATGAGAATGGAAACAGCAAGAGGTAGAGGAAAACAAAGTAGAAGGTGGATTGAAGGGGTTACCGGTCTTCTGAGAAGTCACAATATTACTGCATATCAGGCGATCAAACGTATCATAGCCTGTAAATCAATCGTTATTCAATCCTACGACGCCATAGAGTATTCCCCTGGTTCTTCCTCAAATTTCTGCAGATTAGCAGGATGTAGTATATATATATCAAGTGACATATTATTTCCAGAACGTTGTCGTCGTCGTGAATACTCTGAACGCCACTCTGTTCTAGGAAAGCAGGTCTGCTTTGGCCAAAGACATGTGCATACATTCTTCGATGTCATTGGTCTATCATCTTCTTGGTCTTCCTCTTCTTCTACATCCCGGCACTCTGCCCTCTAGAATTAGTGTTTTCGATGCCGTCATGTCGCTTTAAGTGTCCAAAATACTGTAGCTTCCTTCTTATGGTGGTATTTAGAAACTAAACTTCGTATAGTTTTAGTAATTTCAAAACTTCAATGTTCTTATTTTTATCTGTCCATGATATTCGTAGGATCTTTCTGTAGCACTTCATTTCAAATGAATTTATTCTTTTGGATATTGTCTTGTTTAAATTCCAAGTCTCAAATCCATTGTTGCCTCTGGGAAAACACATGATCTTAAAACCCTAGATTGGATGTAGTCTCGAAAAGGCAATGTGTTGTGTCATGGTTTAAACTTTGCAGTGATATCTACGACATTCAACATGCCACATCCGACATCAGCACGACTTCTAGATCACCCTATTTGGTACAGCACTTCTACCACCTTACCTCCATAGTCGACTCTTACAACATGCACGAAAGGTAAACAGTGTTGCTATTCTTTGCTCCCCTTTCGGACCCGGCAACTCAAAGGGGCCACCATACAGTAAAAGCAGAGCAAAGACAGTAAATAAATAAGTGATAAGTGTTCACTTTATCAAAATGATGCAGACAATGTCTTTCATTCTATCTGGAACGTAGCCTTTGATACTCGGTTTAGCGTTTCCAGTAGTTCAGTTTTAATGTCTCACCCTGTCAGATTCCCGACATATATGTCTGTAAGCGACATTTAATTGCGTGAATGTTGTCTAAATTAACTCGCACAATATTATCCGAGTATCTATCATTCTATTATGCAATGACAACTTATCTCTTAATTGTCAATGTATAAGATTATATTAGTGTGTCTATATAACACGAAGCTCTTAACTCTCTGTAGACTACAGGAGAAGAATATTAAGGAGGCTGTATATAAATTTACCTCAACAATGTTTATTTTGCACCCTCCCCTCTATCCCCATTTCTTTTTGACGTCAATATTTCAAGAATTCAGAGGACCCCACCCCCACACCTCTGTATAATTCTGCCCAAAAAAATTAACATGCTTCCCTCCTAAACGATTTTAGGCAGACAAAAATCTATAACAAGTGTTTTTATTCAGATTTTGAGAATTTATTTTTCATATTCAAACAATTTAGTTTATGTATTCACAAAACTATTGTTGACGTCAACTTTTGTCAACCTCTTGCACCTTGACAACAATTGTCAACCAATTCCCCACTTTATTGGCGTAATTTATGAACATTCCATATGGTGTTTATGAAGGATAAAAAATGTGTACAATATCTGGAAAGTTTAATATTGTGTTAGTTTACCTACATATTGTGTTAGTTTACCTACATAGTGGGTTAGTTTACCTACATATTGAGTTAGTTTACCTACATATTGAGTTAGTTTACCTACATATTGAGTTATATTACTTACATATTGGGTTAGTTTTACTTATATATTTATATAATATACCTACATATTGTATTGCATTACCTACCAAGAAGCCTTAATAAGGTGTAAAAAATAACAGAAATTATGATCTAAAATGTCGTACATGCAGAATACTGACTTAAAACACAATTTAGAAAGAATATCGCGGCAGGAAAAGAATCGAAATCCAAACTTCGATCCGCACCTCCATTTCCTCGTTAACGAGATCATTAGACTGAATATTATAGGGGGCTCAGTATTCAAGTAAACGAAGTGCTTGGAGTATGCACCGCCGTATTATCCCTACAACATCTGGCGATCTTGCTGTAACAAACTAAAACTATTCGACGTGGTAGCAACAGGAGTCTGAACTTAATAATGGTAAGATCATGTAATGTATTCCTGTCATATATTTAGTTTCTGCTTCTATAAATCTTCCCTCACTAGAACCTTTATAATCCTTTTATAACAAATATTGTCTGTCCATATTGATTTTAAGCACGATAACTCCAAACTGTACTCAGAAATACTGTACATTTGTTTGTAATGGTTATACACCATTTGATAATTTAGAGATTGACGAACTGTTATGATTAATTTGCTTTTATCTTCCATTATCAAGTACCTGCACCTTGTACCATTCCAGAGTTGAAATAAATGTTATATTGACATTTCTTGGTAAGGCAATCTCTTTCCTTACCAGAAAATCTAAATATCAGTACAGTTAAAGAGCTTTGAAGTTGAGCATGGCGGATGTAAGGACCTGATTCTGTAATTATAACCTTTCATGTTTGTTATATTGATAATTCTCTTTCTAAATAATGTGCATTGAAGATTTCAAACATATCTTTGTGGAATATTTAAGACAAGCGTTGAAGGATAATGTGTATCTTAAGCGCTGAAAAATAAGCATTATGAGCCGTAGCACACCCTGGCTCCAGCATTACATGAACTAAATTTCGGTTGTGGGGTTTAATCTTGTGAGTTTCTTTTAACGTGTGTAGTCGGAGCAATTGTCACAGTCAATTCTGCATAGTTTCGCTGCCGTGCGTTTCTTTACATGTTGCGTTTCTATGTTATTGGGCAATTTACAAATCTTGAGAAAATGATCAATTTAATCCCTAAGTTTCGCATGTTGTAAGTGTGTAAAATAATTGAAAACTGGTTGAAAGGTCGTAGAGGATTGAATTCATTGTATTTGTGTTTTTCAATATATATTTCGTCTCTCTCACCGAAGAGGCATACACTTCTAGCAAGAAACTCTGCAGCTTCAAGCGACTACCTTCATGAATCTGAAAAAAACCACATTAAAAAAGACCTCACGACCGGATTCGAAACCGATACCACTTGAGAAAAATCGAACGGTTTAACCACTTCACAACGGATATCCCCAAACAGTGATCTCAGATAAATCGATTCTACATGTGAAGTAACTAGTTCTCTTTCTTGCTAACTTCATTTTCTTAGTGTATTTAAAATGATACAAAATTACAGCTGGTTCTGCTGCTGCTTACCTAAACGCGAAACTGACTCCGATAATTTTCTATTGAAGAATCAACAATTACCGTTGAAGACGAATCCTCATCGTCGAAGACGAATGTCTCTGGCCATTGGCTGAATAAAATCGCGGCACAACGCATTCCTGTTCTCTGCACTATATCCTGCTGAAAATCTAGCAGGACAATTGTCCTGTTACAAGAGAGATCCAGCGAGAGTTTGAGAATGTCCTGCTACAGGAGAGATTCAGCGGAAGTTTGAGAATGTCCCGCTACAGGAGAGATTCAGCGGAAGTTTGAGAATGAATGCTGATGAAGAATAAAACGAAGTGCGCATGAGCTGTGTCACAAACCTCCACAACGACAGCAGCAAATAGGATTTAAGACGTCTGTGTGTTGCTAGGGCCCGAAATGGGTACAAAGAATAATAACACTGCTACCTACAAGGCATGTTATAAGAGGCAAATAAGGAGATTTGGGTTATTATTTGGTTATTTCATATCATAAACGATAAGAATGATCAATATGCTGATGTTGAATGCCGCAAGTAGAGAGACGCAGATATCTCAGCTAAGCTGCAAACTAGGAATTAACGCATTCTCTAGACTATATTTTGTTATTTTGTAGAAGTTGTGAGAAACAATGCAGAAGGAGAAGATGAAGTAAAAGTAGAACTTAAATACTTAAGAGATTTGAATTCATTGAACTTCATCAGCGCGTGGTCCATCGCAATAAATGTGTGTGTTGAGAAAATCTAATTCACGTTCAAAATACTCAATAAACCAAGAAGAGTGCCTTCACTGTATTTGCGTTTCACAATATGTACCTCTGAACAAATCATCACGCCTCTACTGCGGAAAGCACCGATTAGAGTAGACATTCTCAACCTACTGCTCCCTATCAACTTTGTAGAGACATGTCCTGCCGCCATGCGAGTTAAAAAGGGCTCGCGAGAACTAACAATTACGTGTGAGATGCTCGCAGTCTGAAATATATTTCGAACCCCTGGATAATAGTATGTATCTTCAAAAGTCAGTTCATAGGGATTTAAGAACATACACTTATGAATGAGACATCATTAACAAATTTCAAAACCGCAGCCGTAGAGATCGCACTAACTTTCATATATCACCCTTTTGTTTTATTATTGAATTTCTGGACATGAACTATTCTGTTGATATGTTTTGTAAAACTATGTAGTAACATTTCAGAAAGTATCAAATGGTCAATAACATTAAAAATCGAAACATTTGAAACATATTGATGACCACATAGATTATACTGCAAAAAATATTAATATTCAGATGAGATTGAGAGCATTTCTATTCACGGCGGGATGCATTAGAAGGAAGCAAAGGAAAAGGAAAAGACGAAGCCGATTCAAATCTTACACTATTTCTGAAAAGTTATATATATATATAT
>CM067298.1:91465797-91518297 GCA_034231615.1 Meghimatium bilineatum
TCCTGCTTGATATCATGGATTGCCCGACCAATCTTATATTTTCTAGTCTCTGTTAGCTCGACTATTCCACAGCCCCACTCAAAAGTCCACACGTAAGACAATGTTAGCAGGAAAGTGAATGCTGCAGATTGTTGAACACCAAGGCCCTTTATGAAGAAATTTAACAAGATATAGAAATAATAACTTGACTTTCCCAGTTAATGACTTAATAATTGTATTTTACTATGATATAATCGTGACCAATCTGCAATATACGACATGTGAGCTCATTGGAAAATAGCCTTCTAAAGTGACGAATTTGGCTTTTTCCCTGATTCTCAGTGACTGTTAACACAAAGTATAAACAATATGACCAATTAAAATCGCGGGAGAAGCCAGATGAGTCACTTTAAAAGGCTGCTTTTCAATTAGCTACTAGGATTTCATATTGATCATTGGACACGATATGATACTCAATGAGATTTTTAAAAATTGGTGGCATATCTCATTCAGGACGTAGCTATCAACAGATCATTGTTTTGGTTTATTGATTTTCTAGACAATTGCTATGTTTATTAAATTGCCATTCATTTTTGAATATAGTCCAGATGGAAATTTTCTTGTTGCTGAGACTGAATGATGTACCTTCACTGTTCGAGACGCATACACTCCCTGTTAGCAACAGAGCGGGACTAGATAAAGATATACAGATTAATACTTAAACGATAATGCGAGAAAACTGATCTAAACCATTTTTACCTTCCAACTAAGAATTCTTTTGTTAATGTTATATTACAAAATACAAACATTATTTTATGTGATATTTAAACGTTTTTAAACCTCGAAAATATATTACTTTTTATAAAATACATGACTCACATACACGTGATATTGTCGTTATGAATCACATTATTTTAGGACGGATTCCACTGAGCAGGGATTGATTAATCTAACTCTTGTTTGGGAATTACATCAAATATCACTTTCATTGAACCTATGCGCGTTATATGTGGGCTGCAAAAGTAAATGTATTTTTTAGAGTTTGGTTGAAAAAAACATTAGACATCATTATACAACATGTTATTAATAATACAACTAGTGTTGCCGAAGTCCCAAAGGGAATATCATAATAGCAACTACGATACATGCCATGCATATCGTAAGAGGAGACTAAGCAGATTCGTAGGTTCGAGTTTGGTTTCTTATTCAATAGAAACTATATTATTTGTTTTTACATTTTTAGAATTTTATTTTTCAATATCGAACTATTTGCTGCATAAAAATGGTATTGAGGATCCCAACTAGTTTCTACTCCCCCCAACTCCTCATTCCCCTTGTCAATTACTGTCAAACTGTCTCAATCCCCATCCCCATTCCCTAATTCTGGAGGTAATGTATGCACAGCGCCATAGGCTATACTGAAGCCGGATGTGTCAGACCGAAATGTGCGGTTATCGCTAGCCAAGTGTAAACAATGACACAACGCAATCCATTATCCAGAATGCAATCTGTTAATCTACAGAAGTTTGAGTCGAATTTCAACTGGCATGCACATTACAAATTTATGCTTAAAATGTGTATGTTATGACCTGTTAAGATAATTGTTATGTCTACTAATTCAGCCACGATCACATTCTGTCTCAACATCTGAGGTTATCTGCAAAGCTCTGAAATTTTATGTCTGGAGACTTGATAGTACAGTGTGATAATTAGGGCTGTAACGGATTCAAATTTTTGAAATCCGGCCGGATTTACACATAAAAAATTAAAATTAAATAACGTACTACATCACTTGACTTAGGTAATTGGGGTCACTCGACTGTTATCACTGCGGTTCATTACTATAGACATGACAATAATGACATATACTCATATTAAATCATTTAAATGTAAAATAATTATATTTACATTAGAATAAGTAATATTAAGTTCCATAAGTTCAATATAAACATAATACATAAGCACACATAATGCTAATTTAGTAATTTTAATTTTTAGTTTTCAGTTTTTAGTTTTCACATTGTTTCAGTTGGCTAATTGGCAGCTCAGTTACAACTCAAACAACAACAGTACATTGAACAGATTGAATTTATTGAAATACATTCATTCAGTAATTTCACTATTTCAGTCAGTCAGTCTTCATTATGACTGAAGTTGAACTCTCAGAGTCAAGAAGGGACGAGTTGTATTTCAGGAAAATCAACGTTTCCGTATTTTGTGGTACAAGGATACTACGGTGGTCAGTGATAATGTCTCCTGCAGTACTGAACAGTCCGATGGCACACTTGTAGGTTGTGGTGCAAGAAATGCCTGCGCCAGTCTAGCCATACTTGAAAATCTTTTCTTATTGGCATGCCACTATGAAACTGGATCTGACTTTCGAGTTTGAAGTGGCTCTGACAGGTACTGTGTCATCTCAGTGTTAATGTTGTTGCTTTCTGCACTTGCAGAACGATCTGCGGTGGAATTTTCCTCGACAATTGTGTCAAAACAGCTCTATAGGCTGGACTCGTACTGTGTGGCAGTGCTCACAGAAGTCAAAACACTAGTACTACTACTAGTAGCTGATGGATCCTGTGCACTGACTGTGTTTGCTGAATCAATAATGGAGTTAGCTGCTAACATCAGATGGACTCGTGCATCACTTCTGCCACGTTCGGAGAAGAAGCACAGCTTGAATCGAGGACCAGTAGTGTGACATAGGTGTAAATACTGTTAGATTCAATTTCCGCAAATCTGCTGCTAACAACTTCAAGCAGAGCTGCTTTCATAGTTTTGATCGCAGCATCACTACCTTCTTTCTGGAGGAAAGCCATGAGTGTTTTCACTAATGGGATCACAACTGATATTAATGCCTGAGCTGCACTTATTTCACGTGTGAGTTCTTCAAATTGTGCCAAAGTAGCTACCACATTCTCCGTGACTGCCCATTTCTGTGCCGCTAGCCCAGTTACCGAATCAATTTCAACACAGTACAGGCTGATGCTGCGCCGTTGTTCTAACAGATGTCGTAGCATATAGAACGTTGAGTTCCATCGTGTTGTCGCGTCCTGCATAAACTGATGTTGTGGTAGGTTTAATTCATTTTGAAGTTCATGCAAACGATTAATTGCTGACGAAGAGTGTTTGAAATGTCCTACCAATTTTCTTCCAGTACTGATGATGTCAGCAACATACTTTAGACTCAAAAGACCATCACGCGCACACCGCTGCAATTGATGCTCCAAAGTTTGGCCACGTCCCATGCCTGCACAATTGACTGCTGGGTACTGCTGCTTGCTTTGTGCAAACACGGATTCATCATAGATGTGGTCGCCACGCCAATACACTGGCCTCCGATGATGCTTTCTTTTCCATCCTTTTGTCATAGCTTTTTCTGTGCATCGATCGCAAATGGGTCTACATTGATGATGTTGAGAAGTCTTTGGGACGATCTGATCGTCCACGCGATAACTGTTTGTCACACAACTTATATATTACCTTCACTGAATCATCGTCTTTAACCTTGAAGTAATCCAAAACGTCGCTGTATGACTTAGATTTTGATGTCATTTTATTTTATCGGAAAGACCACAGAAATTTACGAAAATTCGAAATATTCAAGTCCCACACTCATGAAGTAATGCACCATTAAAATTCAAAATGAGTGTTTATTTCTTAAAATATTTACGTCAGCGAGAAATAGTTAACCAGAAAGTGCTATTGTGTTATTGCCTAAAATTCGGTTTGGCCTCATGAAACATGTACAGAAAATTCACGTGACTAGGCAACACAAATCCGGCCTAAATCCGGCAAAATTGGACCGGAGCCGAAGCCGGATTTGTAAAAATGGCCGGATTCCGGATTTACCGGAGCCGAAATCCGGTACACCACTAATAATTTTACATTATTTCACATTGGGAAATGTGGAATGGGGACTAACATTTTACAGACTGGTCCATGCAAAATATAGTGCAAATAGTGTTATAGTCCGTTCAGAATCGTTTGCCGAGATGTTAAATTATTTTTATCAAAAACGTATTGTTCATTTGGATTGATCATTTGAAGTTAGGTTTAGAATAATAATGTCGCTATAGAAATATTTTTTTATCAAAGAAATGTGATCCAGTATCAAAGATACCTTATTTAACCTATATTAAAAAAAAGTTAATCTAAATTATAAACAATCGCTGGATTATGTAGATGCTTACATCTCACAGCTGATTATTAAATATAAAGGCATGACCCTCACGGTAGAATGTGCACCGTTCTAAAAGTAGTTGTTTCCACTGTACATTTGTATAAAGCAATGTTACATATGGAAATTCCCGTTTAGCACCAAATATTATTTTTCCTGAACTTAGAATTATGTGAAATCAAAAACGACTATTGACTCGATTTCAAGTCACAAGTCAGAGGCACGTCTCAATATTTACAGAATGTAGGCGGCACTAAGCATATTACCTTCTGCAAGTCTATGTGAGAATGAATCTGAAAGCGAAATATTTTACTGAGCATAACATTGCTATAAAGATTTATCAATACTTCTGCAGAGAGCGTAAAAAGGGACATCTTTATTGTTCTTTATCAAATCCTGAGAAGAGAACAATGCATATTTTAGGTTTGTGTAAACGTTCATTTGATCGAATAGTGGAAGCAAGCGGATATTTATTGCCAACAAATTCACGAAAGCAAGGAAGGAAAGAAAAGATAGACAGTTTCGATAAGGACCTAGTAAAAAGAGAAATATGTAGAATGTTTGATAAAAACGAAGAAGTGACACTTAGAAAGTTGAAGATTTGGCTGAAAACTAATAACGACATTGAAATATCAAAAACTTTATTATGGAAAGCTGTAAGAAATGCAGGCTTCACCTTTAGAAAGTATGCTGGTGGAAAAAACATTATTTGTGAAAAGCCACATCTGGTAGCTCTTAGAAGCAAGTATTTACGTGAAGTGAAGGGAATGCGCGAGAATGGTTATGATATTGTGTATTTAGATGAAACTTGGATCAACGCTCATCATACAAATGAAAAGGAATGGCAGTTAGCAGATGGAAGTATTAAAAGATCAGTACCAAGTAGTAAAGGGCAACGTTTGATAGTTGCACATGCAGGTAGCAGACATAATGGGTTGTTGCAGAATGCTCATCTAATTTTCATTTCAAAATCCATTGACAATAGAGACTACCACTCCGAAATGAATGGGCACATATTCGAAGACTGGATCGAAAAAAGTATTCTTCCAATATTAGATAGACCTTCTTGTCTGATAATGGACAATGCTTCATACCATAACGTAGTGAACGTAGAAGATAGAATCCCAACATCATCAAGTACAAAAGATGCAATCAAAACGTGGCTCATAAAAGAACACATACCAGTTACCGACAGGTACTTGAAACCCGAATTGCTTAACCTTGTAAAACAGACACAACGAACAAAGATATTTAAAATAGACAAGTTAATTGAAGAACATGGTCATATATGTTTGAGACTACCTCCATATCATGCACACTTAAATCCTATAGAGCTAATTTGGGCAAAAGTTAAAGGACACGTAGCATCTACAAATACAACTTTCAAATTATGTGATATTGAGACACTTACAAATCAGGCTCTATCAAATATACATAAAGACTACTGGGTGAAATGTGAGGATCATGTGTTACGCCAAGAAGAGGAATATTGGAAAAAGGAAGGTTTGTTGTTTGTTCAGCCGAAAACAGTAATCGACCTATTTGACTCGTCTGATTATGAATGATCATTACTCTGATTAAGTCTACACTAAAAAAAGTTTGATTTGCAAAATTTACAAGTTGATTTGTAAAACATTTCATTGCTCAATACCACCCAAGCAATTCAAAAAAATGTTATAAGCAAACCATCAACCATTACTTATAAAAATTAGCCCGCTTGATTCAATACAGAAGTTCAGATATCTTGGATCAACTATTACAGACAAAATTTCCTTACATGAAGAAATATATGTACTTATTTCAAAGGCAGCGACAACATTTGTGAAACTCACACCAAGAGCATGGAACAATATCAAATTGACTCTACGAACAAAAGATATATTTTAATTTTTTTTTACACCTGCCACCATGTAAAATTTTGTGGACACGCCTATGGGTCATCATTGCACTAGATTACTGTAAAATATTTTGTTTATGGTCGAAATCATATTTACATGGGCAAACATCAAAAGAATTCGCCGCTTTCAAATAACCGTTACAGCTAGACATCAAGTAACACATATGTTTTCGCGACATGGACATTTTAACAACGTGTGCCAAAATTCATGTGAAATCATCAAGAACTTTTTGAATTATAAATCATAACATCTCGGCAAACGATTCTGAACGGACTATAGTAGGCTAGCAATGGAGATGTAGTGATAAATAATTATTGTGTTTCAACAAATTATTCAACTTCATTTGGAGACTTCAGTTTTGAAGGAAAATTAATGGGTAATTAATAATGGGTAATTAATTATTAATTGGTAATTAATAATAAAATTAATAATGCAATAAAATGCAAGACAATCGAACTCTGACAAAACAAGATTGAACTACACAATTAATCTCAAAACAATGAACTGTACACATCTTTTATAAATAGTTATTATATTTGATTAATAGTGAAATTCGCCACTGTGTACCAAAGTCCAAAAGGGAAACAAATAATAAGATCACTATTTATCTTCTATGAATTTCGTAAGAGACCAATAAACCAGTTTTGGGGGGAAGTTGTCTATACCATCACGTGTAGTGTAAAAGTGATCCAAAGGCCATGTTGAAATAGGATGTGCAAGGTAAGACGGCGCTGATATTACAGCTAAACTGTGAACAAAGTATTCTATTGGCTGGACTAGATCCTTCTATTCTGCAGGAATTTGAGAATGAACGGATAATTTCTTTCAAAATAGCCGCCAGTAATTGCAAATGAAATAGGAATGACTACATGAGCTTTAGGTTAAGCCACATTTCTCACTTGAACAAGTATGTGGATTCGATGCCTATAGTTTTTTTTTAATGTATTGGCACCACCTTTTCAACATTTGATGAAGTACTTTGCATTTAAAATCACAGAATGTTTAATATTATTTTTACACGCATATCCCATAATGAAAATAGTATAGTCCCCAATGAGAAAAGTCATCACAGCGATTTATCAGCTCACAGACAAATTTATCAATAGCGACAATTATCACATTTTTTTTCATCTTTCCTTATTTATGTTAATCTGTTATATCTGTTTGTTTTTGACAGATTTTGCTTACCAGCATATGTTTGTATGGAAAATTGTCTTCTGTTAGCTGGAAAAAAGTAACATTTTGTTCTGAATACCACCTCTAACACTTGCCCATATGCACAAGTTGTTTACAATTTTTTTAAATATAACCTGCAAAAATGTTGTAGCAAAAATTGGTTGCAGCTCATTAGGATTTATGATTACAAGCTTATACCAAACATTTTCTTGTTTCTTAAGTTTTTAAATAACATCTAGTTTACTGTTTTAGGACTTCACGAAATATGCACTGCATTTTTATTAAGAACAACACGATCGCTTGCAGTTTCAGCTCTTAGCGTGTTACGAGAAAAACAAAACACTGAGATACATTAGGACTAGCCCCAAAAAATGAATCATAAATCCATTCAGAAATTTTCGTCAATTTTTTTTAAAATATAAATTTTTATTTTATACAACACACAGATGACATAAAATGAATACGATTTATGAATATTGAAAAGCGAAGAAAAAGATTCGTGGAAAAGTTTTTTTTTCAATTCCAAATATCCCATTACACAAGAGCATGAGATGAATCAGATTTACAAGGCGTTTCCAGTTCGCTGTTTACATTATGTGATACACTACAATTACATTAAAGCTCTTACGATCAGATTGAATATAAAGTATATTGTAGTATTAACTGCAAGCATGTGTGTAGTGGTTCTTGCGCAGTAAATAAACATGATCTTTGAAAATTAAAGACAATGTGGATGTTGTTACGTTGAAGAATGTGTATATATATATATATAATGTTTCCAGTTTTAATCTACGCTTTACTAAGAATACATGCCGTCACTTATTTTGTCTTCACCTGTGTCTTCAGATCCTTGGGGATTATCACGTGAAGATTCGGAGTTGCGTGCATTGAATGGTACACCAGCCGGTGAAATGCCATTTCGCTGGGTATGTCGAAGTACACACGGAGAAACCCGAGTACAGTAAGTCTATACTGTTTATCCTTTTCCATGTTCATATGTCTCTCTATGTGTCCGTTTCGGCTTTGCTTTGCGCATCAGCGTATTTCAATTCCGTTTGTCTTAATGTGTATTCGTGCTGGTATATGTTCCCTTTTCTGTGTATATTTGGAATGTTTTAAGTAGTATGACTATTTAAGAACTAATAATTCCCATTTCACACCATCAGCAGAGTATATGTGCCTGGTATATTTCTATGTCTGTTTGCGGACTATATAGTCAGCGTCACGCAGTCAACATTACATACCAATATTTATCTTGTCATGTTTCTTCCCAACAAACGTACGATGTTAAGACTATTCTTTCTATTACCAATCGAAAACCCATTATGAGGTCAGTATTGCATCCACAAGATTAAGTTCTCAGAAGTTCTGTACGAATATCTTTATGTTGTACTGACTTAGCAGCTTTTCATGGTGCGAATATTTTTCAGTTTTTCAGTTAAACTGAAACAACGAACAGAACCACCAGAATAAGCTCCCATTGCACGAACCATTGACCTGCTGCAGTTATTATCCATAATTTCAGGTGTATATTTTCTGAGTCGACATTGGAGGCGATTGTGGTGACAAAAGCTAGGAATCTAATAATAGACATTAGACTAGATGACGAGTTTCTTAATCCTGCAGGAGCCTTTAGACTAGATGACAAGTTCATTAATCCAGCCGGAGCCTAGACTAGATGACGAGTTTATTAATCCAGCAGGAACCTATAGACTAGATGACAAGTTCATTAATCCAGCCGGAGCCTAGACTAGATGACGAGTTTATTAATCCAGCAGGAACCTATAGACTAGATGACAAGTTCATTAATCCAGCCGGAGCCTAGACTAGATGACGAGTTTATTAATCCAGCAGGAACCTATAGACTAGATGACGAGTTTATTAATCCTTTAGACTAGATGATAGTTCATTAATCCAGCAGGAACCTTTAGACTAGATGACAAGTTCATTAATCCAGCCGGAGCCTAGACTAGATGACGAGTTTATTAATCCAGCAGGAACCTTTAGACTAGATGACGAGTTTATTAATCCAGCAGGAACCTTTAGACTAGATGACGAGTTTATTAATCCTGGAGGTGCCTTTAGACTAGATTACGAGTTTATTAATCCTTTAGACTAGATGATAGTTCATTAATCCAGCAGGAACCTTTAGACTAGATGACGAGTTTATTAATCCTTTAGACTAGATGATAGTTCATTAATCCAGCAGGAACCTTTAGACTAGATGACGAGTTTATTAATCCTTTAGACTAGATGATAGTTCATTAATCCAGCAGGAACCTTTAGACTAGATGACGAGTTTATTAATCCTTTAGACTAGATGACGAGTTCATTAATCCTTTAGACTAGATGACGAGTTTATTAATCCTTTAGACTAGATGATAGTTCATTAATCCAGCAGGAACCTTTAGACTAGATGACGAGTTTATTAAACCTTTAGACTAGATGACGAGTTTATTAATCCTTTAGACTAGATGATAGTTCATTAATCCAGCAGGAACCTTTAGACTAGATGACGAGTTTATTAATCCAGCAGGAACCTTTAGACTAGATGACGAGTTTATTAATCCTGCAGGAACCTTTAGACTAGATGACGAGTTTATTAATCCAGCAGGAACCTTTAGACTAGATGACGAGTTTATTAATCCTGCAGGAGCCTTTAGACTAGATGACGTGTTTATTAATCCCTTAGACTAGATGACGAGTTTATTAATCCTGCAGGAGCCTTTAGACTAGATGACGTGTTTATTAATCCCTTAGACTAGATGACGAGTTTATTAATCCTGCAGGAGCCTTTAGAATAGATGACGTGTTTATTAATCCCTTAGACTAGATGACGAGTTTATTAATCCTGCAGGAGCCTTTAGACTAGATGACGAGTTTATTAATCCTTTAGACTAGATGATAGTTCATTAATCCAGCAGGAACCTATAGACTAGATGACGAGTTTATTAATCCAGCAGGAACCTTTAGACTAGATGACGAGTTTATTAATCCTTTAGACTAGATGATAGTTCATTAATCCAGCAGGGACCTTTAGACTAGATGACGAGTTTATTAATCCTTTAGACTAGATGATAGTTCATTAAACCAGCAGGAGCCTTTAGATTAGATGACGAGTATATTAATCATGCAGGAGTTGGACTACAATGGTCCAACACCAGACCGACTAGCGGAAGTGCTGTTCATTCTCGAGAACACTCAGACGCCCACATGTTCCACCACAATTTACCCCAGTCAAAGTAGAAGTCATGACTCAGGTAATAGATATGCCAACTTGAACATGCGCTCCCGGGTATGGAAAAAAGCTTTGAATACAGCCCCCCCCCCTCCCTCCCTCAATTGCACACAGGACAACCATTGAACACATGTCAGGGAGAGCATTGTTCAAATGTCTGACTGAAGCAGTGTTGAGGCTCGGAATCAGGACACTTGGGGGAAACGTAATGGTGGGCGCAAGACTCTAATGTCACTGCAAACCCAATCTAACTCGACAATCGACCGCTGTCCATCACGGCTCATACAGAGAGAATTGGATCCAGTACCCAAGAACCCACTGCGAAGCACCTCGTCCGAGATTCGTATTTTACCTACCTCTGTGGGTAATATACGCAATGGCGAAGAGTCAAAACCTGGGGATGGATTGGAAGGCTATCTCAAGCGTATGAGGGAGTGCGTGAAACCTGCACAGGTCAAATCTCAGACTACCGTCGTGTTTGGCAATGCAAAATCCCATCTAAAAAGGTGTATCAACCCTGCGTCTATTTCGACCATCGCTGTTACCCAACACGACTCATACGGATTCAATTATGTCTGGGATCTAGGAACGCAACAGCTGATGAAGAATTGTCTTCCTAAATGAGAAACAACTTGCTGGCTACGAAGCGCCTCGTCAGAGGATAGACAGACAATGGGTGACCAAAGCAAACTATCAGCTTGTCTCGTAAAATGTACCCCACTCCGTCCTGAGTAAAAGGCTCCTCCAATATGCATTGTACTATGCCGAAATGTGAAGTCTCCTGGGAATGAAAGAAATCTCAGAAACCTCACCATTGCACATAGGAAATAAGACCTAATCGCTCGTAATTCCATGGGGCCTCAAACAAATAAACAACAAAGAAACCCTTGAAGTTCCGGTTCATTCCACAGTTGGGACTTATTTTTTTCTTTCGAAGGTACAATCAAAATCCTTCCTTTACAAGTCACGGAACCTGGTATAGCAAAACGGGCTTTAATTCCACAGTATATAGAAAGCATTCATGCACTCATTCACAGGAAAACATGCAAGAAGGAAAGGATTTTTTTCTTCATAAATGCACAGAATCAAAATAAAATTAGAAATGAAGATAAATGAAACACAGGCTGGATTCAGATCGGCAGAGGAACAATAGACTACATCCTTAACATGAGGCCTATCATAGAAACGTGTGTGGAATTCTTAAATGAACTGCACATGTGCTTCATATACTGTTCACAAGTGTTCAGCTGCGAACTCTCAGAGTGGTTTGAGGTACGTAGCTGGGGGAAAAACAGGGATGCACACTCTCCTCATACATGTTAAAAACATATGGAAAAGCAACACAAAATACACGAAATTGTTAATGCTAAAAAGATTTATTTTTCAAGGATGCAACATACGGATGTGAACACGAAGCCTAAGTAAAACGGCGACCAAGAATACTAACGACTTTGAGATGAAATACTTCAGAAAAATACTTTGAATATCATGGATGAAAAAAGAAGAAACCCAGATATTACAAACACTTTGAAGATGCCAAAGTGTTGGTTAATAAATACAATAACAAAAAACACTACACCTGTCTGGACATATAAACAGGCACTACTATTTAAAAAGACAAATTATGGAAGCAGGGAACCTGAGAGAAGGAGAAAGAGCAGACCAAGAAGAAGATGGACTGACGACATTAAAGATAGCATGTTGGAAATGCAAGTCACATGACAAAAAACAGAGAAGTTCAGGAAATTCATTGGGAAGACATAGTTCTGGAGAGAATGCGTTATATGAAACGGCATTTCAGATGACAAATTCACTAATTTGACATTAGCTTTTAGACTATATGACGAGTTCACTAATACAAAAGAAACTATTTGAATAGATGACGAGTTCACTAATCCAGAGAAACCATGTGGTTAGATAATGAAGTCACCACTTGACTGACGATATGACGGCAATCAACGGTAGATACGTAATGACTAATTTATCGTTACTTGTCATTCTGAAAATAAACAATGAAGAACATAACTTCAACAGTAATAACTACCTCCAGCTGTGTTATGTCTGATGATATGAACTAAGTAGATTTATTGTAAGAGATCTTCTGAGAACCATTTCTTGCAGTTTATAACTAATTCTTTAGTTCATAAATTTAAATCTCAACCTGTTACGATACCCTATGTGTGGTATCAATACCAGATGCTATAGATACTTCTAATATATGAAACGAAGACGGGAGCCGCGGCAATTTAATGCCTGATTCATTTGTCCATCAACCGGGTTTCTAGTTCACCTGCGATTTGCATCATAGAGTAACATCTCTTGTTCACCCACTTACCAGGTAATGGGCTTCACGTATCATGCTTAGGAAAAGTAGATAATTGCTACCATAGTTACTAAGCGCTGACGAGGATACTAGTCAGGTGGTTTCTGGTCAACCACTGGCTAAACAGCTCAGCACAAATCGAAAATAATTCGATGATAAACCGCTGATTCATTCTAACTTACATTTACCTTATCCTATAAGTGAGAACAACGTTCTGCAAAAAACACTTCACATACGCAGACAGACAGACAGACAGACATACAAATAGTCTGGATGATGAATGTATGGATAGATAGGCAGTTAGGTAGATAGATAGTCAGTCAGTCCTCTATTGCCAAGGGAGGATATTTAGCACATAGGGAGGATGTCATAGTTCTCCATGCCTGTCGGTCAGTTGTCAAGTATTGCAGGTCTTGTGCATTTATGCCTGTTGATTTTAATTCAATCACAAATGTTCTTGTGATTGTTGTTTTTGGTGTTCCCTGTTTTCTTTTCCCGTCTGGTGTTATAGATAGTACCTATCATATTTAGTAGCAGTACGAGTGTAGATATATACTGGTATATACTGATTACATTAGGTAAAATATGGTGTCATAGCTCTCTATGGCACTAGATACGTGTAATAGCTCTCTATTACACCAGATAAGGGATAATTAGTGTTAGCGGCTTGTACTGGTATGCTTTTCCTTCTCCTGGCAGGGTCTCCCAGAATTCGACAAGCCAACACGCGCTCCAATATCCGGTGTTCATTGACCCAGCATACTAGATGAAAACAGTCCCTCCCGAGCTGTCGATTTGAATCTCGTCTTGGAACATTTCCTTCTGAATAAAGGTTCTTACTTGTAGACGTCTTGTTTCCTGTTTCAGACCAGGGCCAATTGCGATGTCTGACAGATGTCTAACAAGGGTCTAGCATTTAAAATTAAGAGCTCCCATGTTCTGTATGGCAATATATCAGGACAAAATAAGTCTCATTTTGAAAGCCTAAAAATCATTTGCTATGATATAGGAAGACATTTGTAAAAAAAACACACGTCACAGAACTTCCAAAAACAGGTAACTCCTGTTCTTAATTGTTAGCTCTTAAATCAGATGTACCGCTGAAGACGGATGTGTCGGACCAATGACGCAAACAAAACGGCGACACAACGCATTTCCATTCTCTGGACTGCAACCTGCTGTAAATCTATTAGGACAATCATCCTGCTACAAGAAACATCCAGCGGGAGTTTCAGACTGAACGCTAAAGAAGATAAGATGTACATTTTTATATCTCGCTTATCTAACTGGTGGATGTTAACGCGGATTCACCGTGGACGTTCTCAATAATAATAATAAATAATACTAATAATAATAAATAATGATGAACGTTGAACAGGCCTAGAGAATTAACTTCATTGTAGTCGGGTTACCCGATATAGACTTCCTTCTTCTCAAGGAAGCGGCACGCCGCCTGGCTAGAGTACCACCCATAGCGCATAACTACGTATTCCCAAGCGACACAGTGACCTCCGAAAAGAACTTTTCAAGCAACAGTTTAAAAAACATATTTCAAGTAATAATAAATAATGATAATAAAAAACCATTTCAAATCAAAATATTCATTTTCCTTTTGCGCTGAAGTTATTGCATAGGGCAGAGGTCAGATCTCTCCAAGTCGGTCTGTTCAAAGCTATTCTGCGCAGTTCTTGAATAGTATGGATATTGGGTGTTTTACTTTCTCTAAGTATTGTTCTTCTGAGTGTTTCTTTTGGTCTACCCCTGGCTCTTTTACCTGTAGGTATCCATTCAAGAGATTGGTGGTGTATTCTGTTGATGTATGCGCGTAGGACATTCCCGATGTATGAGCAATGGCTTTCTCTGATGACATCTGTGATTACATTTTGATGTGTCTCTTATCTGATTGTATCATTCGATTTGAATTCACTCCAATGTGTGTTAGTTATCCTACGAAGACAGTTGTTCTCGAAACTCAGTAATGTCTTTTCTGAAGATAAAGAGCTTTTCCAGCTCTCACATCCATATGATATCACCGGAATAACGCAGGAATTAAATATGCGCAAATCAATAATAAATTCAAGTCATAATAAGTAATGATACTAAAAAATCATATTTCAAGCCATAATAAATAATGATAATAAATAAGAATAATAATTTCTTGCATCCACTGAAAACTTCCATGTTAATACGCCAGATATGATATTATATGATATAATAATGAAGACTTTAGTGTCATAGATGTGCTCATTATTGGCAGATGATTGATTTGTAATTCTTCGCAATAATAATACTAAAAGAGATAATATAATGATAAAAATGGCGCTATTATTTATACGAATAATATTATTGTACGTTTAGCCTTCGTTAAATGTTTAATTTACCAAATTGTAAATTATACTAACATAGTTAGCGTAAAATGTTGCACGATGTACTCCCGACTACAGAAATTAATGTGTACAGCTGATACAGATTGTTCATTGCACATAAACTAGGTAAATAAGAAGGTAAACAAGAAAAGGCTGGGATCGGGTGGATTGGTAGATGGATGTCAAAGAAAATATCATAACGAAAGCAAGATGATCTTATCACTAGATTTGAAAAGTTGAACTGGTGCAGAGGAATGCCGTCGATGTACTCGGGTTACCCCATCTGTAATACGTCCAATTTTATGAATAGCAACGCCGTCTTCCGAGGGTACCAAGTCAAAATTTTTTTTATTGATGCCGCATGTTTTCCAGTAGGGAGTTGCGGGTGGAGTTTGTGATAATAGTGGCATGACCTTGTTGTCGCCACGGTATGTATGTGGTGAGTTTTTAAATTTAAAAAAAAATTTAACCTCCGACAGAAAATCTAACTCCTTACTGGAGAAGAACCCTGGATCTCAAGGTTGTGAGAGTCATGCCCTAACCACTCGACCATGTACCACACAAATACTGAGTAACAGCACAAAATAAGCATTCTGTCATTTAGAACAGTTTTTGTCTTGAAGTTATGATAATCGTTGAGAAGATGGTAATAAAACCTGAAGGGAGCAGGGGTTGTCTGTCGTGTATCCTGCTTTAGGTGGTAGATAGAGTGTTACTTTCAGCTCTAGTTTTGTACCCTGCTCCATGGAGTAGAGTGTGACTTTCAGCTCTCGTTTTGTACCCTGTTCCATGGAGTAGAGTGTTACTTTCAGCTCTAGTTTTGTACCCTGTTCCATGGGGCAGAGGGTTGTATTCAGTTCTAACTTTGTAGCTGTTCCAAGTTGTAGAGTGGAATTTTCAGCTATAAATTTGTACCCTGTTCTAAGTGATAAAGTGTTATTTTTTTCTCTCTAGGTTTGTAGTTAGTTCCAAGGGCAGCGTGTTATTTTCACCTCTGTATTAGTGTTTGTTCTTACATTCCAGTTGAATAGGAATATTTCCATAGTTTGTGCAAGTCGCCGGTGACTTCTATTAAATTTAGTTGTAGAATGTGCGTTGTCAAGAGTTGGAAAGTCTTATACTGCAGACATTTTCTGTCAATCTCAATACATACTGAAGAGAAAAAACGATAAGCTCTCTACCATCTGTTGAACCATGAGTATTCATCAGACTTCATCACTATGGAGATTATAGGATGAAATAACACCGTGCAGAATTTCATTATGTATCCTTACGCCATACATGGCAAGCAGCAGTGTTATTATTTGTTTCTAATCTTTCGGAGCTCAATAACACAACAGGGAATTGTGAAGATAGCAAAATAGTATCATTGTATAGCGCTTACTTGTACAAGTAAGCTATCTATAAACTTGTCAACTTTACACAATTTGCAATTCTCTCGTTTTTCCAGCCTATTTACAACACTCACAAAGAAAATTTAACTTTTTCTGTCAGTGCTATACATTCACTGCTTGTCATAAATCCCATTAATAGAGTACGCTGCATGGTGTCAGTTTTAATAATGTTCACATTCATTCACGGCAAACAATTTCTTGTAATGTCCTTGTTTCCTTTTACGATTATTTATGGATTGCTGTCTAAGCAATTAAAACTGGAGATTCACCAGACATTGCAAGTCGTAATCAAATTATCAAGAAATATGATTAGGTTTTTTTTTCATATTTAGAAAACAATAAATGTAAACTCCGTCCTTCTCTAAATGTAATGATGAATAACATTTTGGCTATCATAAATCCCACAAAATGTCACGTAACTAAAACTTGTCTGTTTTTGTGAGTGGATCTAGGACTGGTTTATGCCACTACAAAACATATACGAACAAGAAAAAAAAAACCCCCCAAAAAAACACCAAGAGGCAGCCTCATGGGCCTTTTTAAAAATAGTTTCGCAGTTCTAAAGTTCATGTGTGAAGTGATACATTCCTTACGCTACACTCTCTGACTAGGTACATCGCTACACTCTCTGACTAGGTACATCGCTACACTCTCTGACTAGGTACATCGCTACACTCTCTGACTAGGTACATCGCTACACTCTCTGACTCGGTACATCGCTACGAAACTTCCAAGAAAGATAATATCAAAAAAAATATAATCAGTTATTGTTTAATCGTGTTTATGTCCTGCGATTCAGCTACTAAATATAACCTTCCCTTTTTTCATTTATTTTAACATTTATATTCCCATTCATATCTTTGATATGCTGATTTAAGTAGACGCCACCACATAGTCGAGCTATATCCCTTGTCTGTGTAAATTTCCTGTTCATCATTAATTAATTTAAATATTAATTTATTTTATGGTTTGGATAAGGGTTAGCGTTAGGATAGTTATATTTTACGAAACTAGCCCTAACCCCAACCTTAAATAAATTCATATTTAAATTATTAAATGAAGAACATGACATTTTCAAACAATAGACAACGGAATTAATTAAACATGTGGTGGCGTCTACATGTACTGTACTCTTATTTATTTTATAATTAATGCATCAATAATTTTCTTATGGATTATAGCACAATATGCCATATATATATATATATATATATATATATATATATATATATATATATATATATATATATATATATATATATATATATATATATATATATATATATATATATATATATATATATATATATATATAAACTATTGTTATCGTATATCATTGTAATACATACTAGCGTTATCAATATGTACAATTAGGTTATTATCGTATTTGTCACTAATAATGAGACAATTGGACACCAAGAGAAACACAAAGTATAGAGAAATGATTAGACAAGAAATTATTTTATTTCTAACAATTTAAATTAATAAACAAATCTTTAAGAAAAAGAGAATGTGAAAAATATTGATCGAGAATACCAGCTGATCCATCTATAGATAAACTGGGACAACCAATTGAGCTCAGAAGCGTGACAAAAAAATTAGGAGGTAAAAGAAAGACGGTCGTTATTTTCGCTCCAGCAGTGTTTGGGCTCTTGCCCTTAGGCCATGTGCCATGTAGCATTTATTTGTTAGATGGCATTCTAGATTTGGAGTGTCTATGTATTTCCTCCCATCTGCATGTAGAAGCCAGTTTAAAATTAGCCCTACTACTAAAAGTGGTTACTTTGTGTGATCGTTGATATTTTCACGTACGTAAACATTTGTATTGTGTAAAAACTAGGAAGAGTTTGCCGTATCCATTTCAAACAACCACTATCTCTATATTGTTCTACTAAATTTAATGACGTGACCAGACGTTCCCGAATAATATTGACTTTTTCCACGAGGGTAATCACCGAGTCAGTGTTTCTACCATTCGTGAGTTGAAGTCGTTAGAGAGCTGCTCACGTCCTCTTTCCTCTGGGCAGTTTGTCATCTTACTACTCCTTCCCCAAGAGGTACTTGTACTCTGTTTAAAGCAATGCCAAGGTTATGTGATTTATTTTTGGTATTAAACTTTCACGCGACCTGCTTTTCACTACTATCATGTACCACTTGCGTATGCTTTACAGCTCAACATATATCAGTACACTAGCAAGTATAATAAACAATTTCGTTCATTTCTTGAACATATTATTAGCTAGATAGTTGCACGATCGCCATAATTGTACACAAGACACTTTTATAGGGTCTCCGATCTCCCCCTGAGTATATCTGCAATTACATGAAAACTGATAATTCCAGTTTTGCTTTGCTTGACAACTATTCTTTTCGGTTCATGATATTAATTTCTGTCTCGACACCATATTTAAGCCCATCTACTTTATTCTGAACATAAAACATGAATTATCGTTCTCATTAATTTCATTTATTTGCGCAGTGACTCATAAAGGGTTCAACATGCCGGCTCAGCGCATTGATCCAATGTTCGATACAGTGGTAGAACTCGCCAGACTATCTGCTTTCTCATTGCCTGGAACACCCGAATAACCAGATATATGTCATTGTAGACATTGACCGGTGTTGTTTTCCACTTGTATTACCTTGATTCACAGAGGCAATTTAAGTAAAGAGAAACTCAGTTTGAGTAATAGCAAACTGTCATTTATACTCTTATGAGTACTTATATACATGGCGAATGAAAATAGTGTCACATTTTATATACTTTAAGTGACCAAAAACAGAAGTCGATTCGCAGAACCACTTTCATGAGCCACCCCACAAGCTCTAAATGTAAAAAGTCATTTAACTGCTACAAGATAAGGAGAACTAGAGGAATGGGACGTTAGTGGGTAGTGAACCCAAAACAGTTGGTAAACACAATTTAGTGTAAAATAAGGTGCGACCAACTTAAAGATGGAACCCAAATACCCACACCATCTAGTACTCTAAAAAGCAAAACAAAAATAACAATTAAAAAAATATTATTCATTTCCTACAAATGATGCTGGGAAATCCAATTATCTTCAACAATCACATCATTTCTACCCATCGTTTCAATCTTTATGTTCAAATCTATTACTCGAATTTTAGACAATAGTTACATGGAAACCGCTAGATATTAATCTTGATGTCATGAACGTTCAACATCTCTTTATCTAATTCGTTCTCTATTATCATTCACATCTTATGCGTTCTTTTCAAATGTATCTCCCCGCACCAGTTATATCGGCATTTATTCATGCCCCCAGTAACAAAAAGCATATCTTTTGTATCATTTTACCCACAAGGAAGTCAGATAACCTGGACTTGATAAGTGATTTTCGGATATTGATTATAGTATTCTCTTACTTTTTGTGTGTGTGTGCTCTTGTGTGAGTGTGCAAACATATGTATGGTTCCTGAGTACGTAGGACGGAAGAGATAGATACACATAGAATTAACAGTTTCATATAAATTAATATTGTTTTGTATATTTTTCTTATTACTAGATTTCAGAATTCCATGGTAGTAGTTGTAGTACAATGGTCATGGACCAGTGGCCCGTTCGATATGACCAGTAGTAGAGTTATAATGAAAATGCTGTTTGTAACAAAAGCTTTGCTCTAGCTTGAGATGCAGAAATGCACACATGCCATGGATCGTGAGTGCTTCACAGTGTATGCTGCACGCTTGAGACGAACTATGTGTGTACGCAATGGATTGATCATCTTACGGTCTATACTTACATTTAGTATACAATTCCTCATTTTTTTCCAAGTAAATTTTAAGTAGGAAGCCAGATGACAATTTTTATTTTTTTTAAAATTCTTGAGACTAACGGGAATTGAACCAGTCCGTTCTACGGCACCAAATCGCCTAGCAACAATTGCACACGCGTTTTTCAGTACTTGACTAACCGCATCTCCAAAAAAAGATGCGATTTCATCAAGCCATTCAAATCGTGCATACAAAGTCACCCGAACGGACCAATCGAGACAAGGACTATTACAACAACAACAAACATCCCGTACAGGTAATTGAAATATCCTCAGTAACAACAAACACATAACATAATATCCGTATTAGTTTCCACCATGTTATATGAGATAACTTGTTGAAATATATTTTGAGAACTGAAAAACATCAAAGAATGCAAGATAAATTCCGTAATAATAGTTAGTTAGTTAGTTAGTTAGTTAGTCGTCGGATCATCATCACTGCAAACTGGACACATCCATAGTTGCTCCGATCTCTCCTTGACTGTATCCGCCATCACACTTCTGCTGACAGTACGGGTCCTATGCTGGTTGACCATCATTCTTCTGCGCCCTCCAAAATGTTCACCTCTAGCAACACCGCATTTCAATCCCTGATCTTTAATCCTAGCCATTGAATAGGAATCATCATCCACATTAGTCTCACTCTCGCGTGTTATATCTCTTAAGGAGTTCAAAACGTCAGCGCGATCCATTGCCCCATCGCCCTGTGCCACAATCGCACACGATGCCAGTTGATCCATATCATTCTGGGATGCACAAGAGACACATCGACAAGAGCTATGCGATACCTACTTGACTCCGTAATAATAGAGCAATATAATGATAGTTTATTAAATCCACATTGTACCAAGACTCCTCTATTTCTAATTGTTAATATACTATGGCTTTATCTTCTTAAATGACCATTAAAAGGAACTGTCCTAGTCGACGATATTGACAGAGTGGTGAATATGAAAGAGTTCACCGAAAAATTAAGCTATCGATCCTGAGACCAATATACATGACTTATGCCCTCTGGTATATTATATATATCTTACATATACTCGGATGCATAGGCCACAGATAAAGATATTTCATGTGTCAGTCCTTGAATAAATCATACATCATCTTGAATAAGTTCATCTTTTTCTCATCTCTGCGAAGTACTTCACTCTCTCGTCACCATGTTTCCCTAAGCCTTTCCTGTTTCTCTGCGGGTTCTGTGTCGTTCATTTTAAATCTATATTTTTTTTCTGCTTTCTTGATCGTGTACTCATTTCATAATTGATTTTGTTTCCTTATCTGGGCGTCCAGAAAATCGTGCTTTGTTCACATCTAGATCTCTTCATTTCCAAACTTCCATAGCTACATATTTTATTTATATAAATTCCATTGGTAACGCTGTCTAGTCCTAATTTTTACTTGAGGCATGACCGCCTACAATATAAGACCTACTAGAATTCAAGCCTTCTTAATCTCATTAGACTATTCCCAGGATTTTCATTGGTCTCTGTTTATTCTTTGTGTTACAAAAACTGAAAATCAAAAGAACAGTCGATTGAGTCATTTTAGAAGACTTGATTTCATATTAGCCAATAGGTCTTATATTTCATGGTGTCACGTATGAGGCCTGCATATTTTTAATGTTGTACTAACGTACATGTTAGGACAGTCCCGTGTTAATCTAATACTGTAGTATCACATACTAGAAGGTTATGTTTAATGTATTCAATGTGTTTCTACTTCTTTATGATAAATATCAAGTAAGATGATGGATGTGATGTCTTCCTTAAGAGAACAACAAAACTATAGACATATTTACAGCAAAGTCAGATGTGTCGGACCATTGACGCAGACATAACAGCTATACATTGTATATCCGTTGTCTGGAATACATCCTCCGAGAAAACCAGTACGATTATTCTGTCGCAACAGTTTCAGTTTGAGAACAGACACATAAAAGAAGACACAGAATATAGACATGCACACCAAATAAATAAAGTTACAGTTGTTTAATAATCAAGATATAGGCCCACAGAAAAGGAAAATTTAGCGCACATTTAGAAAAGAAATTTATAAAATGTTTCTGTTGCATTGTTGTTGATTGATTTGTTGGGCTTATAGTAAGACTTTTATATCTTCACACTTTATAATTTTTTTCTGATGACCTCTAGTGAAACATCTAAGCATCTTATTGTGGTGGATTAGTCCAGTGGGCCTCTTGTAAGACCTGCTGAGTTTCACATCGGGGTTAATTTGTCAGGTGGACCTCTAGTGAAACCTTTCGACCTTCACATCGTGGTTGTTTTTTCTGGTGACCTCTGGTGAGAACTCTAAAATAGAGTTCGAATACAGATGCCGTGTTTGTAAAATTTATATTTCCAACAGTCAAATCATACGAATGTTAAATAATGTGTTTTTCAAACACAAATAAACGCATATTTGTATTTATCAATTTAGAAAAAAACGTATGCATAAAAAAAGACCTGAGTTTTATAAATAAGATACACGTATGACTATTTCTAGAATGTTCTTTTAATAATAGCCACACGAGTTTTTTTCTACTCGAAATTTTATTTTCATTAAAAAAATTCTTCCTACTTGTTCACATTGAACAAGCTTTGCGTCCACACTCTAATGGGTTCATTTGACAATGTTATCCTGGTCTGCTCAGAGAACCGGTTATTGGCATGCGTGTTCTCACGACTGCATGTCACGGTGGATCAATCGTTATTTTCCGATCGAGGTGAACTGCCCGGAAGAATAGCAATATTACTCGGGCCATCGGTTTGACGTTCAGTGTGATTGCTGATAATTTAACTCTCCCTCTGACACCTCATTGATATGCGTCTGCTATCCACGAGCTTCATCATTCAAACTCCAAAGCGCAGAACGATAGCGTTAGCAGGACCGCATGCGTTATTTCCTGCCGCTACAAATAATTTTGTCCTAAATAAAGAGCAGTTTAGTTTATAGCCATTTTCTGTATTTTCCTAGCGTGAGCTGCCAAATTACGGTCATAAAATTTGGGAAAATCTCTCCACATATTATTCCATTCATGTTATTGTATCCTGCATTAGTGATCCGGTTTATATACAATTTGCTGTCAAAAGTTGGTTGATTGGTTACTGATCCAGAGGTCCATGAACTCTTGCTCGTACATCATTGCTGAAGTTATCATTAAATATGTCATATTTCACAAGAAATTCTACAGGGTCAAGAGTCCGTTATTGTGTAGATCTCAGATATAAAACGACAGAGAATATCTTGGAAACCTCAATCGAGACCAGCACCTTGAAGTGGTGATGGGGCTTAGTTCAGAAATCAGGTTCTGGAAATTATTACTGGTCGGGCAGTCCCACTCGAGCAGGACCACGGTCCTGTCACGTAAGCAAGGTGTTGACAACGAAAGCAACCAGCAAAAAGGCGCACAATTAATCAGGATGCCATGTACAGAACATAATGGGAGCATGCCTATATCCAATAATAGTTATGGTGCCTGCCCTGTGAAGGACTTTCAGGCAGAGACGGTGCCGGACCCTATACCTCGAAGGCGTCAATTCATCCAATGAAGAAAAGATTCCAAAATCTAGCAATGGGGCGACTGAAAATAAGTAGCTTTATCTCCCAGTTAAACAATTATGTAGACAACTTACAGACAAATCTGAAGTTTATAGCCCCTTAAGGTCTGCACCAGAACAAACGCCTTGGAGTGAAAGGCACGGAATACCAATATACATTCAGACCCACATGAAAGGAATACTAAGCAATGACGAATAGAACAGTGTGCAGTTAAGGACAATCACTCTCCTGGACGATGAATATCAACAAGACATATAAGTCAGAGTATACACAAATGGGTCATTACATAATGCAGTGATGAATGTAGGTGCAGGTGTTTATATAGAATATCCACACAAGCCTAGTGATAATATCAGAATACCAGCATGGACATTCTGCAATAATTATGGAAATACAGAAATTAGGGAGGCAACTGAAAAATTGCTGAACTCCAACTGTGGCCCGCAGCCAGTGGTATTCCTATCAGATGCAAGGTCAGTGCTTTAAATTCTCAGTCTGGAAAACTAACAGACTTACAGAAACTACTTAATGAACTGCCTTACCAGTATAGAGTAAATATGCATTGTATACCCTCTCACTTTGGAATACCAGGAAATGAAAAAGCAGACCAACTAGTTAAGCAAGGTCTTCCGAAGACCAACGAGATGAACCGATCATCCACCATCAAAATAAACAGATGATCTAGTCAACATGAAAGCCACAAACACCAACACAAGATGACTATCACATTATGAACATATCAGATAAGTTATAATTCTAAGCCTTAGAATGGGACACAATCGACTCCGCAGTCACATGTACACAAATTCAAGATTGACAACATGGTCATATCGGTAGGCAGCACAAAGTACCAAACATAAACTTCAAGGGTGTGCTGGGTATGAAACACTGAGGACGATATATTGGCCAGAGGAAATAACACGGAAATCAAAGCTCTATGGGCCACTGTGTCAACTATAAAAGACAGCGAGTTCTATTCAGAGACAGAATTACAGATATAGACATGTTTCCAATGAACGAAAGAAGAAGAAGAAATCTAGGAAACCATGGATAACATAAATAGAGTTGACTAAAATTTGTACAAAAAATATGCCTGTAAAAAACTCTAAACTACATTTGAAATGTTAATTTTTTAAATTTAAAAAAAAATAAAATATGTGTAGGTATATACCGGCAAAGAAGGAAAAAAGTGCGCCCGTTTTGGAAAGATCGAAAGAAGTCACCAAGTTACTGGAACATTGAACGTATATACTCTAGATCGATAGTTCTCAGCGTATGCTTTATGGGCCTTCGTGGCACACTGCTTTTCAGTGTGTCCGTGAAATATATTTGAGATTGCATGCACATCCTCTTCTAGGGGGCCACAGAAAGATTGAGTGAAGATAACGGCGCTCCAGTGAAAGTCTGCCCACATAAATGCTGCCATTAGAGTGAGTAGGATTGTCGTGTGAAAAGGATCATTACATCAGAAGACATTGTCCAATCAGTCAGTCATTACTGCGTGACATTAAGATCGAGGAGTACCCAGCACTTGTTGACAGTAGCAAGATTTTGTTACCACCCTTGCACATTAAGCTGAGTCTCATGAAAAACGTTATCAAGGCAATGGATAAAACTACTAATGCTTTCAAATACTTCTTCAGAAAATTTCCAAGACTGAGTGAAAAAATAAGAGAGGGAGTATTTGTTGGTTTGCAAATTATAAAACGTCATCTAGATGATGAGTTTCTTTGCTTGTTGCATGGATAGGAAAAAGAAGCATTTCTAGCATTTAAGTCAGTGGTGAACAATTTTCTTGGAAACAACAGATCTGATAATTATAAAGAAATTGTAGAAAGTCTCCTTCTGCAATATAAGTCTTAGCTGCAACATGTCTTTAAACATTCATTTTCTGGATTCTCACCTGCAATTTTTAAAGGCAAACTGTGGAGCGGTCAGTGATAAACATGGTTTTCGAATTCACCAAGATATTGCTGATATGGAGACAAAGTATCAAGGTAATTAGAGCCATTCAATGCGTGCTGATTATTGTTGGACTGTTTATTACAAGAGACACCACACCGATTGACTGCAAGAAGTAAGCAAATAGCGCTCGAACACCGACAGAATAATGACGGTAGAGGTTCAAATGTGTCTTTTTGAAACATTATATGTGAACTTTAAATATTGTATTTTATTTGTTGTAACATTTTATGGTTGAATATCACTTAATTGAATTTGTAATAACAATTTGTATAATATTAAAGTGTAAAGAATAACTGTTCACCAAAGAGATTAAACAGTATACATGACATTTGTATTGCTGAAATTTAAATAGTTCATTAAAAAAATAAACCAGAGGATATTGGGATTTTCATTATGATATTTGAAATTAACATGTCAAAATCAATAAGAAATGAAGTGTTTATTGTCTGGTACAAAAACCTTTTTGAAAATTTGTTGACTTGTAATATTTATGGGAATCCTGACATATAGTTGCCATTAAAAAGTTAAATTATTCAACTAAGTGAAATTTTTGTATGACTTCTGTATAATTCGTCTAATGACGTCATGCAGCTAGTAAAATTAAACTATACGAACTTTTTACACACTCACATACCATAAATAAAAATGGCAATTTTAGAGAAGCCATTAAACATGTTCAAGTGCCAAAACGCATCCACGTTTACGCAAAGAGAATTACCACAAAAAAACCACGATGCCAGATAGTTGCGAGAGGTACAAGTACAGACTATATACACGCTTGGATCAATTCGAATGATCGATAACTTGACACTTTGAACAACATGACGTGTTTCACTAGGCATATCAGGCAGGACTTTGAATGTAATTGACAAATCACGGACAAGCTTCTCTTAAAGGTTACTTTTAGCATATGACGCTGTTAAGTGATTTACGTTACATGACGCGGTCCAACAGACTTCTGAAGGTAGAAAATGTAACAGTAGCACCAGTGAGTACAGATCTGAATACTTCATCACTCTTATCGAAATCACCACCACTTCCCCCAAATCGCAAATAGACAATTTAACAAGAACAGTTGAAGAGGCGTAGAAGATTAATTTTATTGTACTCGGGTTAACCATCATGTACATATTCTCTATTTACATTGCCAAAAGTACCACTCATATCACGTAGTTTTAATAGTTTCAAGTTATAATCCCATGAAATCGAAAAAAATGTGCGTAGTGATAAATACGCCGCGAACGGGATTCAAACTTGCGACCTATTGAACACACACAAAAAGACAAATTTAACCAATACGTTATGGAGATCCCGAAATATCCATAGGAATAGCCATTTTGTCTATCCTAATGATAGGAGAGAACGGACTGCACGTTGTCAGGCAATGGTTGCAACTATTATGCGGCAAACCTGTTTCCTCTCATCCACTCTCAAACTCCAGAGTGTAGTCAATAGAATGGAAAGCATTGTGGTTTACATCTTGTATTTGATATCTGCGACATATAGGCAGACACACATATTTCAACGATATATATTTAGGTCAATTTGACTGTATAGGCAGCCATCATCGTTTGAAGAATGTCTATGGAGATTCAACAGTTGGTGTTTGCATTGTCCGACGTTGGGTACATCGTTGTGATGAAGCTGTAGTAGGTCAATGGCTGGGTGTCCGTCTACCCCAGTGACACCAAACAACATTCATCGAGTTGATGACATCATTCGTGGTGATCGTCGGGTAACATTGGATGAACTGCATGTAAAGCTTGAAGCAGGGTAATAAAGTTTTGTTAATAACTAGAGACACACATTTGTGTGTGCGTGATTATATGTCTCTAGTTATTAGCAAAATTCCATTTCTGTTTTAAGCATTACCTGTTGGATTTCAGATTTGTGCAGTGAGTACATAATATCGATGAACTGCATGTCATATTGCAATTTAGTAATCGTAGTGTCCAGAACATCGCTAAAGATATGGGTTATTGAAAGGTTTATGCACGTTGGGTGCCTAGAATATTGACAGAAATAAAGAAACACGAAAAACCATAGCCATTAACTTTCTGCGCTGTTACGAAACTAAAGGAGATGCATTTTTATCGAATATTGTGACAGGCGATGAGACTTGGGTTAATTTTTTTTTAAACCAGAATCCACGTGGCTGTATGAATGGGTTGCCATCACACAACATCGACGACAAGAAAGAAGTTTAAAAGTTCACCATCTGTAGGGAAAGTTATGGCCTCCCTGTTCTGGAATGAGGTGTGTGATTCTTCCCGACTTCTTGAAACAAAGAATACAGTGAGTGCAGACCGTTATATTGAAACTTTGAAGTCGTCTTCGGCGATTTTGCTTATTTAAAGATCAGAGAACTGCACTACTGTTGCACAATAATACCAGGCAACACATCGCACATCACACCATTGATGCGATTGGAGATTTTGACTGGTCAGTATTACCACATCCTCCTACACTCCCGATCTTGCACCTTCAGACTTCCATTTGTTTGGCCCACTAAAAGAAGATCTACGCTGACATGACTTTAAAGGCACCAACAACATTAAATGCGTTGTACGCAATTGGTTTAGGAAAAAAAACACATTGTTACCGTGCTGAGATACATGCTCTTGTACGAAAATGGACAAAAGCTGTAACAAATAACAGAGACTAACATTGAGAAAAAATTTTTGCTGTACAGACTTCCGACTACATTTTAATGTGAGTTTATATCTATATTCGTGACTATTTAATTAAATTATAAATGGGAAGACATTATTTTTTTTACCATTCCTCGTACAAGTGGAGATGACAGAACAAAATATGAACAAATCAAAATTTCTCAGGAGTGTATAATGAAAACAAGAGACATACCATTTTTGAGATTCGTTGCAGTCTACCTTTATCTTGTTTTTATTTTCCCATTTCCACAGTTTCATTTTAAATTGTCATCTTGTGCGTGATTCTATATATCCAGTTTTTCTAACAGGTTGATCTGACAATGAAGAGGAGCGCGGTTCTTGCACTTGCTTTAATTATGTTTTTGTGTGTTTGAACAATTGCGGAACTATAGAACGTGCATAGATCGATACCATTTCCGTGTATTCAAGCTATAAAGTCAACACCCATTACAGAAAGAGGTCCCTAGTATCACCACTACTCAATGGTTCAGAACTTCAACAACTGGCATCGTTGTAATAAAGTTAGTTAGACAATGTGCACGCGTGAAGTGCTTCTCTGAGAAGTCAGTGAGCCCGGTTGTAATTGTTGGAACAATAGAAGGACACGGCGGACGTGGAATGATAATTATATTGCAATTCTCATTTGACTGGGTATTTAATATTTATGCGACATATGTTATTTAGAGATACAATAACAGTGAGTGCTCTTGGAAAGCCACCGTAGATTATTTATACCCTGATAATGATGACACTATCCATGTCACTGTTAACAAAATAATAAATGCAATGTGAGGTGTTTAAGTGAAGTCACATTATCAGAAGAGTAACCATTATCTGCTGTTATTATTGTTGTGTACCATGAACCAGTACTGAAGCAAACCAATCATGCAACAGAAAACCTCAGTAGATGACATGCCTATATATTGATGTTATCTTCTTATAGAAGCTTCATGGCATGTCATCTGTACAATCCGGTAGTCGTAACCTTCGATAACAGTTACCATGTTGTTCCGACAGGATGACGTTGTACTTGAACTAGTTACGGGCACGGCGTGGGTGGGCGGACCAACAAAGAAACTTGTCACAAGGGCCAGAGTTGTGCCCTGATGTCGACGTATGTTTAAGCGGAATTAGAGTCGACACACCATCGAGTCGGATGGCTGCTGGAACAGAGGGCGAAGCACTTATGGGAATGCCCCACGTGCTGTGTGAGGCCAGTTTTCTAATCAAGAATGCCTTTTTTATGCAGTGCTACATGTAGTTTCATGTACTATATTCACATGTTTCATGTTGCATGTCAAAGATTATCAGTTAGGTCTTAATCGAGTTCTTGTAGCGCGGCTTTTGGTCACATTCAGAATGCATACTCTTCTACATTTCACCAAAAGGGATTATGCATGTATAATAACAAAAATAATATTGAATTAAAAAGACAATTTTTTTATTTACTCTCGAGAAATGTACTGTCAAGTTAAGATTTTCGAAGGTGTATATATCTGCGATACAATCCTGTGTGCTGTCGTTTTTCATCAATATAGATTTAGCCAGCTTATGTGACATTAACATTAAGCCAGGCTTTGGAAACAAATATTATAAAAGAAAATTCTAATATAGAAATTAGAAACTGAAAATATATGAATTAAAAACAAATAATTTGACATAAATGTAATGAGTAGATTAATGTATCTGAACAAACTGTTTTTTAATTTTTTTAATTTATTTTTTATTTTACGATTTCTTTCTGTCACAACAAATGACAGAGCATATCTTTTGTGGAAGGAGTTATAAATAAGAATGTATATACAGTAGAAATACGATTATCCGAATCCCAAACAACACAATCAACAATTATCCGATTCGAATTTTAGTGAAATAATTTTAGAGTGAGAGCGTTAGCAGCCGCGGTAGAGAGGTCCCGGGGCAGTGCGCCCGTGCCATTACTATCGTATGTAACTGGAGTTATTAATAGCAGCGGAACAATGAGTCATTTCCCTCTTCTGCTGTGCAGATCACCACTTGTTTTGTTGTTGTCAGTTTGATTCGGGCACTAACCAGTTTGCACTGTTCGCCCTATTCAGTTTGCACTGTGTTTACTGTTTCGCTGTTTAGTGTCAGTTTTTTCATTGCTAGATTATAAATTATCTGCAATGACTATAAAACGTAAACGTGGTGTGTTGTCACTTAGTGATAACATATTACTGTACTTTATCAATAAAATTCCGTTCATTTCAATGCATGATTGTATGTGTTTCATTCACTGTTATGTTTCATTCCTGGGCTATATTCACTATATCCGAATTTTCGATTAGCCGAATCAGCCCGATTCCCATTTCATTCGGATAATCGGATTTCTACTGTACATATACACATATACTATTTCTACTGTGTGTGTGTGTGTATATATATATATATATAAAAGTAAAGTAACCCATAGCATTTATTAATGCCGTAGGGGTGTGAGATGTTGGCGATCTCACATTTCAGAGGCTCTGCAAATGAGGGCGGTATCCATCTCCTCCCCCTCGCAGTCTTTACTTCCCGGATTTATCCGGTACCCATTTAAGGCTGGGTCGACCCGGGGGCCGTTGCGATATATATATTGTGTGTGTTGTGAGCATTTATGTGTGCACTCGTATTGACGTAATCTTCTTCTTCTTCGTTCGTTCTCAAACTCCTGCAGATTAGCAGGATGTAGTACGGAGAACTGAATGAGTTGTGTCATGGTTTACAGCATTGCTGCGATATCTGCGCCTTTCGTCCTGACACATCCGACTTCAGCATGGCTTTGGGTCACTGACCCTAAATGGGATGGGACAGCCAACTCCATCCCATAACCTTCTTAGTCGCCTTTTACGACATGCGTGGAAGGTAAACAGTGTTGCTATTCTTTGCTCCCCATTCGGGCCCCGGCAACACACGGGCGATATTGACGTTATGAAATTGAAATAATTTAAGTTACACACAATATTGTTTATCACACGTCCACAATTACTTTTTGATTTAACCAAAGAAATATCGTTCTCATAACCACCGAATAAAGATGAAAATATGATGAGGCAAATAATTCCACATCCAAGTAACTCCATAGTATTCTCTTCCAGCATGTAGGACACTACACAACTTTTCAATTTCTTGCTTCTCTTTCATCCTACAGAGGCACAGTACTGTTGCTATTTGTGATACTGTTAAAATCACACATCACTTTATCTATTTCAATAATAATCGAATGGGCATACAATAATCATTGAGAAGTATGCTCGTGTATTAGTACTATTTATTGTCAAAAAGACATACAAACTGAAGCTGTATAAAGTCATGGCCTGATCTTCATTGCAGGTGGTAAAAGTTTCTTTCAAAAGCAACATAAGAGTAAAGAAAGATAATAGGCAAATAAATAAGATACAAGATCACAGGATTGTCTCCATGGACACTTATGGGCCTCTGCTGTCTGATACGGAAAGTGATAAAAACGCACTTTATGCAGAAAAGTGATGGGCAACAATTCTGTGACGGCGGTTTAGATTGAACATTTTTGTATCTGATGGAAACAAATTGCTAATCTAGAATGGGGAAAAAGGAAATAAAAAGACATTGACTTTTTATCCCAGTAGGTACTTCACCGCCCTGTCGTTATATATCTAAAAGATACCAAACAGATGTATGGTTTATCTGCGTGCAGGTGTACGTAACTGATTTATCTGCATACAGGCATAGTCCCATGAACTTAGTTTGTTCCCTTCGTGTCACAGGCGGTACTTAGGGCAGAGGTTTTGATTCTCCATGTGTTGCCGTTTGCTGTCTGTAGTTTTAGTTTTTGTAAGGTCTTGCAGACTGTTATTTCCCTTTCTTTAGGTATGGTGTTTTTAAAAAAAATGTTATCATTTTGTTGCTGTTAAAGGAAAAAAAGGATGTAAAGCGAAAAGGAAAAAGATTGCATCGAAATGCAGATCAGAAGAGCAGAGTGCCAGGCAAGAGAAGAAGAGGAAAACCAGGAAGACTTTACACCAGGGACATCTAAGAATGTATGATCAGGTTTCTTGTCAATGCATGCCTGTTTCTCAGTGACAGAGAGACGTTCAGATTATCAACAACGAAGACAACGTTCTGGAAATAATGTCACTTGATATATATACTGGCAATGTTGTATTTATTAGACATTTTACCTGCTTGCCGGCATATTTGTTGCATTTATGTGAAGGTTTTATCTGCTTACAGACATAGTTGTTGCATTTATGTGAAGGTTTTATCTGCTTACAGACATAGTTGTTGCATTTGTGTGATGGTTTTATCTGAAATACCTGAGACACAAAATACAAAAATTTTAATGAAATTCAAGGGTTGGCAAAATACGGCCCTTTGGTCGAATCGGGAATATTTTGACGCTTACGGGCTAGAGCATATATCAATTTTAAGTTAGCCTGGTGGGCTAACAGGTAATTCTGGCAGGCTGAATATACTCCGTGGGCCGTTTTTTTTTCTAGCACTTATTTAGATCAACATTATTATTCCTACCAAGGATATTTTCTAAATCATCGGTCTGTACCAAAACAAACCCCTTGGAGTGAAAGGCGTGGAATGCCAATATACATTCAGACCCACCTAAAAAAGAATACTAAGCGAGGACGAACAGAACAGTGTGCAGCGAAGGACAGTCACCCTAAGTTTCCTGGACAAGGAATATCCACAGGACATATGAGTCAGATTATACACAGTTGGGTCAGCACAGAATGCAGTGAGGAATGAAGGCACAGGTGTATATATAGAATATCCACACAAGTCTAGAGATACGATCAGAACACCAACAGGAAAATTATGCAATAATTATGATGCAGAAATTCAGGCAATTAGGGTTGCAACTGAAAAACTGCTGAACTCCAATCCTGGCCACAGCCCGTGGTATTCATGACAGATGCAAGGTAAATGCTTCAAGCTCTCCAGTCTGGAAAACTAACGGACTTGTAACAACTACTTAATGAACTGTCTTACCAGTATAGCATAACCATGCAGTGGATACCCTCTCACTGTGGAAAACCAGGAAATGAAAAAGCAGACCAACTGGCTAAGGAAGATACTGCCGAAGACCAACCAGATGTACTAATCAATAAGAAATCCACAAACACCAACACAGGATGACTATCACATTATGAATAGATCAGAACAAGTTGTAATTCTACACCTCAGAACGGGACACAACCGACTCTGAAATCACATGCACAAAAAGTTCAAGATTGGCATCACGGCCATGTGTACATGTGGACAAGTGGCACATTGTATCAAGCATATACTTCAATATTGTTCTGAGTATAAAACGCTGAGGCAGACATATTGGCCAGAGGAAACAACACTGGAATCAAAGCTCTATGAGCCACTATATGAACTACAAAAGACAATGAGTTTTATTAAGGAGACGGAATTACAGAAATAGACATGTTTCAAGTGAACGAAAGAAGAAGAAGAAATCAACTATTCGTAAGTCACGACATGATAGGAAAATGTACTTACGTAGAACACAGGTAGTGTAGTCTTATTGGATTACGACTAACACACTATCGATGTCGGATGTATACCGGACATAATCGGCGTTTCGACCTAAAGGCCTTTATCAAGATGACAATCACGTAACATCAAAATACAATGAGACGGAATGACAAAACGACACACTAACGTGTCCGAGCAAAATATGAATGCGAGATGCCGAAAGGATAGGAGAAGGAAATACATAAACACGTAAATACATGTGGAAACGAAACGAACAAAAAGATGACGAAAATTACGGAACAAAATGAATAAAGACAGAGACTACACTGACCGAGAAGTAAAGAAAGGTGTAGTCGGAAATAAGTCTAAAAGGCTTGATAGAACAAAATTCAAAAATAAAACGAATTTCAAGAACGTACCCAGATCAGTCATTAGTAGTGCAGGATCTAATGACAGTGATCTGAATATCATAAACACCACGAAAGCCATCACCGTTGAAGTGTTTGACGGCAGACGGCAGTAGTGTTTGACGGCAGCAGAATATTTCAGTATTTGATGGCAAGAAGATGGTTACAGAAGCGGTCTCTCAATCTTAATCCAGTTTCACCGATATACTGCTTGCCGCAGCATTTATATATGATAACGTAAATTACATTACGGGATTCACATGTAATGTCTTCATCATTAGTGAAAGTGGCCTTAAGAAATGAAGCGGCGTGCATCAGAACTACATATGGACATGTGTAGCAACGACCATGTACCAAAATGGTCAGGAACAGAAGACCAAAGGTGAATGTGGACCAATATATCGTTGAGATTTTGGTACCACCTATGGGCAACCAGAGGCAAGTCCTGGAAAGCGTCACGAGTGTAAGGATCAGACCGGAGAAGGGAATAATGTTTAAGCAAGATATGCCGGACAGTAGAGCTATGGAGATGAAATGTAAGAGCAAGTTTAACTCTATCAGAGGAGGAGGAGAAAACCTGGGAACTAATCAAGGTATCAATGTGAGATAACTGACTTACACGGAGCCAATGTAAAAGAAAATTGATGGATACGCAACTTGCTAAAAAAATACAAATGTGTGGGTGAACAGTGTGTTAGAAAATACAATTAAAAAGTACTGACCCAACGGCGTATTCCCGAATACCATCAAAAGCTTGGTACAAGGGAACGTTCCTTGTACGTCTTCCGCTAAACACATGTAAATATTCTAGAATTATTATAACTTTGAGATATTCTATAACTCTACTTGAGATTTGAAGACAAGAAAGGAACCATAAGTCCACTTTTAGATGCAAGGTCTTTCAAGTTTGTCGCTTCTGTATTTATTTGTCAAAACTGAAAACCTCAAAGCAGTCAATATAAATGATATGAATGGGTACTGAGAAAATGTTAGCGAAATGTCAACATAAGATCTCATTCGAAGTTCATTAATAACGTTGTTCTTGCTCTGGTTATCTCAGTGACTGATATCCGGGAAACCCAGTAACCGTTCCTAATTGCAACCGATCTGTTGGTAATATGGCTGACTAAAACGTATGATTGATATGTTGTAAATTGTAATTTGCATTAAGTTTTAGACATTTATTTAGTAATTTCAGGTCGTAAAAAATCCAGACATAATTGTTTTTGCTGTAATACTTGGTATTTTTCAAATTAAAGCAGGTGTTCATAAGGACCCATGACTAGTATGTTTCAGACAAGTATCACAAGATGGTGCATTCCCATCAAAGTTGAAAACTGTCCTAATTAGCATTGAAAAATGAACATTTTCGCAAAACAGATATATATATATACTAGACTACAAGGAAAGTAAACTTTCCATTATTTACGCCCTATATCAACCATGGAATATAGTGTTAGGTCCGTATTCTTTATTGACCAATCAATGGATCATGTCTGCATCATAACCGCAGATTTTTACCTTATTAGAATTGATGATACCCATTTCTTTAGGCTAGGTAGACTTATAATCAGTCAGGCAGATCCAGGGAAAAGGTAACTTAGTTTTGCTAACACTAGATAACACACACAATGACACACACAAGTCAACGTTTCGACAAAAAGGCCTTTGTCAAGACAGACAATAAACTTAAAACATATAATAGAAAGCGAACAGTAATAATGTCGACGGTCACATAGGTATGGGTAGTCTGGATTGACCGGAAGAGGTGAAATGACACCGGACAAGGAAAATACAAAAATGACAACAAACATGTTACACGAAACAAACAAAAACTATGGATAGACTAAATTTAAACAAACATGTGACACAATACAAACAGAAACTATGGAAAGACGAAAGTCATACAAGAGACAGGTGCTCATTAATGCCGTCGAGTTTCAGAGTGCCATATTGATAAAAATAGCGGTTCTCAAGCGCCAGACGAGCCCGGTCAACAGAGAAGCACGACTTAATGGCAGTAACCTGAATGTTCTGGTCGCCCCGATGGCCCGTGCCATTAAAGTGGACGTCAACAGGCAAACCCGAATGGTTTTTTATGCTGTACAGATGTTCGCAGAATCGGAGTGTAATCAGGCAGTGATTTTTAAAATATTTTCTGTTGAACTGTGAATCAAAATTAAATAGTAATCAGTCACAATATCGTCGCAGGTCCTTGCTAAATATAAATGCTTCTGGGCAATAGATCAGCAGGTGTCAAACAACCATGTCACACAACCGCAGATTGGCCCACAGGATCATAACTGCAAACAAAGCTATATATAAGGAATGTATAGCAACCTAAAACAATTACTCTCTATATGACAAACGTGAGATTACATGAATAACTATTGATAACAGAGATATGAGATTACATGCATAGTGATTGATAACGGAGACATGAGATTACATGCATAGTGATTGGTAGCAGAAACATGGCATTACATGCATAGTGATTGATAGCGGAAACATGAGACTATATGCATAGTGATTGATAGCAGAAATATATTAATTAAGACATTCGGTTAAGTTCAGTTAGGCACGATTAAAATTTTACACCAAGCACAATAAATAATATTTACTTCGTATATTACACTGTAGATAGATATTTTAGAAAAAAAATATTGATTGAACATAATTTACACAGAATTTACAACACAGGACAAATCAATGTTGTTTCGACCTAAAGACCTAATAGTCGAAATATCGATTGTTCGTATGCGGTTTTGTCTTGAAACATGATGTATATTTCACTTTCGCCATTTTTGTGACTTTTGCTGCTTATCCGTTTGTGCACACATGGGTTCAGACATTTCTCGGATATTGTAATTTTAAAATTTGAAGAGAGAAATCTGTTCTGTTTTTGTGGGAGTGGTTTTAAATTTCATGTTTGATATTTCAGTAAATATTTGTGTAATTTTTTTGATTGAGTGTGAATGGTTCAGCAGATACATTGCCATCCTCACACAAGAAAATGCCAATAGCATGTGAAATAAAATGCCTGAGAAAGACTATCAGTGTTACACGATTAGACAGGTTGAGAAATTGCGACATCAGAAATGGAGTAAGCATTAAAACGTGCATTGAGTATGAGAAACACTATGGTTTGGGCAACTTATGACAATAGAATATACCCAACCTATACGAGAAGAGGAAGACACAAATAAGAAGTGGATATATAACATCATAGACATTTCTAACAAACATGAATAGAGCACAACAAATGCGACACATCTGACCTTGGAAAGGAGACTAAACCCCCCAACTCCTATGCTTAACGGTGAGTGTGGACCAGTAGTGTTACCATAAACTTGGGAGAAGACAATAGACACATGAAAATAGCTTAAAGCTGGTTGAACCAGCTTAAATAAAATGGTACCACATCTAATATGAAAATACAGAATCAGAACAAGATACTCACAAAACATTCCATGATTGGGCTGTTGGCAACAAAATAAAGTTACCAGCAAGTACGAAATGGAAATCAATACAGAAAAGAGCACAATCTTGGTTAACAGCAGAGACGCACAAAATCAGACTAACATAATGATGAATGGACATAAGATTGAGGTAGTGAATACCTTCAAATACCTCGGATCCAGCATATGCGGCTATGGAAATTAAAATGCAAAACAGAACTAAAAATAAGGCTAGAGATGACTTTAGCGTCCTTGCCAATGCTAACGGTGATTTGGAAAAGCAACATCAGTGTTGGAGTGAAAGTCATACTGTATGGCCACTGGTAATTTCTGTTGTGATGCATGGTTGTGAGAGTATGGACACTCATTGCGGATTTGGAGAGACGATTGCAGGCTTTCGAATAGAAATGCTACAGACGAATTCTACGAATTTTCTATAGGAAACATAAGAACAATGAGTACGTAAGAAGTAAAATAGAAATGTATGCATGTGTTCAAGAACCACTGCTTTCAATAGTGAAACGACGAAAACTAGCATGGTTTGGACATGTATGCAGACATGATTCCTTGTCAAAAACAATACTACAAGGAACTGTCGAGGGGGAAGAAGCAGAGGGGGGAAAATAAAGGCATGGACAGACAAGATCAAGGAATGGACAGGGCAAGATATTTCCACACTAATCCGTCGCTGAGGATAGAATTCGCTGGAGGACTCTGTGTGCTGAAGCATCCAATGTGGCACCCCTACGATCCTGAAAGGTTACGGACTTATTGAATGATTTAACAAAATAAAATTCCTAATATCATATCTGTATGCACTTCTATACAAATATTATGTATTCCCAGTTGAATGTTCTATGCATACATTTAAATTTATTTGTGGATTTGGGGGGGGGGGGGAAGGGGGGGGGGGGGTTTAGTATAACAAAACAAGAGATCATGTTCACCTATGACCTAGCGAATTTTGTTCTGGAATTTTTTCCCGGGTTTCGCTTTCTCTAAATTTCTTACCTGTCTGCAAGTAAGCACCTGTTTAGCGACTCAGTATGTATACGATCATATCAACTACACATATTTCTTAGGTACTCAAAACTGTTATCTCGAAAAGTGTTATTGATTAGCAATTCTTCTTAGTTTGTAAAATGGATTTCTTGTGTTTGGTGCTTTCATCCTGAGTTGCGCCGTCTTCTTTTAGATAGACTAGTTTTTCATACCATTATATTCGTATGGAGGATACAGTTTTCCATAAAAGAACTGCCACACAGTGGCATAGGCGATCATTTTTCATCATTGCTTCTGTCATCTGTTGTGTTAACATGATTGTACCACTATCATAAACGACAACGATAATACATCCAGCAATTTCTATCTTTGTCTTCGTCTGTCTCATATCCAATTTATTTTATCGGTGGCTACAAATTATTCAATATTGCTCTTATCACATCTTGTTTGTCTACCTCAAATCTGTGTTATATTGTGTCGTGTTACTTCAGCATCTCTGACGACCTAAGCAGTTTCATATTTCTTATATTTATATTATTAACTGCACTTTAGGAATAATATGGTTAGCATGATGTCACCTGTCTTCACTTTCCCAGAATTAATCTCTACCTATTTGCCAAAACTAGATTCAACTTTTTAGTACTTGGATATTGACAGGCTGTATCTAATTCTTGGTGCTATTTCCTGTACTAATGGAAACGTTTGTGATAGAAAAATAGTCTTAAACTGACAGTCAATCCAAGACGTTCTTGTATAAGGCCAGATCGCGAACTGCTGTATCCAGCATGTATAATTATGTTTCATTATTGTGTGACCTTCTTTCAGATGTGGAATCATGCCTTCAGATTGAGTGACATTAGTCTCTTCTTGATGTTTTCTAACAACGACCGTTGAATCCATCTAATGAAAGTTCATTTCGGATTAGTAATCGCCCCTGTCGAACGGTTGTGATATGAGGAATCTGTGAATGTATTTATTTTAACAAAATTATAGCAGCGGCCACAACCGTCACTCCCAGATATGTTCACGTTCAGTAAACGGAGTCTGACGGGACATTTTACTATGGCACGAGCAGCCATGACTATATTGAATCATATTTGTTTCATTCCAAGTGATTGTATTTACTTCTCGTTTTTTTTTTCACCAATGTTTTCAAATTGTTTCTTGAGAGTAACGGGAATCGAACCAGGTCCATTCCGACGGCACTGAAGCACCTTGCAACTCGAGTAAGCGGGGTTTTCCGTACTTGACTAACCTAACCGTATCTTTAAAAAAATAAATGCGATTTTGTCAAGACATTCAAACTGTGCACTCACGTCACTGAGAACGGACCATTCGAGACAATGACTATTACAACAACAACGAATATCACGTACAAGTTTCCTCAGTAACACAAACATACAACATCCGTATTCGTACTACAAGGGCCAATATGTCTTCCTGTAAACACAAATAATATTGAGACAGTACAATGGTGCTTCAAATAATAGCTTATATAAGTAAATTCAAGTAGGAAGCAAGAGGATACATTAAAACTCTTGAGACTAACGGGAATTGAACCAGCTCCGTTTCAACCACACTGAATCGCCTTGCATCTCAAGTAATCGGGGTTTCCCCCCCCCCCCCCCATTATTTCAAAATTTTTCCTTTACTTAATGCTTCTATTATTGTTACACATTTTACAATATTATGTTTATGTTCACTGAACAATATTTCCTGAATATAAAATGCTTAGTTTGAATTTGTTACTGTTAGTTGCATAATTTGTATATGTTTGATTACTGTGTTATTTTTAGTCTGCGATCACAATCAGACCTCTATCAGAGCCATTGATTGTATGTATTATGTCTCATTAAATGAGACACATGAGAAACAGAAAGAAAGAGGGAGACTGAGGGCTTTGGAGAAATAGTGGAGACGGAAAAGTGTTACAGACATTGATCGGAGCAGTACCTCTCTGATGAGAACCGAAACAAGAAAAGCAAATCTTTATAGAGCCTTGCTTTCTTGAAAATGCAAATGTTACTCTGCTGCTTAACTCAAATTAAAGAGTGCTTGTTGTTAAGATCGGTATTCCGAACCATATGACGGTGTTTTCTTGACTACATCATGGCGCTTTGGTTAGTAGAAAACAAAAGAAATGCCGTCCTGAACTATTGCCTAGCAATAAAGCCTATCTAGATAAGTAAATAATGTAATGGTTAAAAATGCAATTTTATATTAACACACATATAGGAAGTCGAACGTTTCTACCAACATTTCGTTGTCCAGATAATACAATGCACGCACAGACATCTTGAAAATGTGTATGTACATATGTGTACTGTATCCTTACGTAAGTTTGTATTCCAACACACTTTTGTTCGTATGTTCCTTTGGTTGTCTTACCCAGTATCATTGCAATCCATTTCTTATTCACTTCCAGGTCTGCATGTCAGGCACATTGAACCAACAACATCTTTTAATTGTATCTATTGTATTGCTCTGTTTCTGTTGTAAGGCATTACAGAATTGATTGACGATCGTTTTTCGGGCTATGGAATGTTTGGTCGCTTTATTTGAGTAAAATTATAGTCTTATGAGGTCGCTGAATGCTTCAATCCATTTTCGTCTTTGTTTTTCACTACCTCTTGGTGTTTCTATGTTTGTGTTGTATGCTTTTGCTGCTGGCCAATATGGGTTTACTCCCATTAAATTCTGAACAATTTCAGTCTCTGTTTTTCAATATATTTGGTCACAGACATTGTTTGAACAGTTTTTGTAATATCATCCTTCCACGCAAGGTCTCATACCTGCCATTGTAGTAAACTGCGTTTTGTGCACTTTAGTTAGTGTCTACATCTGGAATTTATAACACAATGTTGGTATGAAGATTAAATTTATGATTTGTATATTTGATTTTTATTCGATATATGTGTGTTTCAAGATTGCTGTAAATTCATAATTTACGGCTTATTTGTTGGCATTTTGTATTCTTGCCTCGATTTCTCTGCACATTTTTTCATCTTTCAAATATTCCCAAGATATTTAAATTCCTGCACATTCCAAATATTTAAATTTTAGTTATTGATAATGTATCTTTCTGTTGATTGTATTTCGTTCTCTGCTTGTAGACATTACATTATCTCTGTGGTTATTTCTTTATAATTTTCATGTTGTTATTGCGGCAACTTTATTGAATATGTTTATGTTACTACTTTGCAGCTCACCAATTTGATCGTGGAGTAGAGACTGATTGCCAATAAAGAGTAATTCTGTTAAGTCACCAATTATATAATAATTTGCAAAGACTCTGTTGTACGTACAGCTGCTTTTATTAAAAGAATCACTGAAAATATCATATTTCAACCCATCTACACCACCAAAATCAGTGGTTTTCAAAGTGGATTGTATGTCCTTCTAAGGGGATTTAATGTTTTATGTTAAAGGACCATTAAAGTTGCGACGGACCTCTCTAGAGAGGTCAGAGAAAGGAAACTATTTTGACGATATTAAAATATATATATCATTAACACAATTTCAAAAGTCATATTGACCTGCTGTACTTGGGTTTACCCAGGTGTACTCTGTCCATTTCTACGAAGCGACACATCCCCTGCTGAGAGTATTACTGATAGCACGTAACCCCGTAGCTTTAAGCAATAATCTCTAAGGATATTTGAACAAAATTCGAATTGCAAAAGAGGCGCCATGAGCCGGATTCGAAACCACGCTTTTTGAGCACAAAGAAAACGCCTTAACCAGTGCAAGAGAGAGTAGTCTTTCATAGTACGATTTGAATAAAATTGGTATTGCTGTTAATGCTCAAGTGTGGGGCACAAAGAGAAATGTGACACGAACAGGTGCAAAAACAGGTTAAGAACCACTGATCTAAGAAGCCTAGGTAGTAGATAATTTTGAAATGTGTAGAGTATTTTGATAATACTTAAGATAATCGTGAAATAGTCACTGCCTATATAAGAAAAACTTGTGGAGCACATATTACTGAAATAATCACTGCCCAATTAAGAGAGACGGGTGATCTGTAGATAACTGAAATAGTTACTGCCTAATAAAGAGAGACTTGTAAATTGTAGATTACTGAAATAGTCACTGCCCATTTAAGAAAGACTTATGAATTGTATATTACTGAAACAGTCACTGTCTAATAAAGAGACTTGTGAATTGTAGATTACTGAAATAGTCACTGCCAATATAAGAGAAAGATTTCTGAAGCATGTGTAATAGAATTTGAATTAAATTACCTTTAAATTTAGAGAATTTGTGTTTCTTTTCAACCAAGTGGCCTTACCAAACAATTATATAAAATACAGTTAACGATATAGCCATGGCACTATTTGACTCCTAGGAAGGCAAACTTCAGAGAAAGTCTTATAATAAAATCGTTATTTAGACAATATTTAAAACTGAAATAGATGGAACAAAAAGTTGTAAAATCGTAAATAATAAAACTGAACAAAGTCACATTCAATCACACCGAATAATATTATTAGTAGTCGGATCATCACTGAACTCCAAGCACATCCATATATGCTACCATCTCTTCTTGAGTGTATCTACGATTATATGATTTGTCCTTGCAGTCATGTCAAAATGAGAGATAGACTATGTTTTCCTTATCTCAAAACCTAGTACATTTTTGTTCATATTGCAGCAGGTTTTTCATGGTCCAGTTTTGATTCATTGGTCGTTACAAACAGCTTGCAAACAATGAAATCAAACTACTGTGAAGGAACACCAGCCACCACTACACGTAGAGTGACAGTTCCTGTTCTTTTTTGGTTGACAAGCACTCTTCTAGGCCCTCGGTAGCGCTCATTTATTGCAATGAAGTATTTAAGTCCAGGTCTGTATTCTGTCCATTCTGGACATGGAAATCAACACCCTCGTTAATTTCGCTGTCCCTGTTGCTTCTCGCAAGGAGTGCATAACTGCAGTGTATTATGATCAAATGACCTCAAAATACAACTTATAAATAAATATACATATTTTCATTGGTGCTGGTAAGCTTAGATAATTATCAAACTGAAACACAATCTGATAATAGTACCCATAATTTCCGAGCTTCCAGATTGTCAATGATGTTAAATTTTGCGGAAATATTTGTCATGTATCCATAAATATTATCGCTGAAATATGAGAAAAATCAAGAAGCTTGCAGTCAATTTCCAGTTACTAGTGCTTTGCGGTTGTTGTATGTATATTAATAATGAAATGCATCTCCATTAATTATACTGATGGCAAATAGCTGTAAAACGTGTATGAAAATTGATTTCTCTAGTGTTTGTCTTGTACTAGAGAAAAATTGTTGCAAGTAATTTTCAAACACAGAAGACTGATGTGACGTATTGTATTGACTTCATTGCACTTTGGTTCCATAAAATATATACTCATACCAATGTTAACAGGGCAGCTTACAGACAGCACATTCACATCACGTGACTCCACAGCTTCACGTGATAATCCTTGAAATCTTCAGGAAAATGTACTAGCAAACATGTCATCACGACCCTGTATGATACTTGCGGCTGTTTGAACACGTGGTAAATGGTTGAATTACTACTTCAAGAAGATCTAATTACATTAAAAATAATTGAAGATGAAGTGGAGAATCATTCCCAACAATTATGAAGCTGAAAATATTTAAGCGCTGCCGAAGTGAATCTGGTATAAAAAAAAGCCGTTGCCTGAATCCAACAACTAGTACGTGTGTGAATCTCCCTGTTGCAGTGGTTAATCCGCTCACTTTCTGTTCATGAGGTTGCAGATTCAAATCTTCTCGCTACGCTTTGTTTATATAGTGGATATTTGTGGAGATCCCTGAGGGATTATCAATTAAACCTACGGACTTACGTGATGTGAGTGGTACTATCGGCAGGGTGTGCCTCTTCATTGAGAGGGACGGAGTACATATGGTGTAACCCGAGTACAATGAATGAAATCCTCTAATAAATTTGAACTAGTACATGTGCTTGAAACTCCACGACACTTTGAAGCAGGTCTTCAGCGAAACATTGTATCGTTCAGACCTGAAAGAGTCTGTGGACCAGGCCAGAATTGCCACCACATCATTATTTTACGTTTTAGTGGACGTTACCAAAACCAATGCAGTTCACGGGTTGGATTTTAATGTTGATAACAATTGGTAGACAAGCCCAGCTCAAGATAGTCATATTATTGTTAAGTTAACTAAGGACTAGTCACCTCCCGGCAAACCAATAAGCAAGAGTAATAATAAGTAAACGAGAATAAGCTTTCCAAATAAAAATCATGAAACGGCTCAAGAGAAATATGCTTTTCTGCAAGACTGAAATTCACTTGGCCAAATAATATATAAACGCCGTTAACATTGCTTTGGCAGCAACATGTCAGATGGACTAGTCATCAGTGGGATGCTGTCATAATCACAAACGAGTACAGAATCAACATGCCCTTGTGCTGATGGCTATATGCAAATTTGGCTAAATCTGAATCGGCTTGACAGTTTTCCTAGAAGTGAATGGGAATTGATTCCTCTGAGTTTCCTGTATAAAACTTGAGCATTCCATGCAGAACCCCTGCCATGCATGTTTGCAGACATACAGCACACATTCCATATATATTAAACACATTATTATTTGTTGTTATTGTTCTTTTACTTGTCTAAAGAAAATACCACAAGTGTTATAAAAATCAAACAATCATAGTAATGACAGACAGGAGTGCATAAAATAAAATTAAGGAACATCTCAAATATGTACAATCTGCATTTTTATATTTAATTTTCATACTCTGTTCATGGATTCTACAGTGTTGTGATTTGTGTGTGTCTACGTATATATATAATATATATATATATATATATATATATATATATATATATATATATATATTATAGTATATATTATACTATATATATATATATCCACAATTTGGTTTATGGCACTTGATGATCATATATGTTAGAATATATGTCATATATGTCAGTAGATATATGCACCATATTCCACTAGGAAAAATTGCCATTATTCAAGAATGTGTAGTACATAAGAAAACATTGCAGAAGAAACACTCTTTTTCCACATGAACATAACTATAATCAAATGGATCGTATCGAAGCATGAGATATCAATAATATCTTCATTATAATAAGTAATATATATATACATTATGTATATATATATATAAATCAAGAGAGAGAGAAAGAAAGAAAGAGAGAGAGAATGATTTGTTTTTCTAGTCAATTCCCCGTGGACTATCAGTGAAACATGATATCTAAGTTCAAGTCACAAAAAGTTGAAGCTACTCAGCTCACAATAGCAATCATTTTTGTTGGTGTTGTTGCATTGCTATCCTAAATTTAATGATTCTGAGAAGAAATCACAGGAGATGATCTCGCTGTTGAAGTTCTTAAGAAACACTGTGAGATACTACTTAAAACATTAGTGTGTACACTCGTAAGTTGTTAGCCCTTATAGGAGTTTACCATACATGAGATGTTCGGGATGTGTTTGTAAGGCATTTGCACATCGTTCCATGTCTATCTCAGTTGGGGCATGCTTTAGTAGTGTATGGATACTTGGAATATTGGTGCTAGTGGGGATTTAAGTATCGTGTATACGTTATGATGCCCTTCAATCTTTCAAATCCTTGTGTACAACACGAAACGATTAACACTGTGGTATGTCTACTGCACACTGTCCATTTAACACTCTGGTATATCTGCTTTACTCTGTTCATTTAACACTCTAGTATATCTGATGCACACTGTTCATTTAACACTCTGGTATATCTGCTGTACACTGTCCATTTAACACTCTTGTATGTATGCTGTACACTGTTCATTTAACACTCTAGTATATCTGATGTACACTGTTCATTTAACACTCTGGTATATCTGCTGCACATTGTCCATTTTCTTCTTCTTCAGCGTCCATTCTCAAACTCCCGCTGGATCTCCTTTGTAGCAGGATCAATGTCCTATTAGATTTCCAACAGGATGTAGTCCAGAAATGATATGTGTTGTGTCGCCGTTTTATTTGCGTTATGGCACGACACATCCATCTTCGAAGGAGTACACTGTTCATTTAACACTCTGGTATGTCTACTGTATACTGTTCATTTCTCAAAGGCGTATAACAGAGCACTGAACACAATAGTACTATAAACTTTAATTTTTGTAGCGAGGATGAAGCCCTTCCTTTCCCATAATTTATAATGTAGTATAAAAAGTGCAATAGTTGCCTTTTTATATCTGGCACAGCGAAGGAGAATGGCAGTAAATATAAATCTGTGCTAAAAGACACGGATACGGGAGGGGGGAGGGGCTAAGAATTCCAGGGTGGCCGTGTGGGTGTTTGTATTTTTCAACTATATTTCACCGTGATTACATCAAGGCGCATGACATTTACACAGTTTGGGAGGTTCAAACCACATGAGGAGATTTTTACTGAATTAAGAGATAAGAGATACTGTGCAGTTACAGTTCTGATATGCTCAAGGGACAACTACATTACATGAGATATACTTTATTGTGTTGAATGTGTGAAGAGGAGTATGTGTAGAATGGCATGAATTTATGTGTATAGAAAAAAAAGTGTTTTACTATGCGGAGACTATACGTACAGTGATTCTTGTGTGATGAGAAAAATATGAGTGTTTGTTTTCTTAAAAGAGTGTGTTTATATTCGTGGTAATGTTTATATTAAGATAGAAGAAAACTGAGGGAGATCACAAAATATGGCGTCAATAGTACTGTTGTTTTTATATATACCAACTAAATTGTTTGAATTAGAAACATATTTCTAGAAATGTGAAAAAACTTTCATTTCTTAGTACGTTTTCTGATTTTAAAAAAACACTTGCGAAAAAACCAACTATTAAACTGAAACAAAATAAATATTATGGATATATTAAAAGATATGACACCTTGCTGAGGACATTACTTGAGAGTACAGCTGAAGGAAGATGAACAAGAGGTAGACAGAGATACAAATGTAATGGAAAAATCGCGTGATGGATAGGTTACAGTCTTCCAGAGTGCAACACCAAAACTAGAGATAGATTGTGTCGGAGGTCCGTTGCAGCCAACCATAGCTCATAGCATGGGTAGATGGCACTTGATGATGAGCATATATATTATAATATATGTTACATTTTTCAGTTAAAAAAATTCAGGATTACCGGTGTCAAACCCATTCTCTCTCATCTTCGCATTACAGAAAGACAGTGACATGTGAGATGAAATGCTTGAGGAAAGCTACAGGGGTCAACAGTCTCGAAAAATTACGAAATTAAGACATCAGAGAAAGAATAGGTATAATACCTTGTACATAATACATAGAAAGGCAGCATATCAAGTGGTTTGGCCACATTATGAGAATGCATAAAGTTAAGTTGCTCATACAGGCAAATTAGATCAGGGTAGAAAGCCAAAGGAAGACTACGGAAAAGATGGATAGAAAACGTCAGGGGCATTTTGAACAAACACGGTCATAGCACTGCCGAGGCCACACATCTGGCTTTAGAACGCAAGAAAATGCCGCAAAGAATGGAAACAGCAAAACATTACATCATATAATCAAGCAATTATGTAACACAACAGTCACAACAAACAACGTACCCATCAAAGATAAAAACGGAGAACTACTTTCAACCACCCACGACCAAACAAAGAGGTGGGCAGAACACTTTAATGAACTATTAAATAGACCTCAACCAACAGCTACTCCAGACTTTGTCAATGACACACAAATGACAACCATGCCAGTATCATGTGAAATTTTCTCTTTAGAACGCAAGCTCGAGCTCCAATCACCCCTACGCTTAACGGCAAGAGTGGATAACAAACCGCCTGGGGAAAGACAATAGACAATTTCAGTAAAAATATATCACTAGGAAGACTTGCTATTATTTAAGAATGAGTAGTACACAAGAAAACATTCAAGAAGAAACATTCAATTTGGAGTTTTTCTTTTTCCGCGGGGAGCCGCGTTAGCGCACTGGCTTCACATGTGAGTGGGCCTAGGCTCATTTCCTCAGTCCTGGGAAGTAAAGACTGAAAGAAGTGAAGGGAGAGGAGATGGCTACCTCCCTTATTTGCAAAATCCTCTAAAGTGGGAGATCACTAATATCTCACACCCCTACGGCATTAATACATGATATGGGTTACTTTACTTTTTTAAAACTCTTTTTGCACATGAACATATTATAATCAATGAATCGTATCAAAACAAGAGATATCAATATTATCCTCATTATGATAAGCAAATATCATTTAGAAGTGACCAATAATTGTAGTGATGTAGAGATAAATTGTCAGGGTCGTAGAACAACCAGACGCACTAGAGATAATCATAGCTGAGGCAACACAGGACGAATAATGTAGTATTGCGTTTATTTCAAATGTGAGATTCCTAGCAAGAAGTAATAAGATGAAACAGTTGTTGCTCGAATGAATTTCTCAGGATCGATCGCTCGTATTTTTATCTATTTTGGAGCACGATTTGATGCACATCTGGTAACATGTATGCCCACAGGCTCATGTAGATGCATATATAGGAAAAACGTGTCTAGTGTTTGAACAACAGAGAGCGATAAGAGTTCTCAAGATAGCCAGCATGGAAGAATATGTCATGCATTTTTTATTTTTTGTTTTTGAATGTTGATGTCAGCCAGAGCTAACAACTTCTTGATGCAGAAAATGCAAAAGGTATTTTGTCCTTCACTGTACCCCGACATGAGAGCTGTCATTTGTATTATTTACATCTGGATATAGTGGACTGCGTGACCTCATGGGGGCTAATGACAAAATCAAATAGTGTTGTCATGCCCGAAATTGGTCGACACATGTAGTCTACATTATAAGAACTACTGTCTCATGGGAAATCATACCTTCTTAATGACTCATTTAACTATATGTGTGATTTTCATTGGTTACTGTGATTAATCTTTGTGTGACAGCCAATGAAATGCAAGGGATACTATCTATCTATCTATTCGCTAAACCCTTTGTTGTCTTCCAGCGTCAGGGGTAGAAGAGTTTTCTGGAGATCGCCCTCGTGTGTCCTGAGTATATTGTGGAGTTTTTCGCCTCTTTTATTTCGATGGTCCATCTTTTTCGTGGCCGGCCTCTAGGTCTGCCTTCACTGTATCTGTGTAGCATATCTTGCTGTGGTATGCAAGAGATACTCAAATACGTTATTTTATGCTGTATTTATCATTAGCCAAATGTTATGTCTATCTATGTATTGTCATTTCTACTTGTGTCGTTAAGCATCGGGGGGGGGGGGGGGGGGAGAAATTTGGAGTTTTTTTGTCTTTAGCCATTTGAGTTGCATTGACTATGGTAAACCCGTGTCTATTTAATGTTTCTTTTATTGTCTCTGTCCATCTAGTTCTTGGTCTTCCTCGTACTTTGTAACCCGGTTGTCTGCTGATGTAAGCACGAAGGACTGGTTTCGCAGGTTCCATTCTCATGACGTGACCAAATCATCTGATTTGCTGCCTCTCGATATAGTCTTGACCTGAGATAGTCTTTACTTCTGTGCTGATATCTTCATTTATACCTCTCTCGTGACATTTATAGCTTTCCTCAAACATCTCATTTGTGATCGTTTTCGCTAGTGTCATTGTCAAGGGTCATGTTTGACATTGGTAACACAGAGTTGGTATAAAAATACTGCTTATCAATTATTGTCGTTTTGTAGCAATTCAGACTGATGGGTAAAAAAGTATTGGTGGCAGCTGATAAGTCACATCCTGGGCTTTTTGATACCTTGTTTGAATTTCTCTGTCGAGTTTGGCATCCTCCGTAAATATGCTTCCAATGTATTTAAACTCTGGGATTTGCTTTAGTTTTCTACCATTGACAGATACATTTAACTGGCCTGGTGTTCTGCTTATCTTCATAGTTGTATTGTTCGTAGGTTGTATGGAACAAGTGTGTCTGCCGCTGTAATTCGTTTTCAGATTCCCATATTAAACATTGATCATCTGCAAATAGCAGTGGGTTGAGTGAGCTATGATTTGATGCTTTATTTGATGCTTCTGCAGGGATCATTGTGTTATTGGCGCTTTTTATTTTGATCCTGTCAATGTATGCTACGACCTGAAGTGGTGAAAGTACGCAGGCTTGTCTAACGCCTGTTTGTATTTCAAATGGGTCTTTTGTGCCCTTAGTAGTTCTGATTACACTCTGGCAGTGTTTGTATAAATCTCTTTTTTTATATAGTAATTGTCCATGTACTCCATAGTCCTCCAATATTAGCCACAGTATTTCTCTGTCAGCTTTTTCAGATGCCTTTCCTTGATCGATGAAGACCATGATTAGTTGTAGGTTGTTTTCAAATGTCTTTGTGCTCAGCTGACGTGACGCTAAAAAATAGCATTACTGCATCCCATACCTTTCCTGAAACCAAATTGTGTCTTATTTAGCGGGGTTTTAGTATCGGTCTTACTCACTGTTTTATGATTTTTGCGTATATCTTTCTTATGTGGCTGAGCAGATATCTGTACGTCTCACGCTCTTTTGTTGCTCTTGTTTTTCCATTTTGGTACAATTATTGCTCTCTGCCAGTCATCTGTTACTTGTTTTCTGACCATGCTGCTGTGAATATTCTCTTTAACAAGCTTACGCTAATGTCCTTGCACGTCAGGATGGTTTCAGATGTTATATCATCCAACACAGGTGATTTGTTTCCCTGGCTGTTATTAATATGTTTCTATATTTCTCGGATTAGTATTCCTGGTTCTGAAACATGTGAATATCTTGGAATGAAAGGATAGTTTCTTGTGTTGATTAATAGGTTTTACAACACTATAAAATACTCTAGCCACCTTGTTTTCCTGTCTTCTCCGGTGAATATGGTGGTACCGTTTCTGCTGTTTCTGATTTTCGTGGGGTTGTAATTCTCATGTCTTACTTTCGTTGCTTTTATACTTTTGAAGAAGTCTCTTGGACGTTTAGTGCATATGTCAGACAGGCATTCACAATATTCTTTCCACGCATTTTCATTTGCTTCTTTGATTGTTCGTTTGACATTTCTTCTCTCTAAACGATACTGAACATAATACTTTTGATTACCTGTTGCTACCCATATTTAGAATTTTGCTTTTTACTGATTGTTTCTTTGATTTCCTCATTCCACCGAGCAGTTCTTTTACACCCCTTCTTTTTGTTTTTGGCGTCACATAAGAGTTTTAGATTATTTGTCATGGATTTAAAAACAAATTGCCCAATCGTTATATATGTTGCCTCGTGTAGTGTTGTTTACACGGTGGATGTTTTCGGAAATCTCTGTGGATTATCACTTTAATGTACATAGTCACGTGCTATGAGTGTTACTCTCGGAAGGCGGCATGCCGCTTCGTTGAGAGTGAACTTTTTTTAGGTTGTCTCTTATTTTTTGGTCCTGTAGTCTACGAAAGTTCACACCCAAATCTTGTGTTTGTCTAGTTGGTTTCTTCATGTACTGTGCTGTCTTGGTTGTATTCTTTCTGTCAGTATGGAGGGTCTGTTGTCTGTATCTATTTCCATGTTAGGAAGTACTCTTGTATTTGTGGCATGTTTTTATTTTGTGCCTAATAAGTATGAAATCTATTTACGATGCTTTATTTAAGTTGTCCC